>CM022472.1:27075415-27119194 GCA_011952105.1 Coreoperca whiteheadi | reverse complement strand
TTTAGAGCATTTATCAAATTCAAGTTTGTTGGAACATAAATGTAAACTTAATTATATCTTTAAATAAAATAAACTTTATAAATAAAAATAAATTAAACTGAAAAAAAAAATTATATAAGAAATAAATAATAATAGTAGTGCTGCAAACACACTAGCAGCCAGCAACATTCCCAGGACTGTTGTCTTCCAAATGTTTTGGCTTGGGGTCCTTCACATGCGCCAGCAGCGGCCGTTCCACTGCACCAATAACACTGCTGCCCGCGGAAGTGCCTGACTTTAAATCGGCGCTACTGAACGCGGATATCGGCCGATGCCGATGTATTAAAAAATGACAAATATCGGCCCGATATATCGGCCAACCGATATATCGGTCGACCTCTAGTTACTATGGTGGCTTTGTGGCACAGTCTAATGAGAACATTGTACCCGTATGTATATACATGTACGTGCTGGTGTCCGAGACTGTAAGTGCATGATGAGCTTTAATGGATCGCGATGTTTTAGGGGATAAAGGAAGTTTGGGGGTATTTCCAGTCCTTTGTTGGCACAAGTATTCGGCAGTTTACAAGTTATATCACCAGTCTGTTTCGCGTGTGACGTAAAAGGTAGCGCTGTGGTCCAGTGTTTTTGCGAGCGCATCCCCATTTTGGTCACATCGTGCACTTGCATGTGCACAGCAGACGTTTCCCGCTGCTGTTCCGCTGATCGACAGGCGGTAACGTGCGCAGTAATGTGCAAGGGAACGTTGCAGTGCGCCGGCAAACAAAACGAAGACCTAGCCTGCGGGCTAGCAAACGTGGATGGGAAAATGTTTCGAAAAACGCTAAATGCAAACTTGTATTTTGTCATTTTGTTTGTTCCCGTTCTGTCTCATCCAGCTTGTGGCCAAAAAGGGGCCTAAATAGCCAAAGAATCGCCCCGCCACCGTCTCGGGACATGAAGGAGCGCTCGTCTGTTCCACCTTTCTGTCTGACGTGGTTGAAAAAAACCCCAAAACATACAGAAATCTCTAACTAGTCTATTGGCGCTTTTCCATTACCAGCTCGACTCGACTCGACTCGCTTTTCGCTCCGTTTTCCATTGCAGATAGTACCTCCACAATAGTACCTGGTTGTCATAGCGACGCCGCAGGAAACTGTCTCGACGTAATCTTCTACGTGACACACACCCGCTACCCACACACACACAGGACAATGGAGGAAATCGAGTGTGTGCTGTTTTTGACCCTCGGGATGTGGCTGTTTCTCACAGCAAGAAGACAAACGTTGTTTCGTATGACCGCGGCGTATTCTCCCGAGTCACCGTAACAGTAACGCGTACATCACGCAGTCTCTGGCCAAACTATTTAAAACTGGCGGGGTTGTTCAGGATACTCCGTCTGGCGCGTGCAACAATGACGCAGTGGATAGTGACGATTCTCTCTGACCAATCAGCACTCTGCCGTGTTTTCACGTCACATTTTAGTGTCGCCTCAGCTCGCTCTGAACCTCGCCGGAGCCGATACGAAAAAAAGTACCTGGAAGCAGGTACAGGTACAACTTTTACACAGTGGAAAACCAAACCGAGTCGAGTCGACTCGAGGCGAGCTGGTACTGTGTAGCGGAAAAGCGCCATATGTGCAGTCTGTAGTAAATTGCAATGGTATATTAAATAGAAAATAGGCTCTCAGGTTTGAGCCATCATGTCATTTATACAGCGGCTAGCCACATATGTATAAGAACTGTATCTGGGTAAGTATAGGAAAATAGAAGAAAACATGCAATAAATAGCTCCCCTGTAACAATGCCAAAACAGAAACAACACAGCAAACATAACAACAGGCACCAGCAGTGTGACTTGAAGACGGCATTTCACTTGTAGTGGTCATTAAGCAGAAAAATATATGTGCTATTCTGAGCCAATCAAAGGTGTGAATGTGTTTACAATAAATATACTGTATGAATGTGAAGCGGAGCAGCAACTGTTAAAGAGCAACCTTCTCCGCATAAATAAAGGTTTCGGCACACGAGAAAGCGTTAGGACAACAGTAATTATTCGAAGTGGTCCTAAAGTGTAACTTGATTTGGGCTTCAGACTCACCCCACAGTCCGCTAACATTGTGTTATGTTTTTTTCCCGCGTGCCATGTGGTGTATATAGGTGTGATTCCCATAACTCAAGGTTGGCCTTCCCGTCCTGTGAGCATTAAACCCCAGCAGAGCCTACAGTGTGTGTCTCGTTTGAAATTGCACCGCGTGGAAGTGATGTGTGAGGTTAAGGCTGAGTTTTTGTGTTGAGCGTGCACACTTATGTGAATGTCTGCTGCACGAAAAGTACGCATAACGCATGTCATATTTGTTTGTGTGTGTGAGTGTGTGTGTGTGTGTGTGTAGCTACATTAGCAGATGTGTTTGGCTGGAAGTCATTTATATGGTAATGATGTCATTTACCTCTGAAATGCATCTTCCTCAACACTGCCAAATAGGGCTTATCCATACTGGCAAAGCTGTGTGTGTGTGTGTGTTTGTGTCTTGTGTGTATTAATATGGATTTGCTTTTGGAAGGATAGTGTCGGGGTGCAACACCTGTATCCTGTAATATATCAAGATGAATTGTATCTGCATGTGTGTGTCTGTGCATGCATGAAGGCATATGTGGGCTTGTGTGTGACCTCTGTGTGTTTTATGTGCGCGCGCGCTCGTGTGTGTGTGTGTGTGTGTGTGTGTGTGTGTGTGTGTGTGTGTGTGTGTGTGGGCACAGCGGTTAGGATACCTTTTGTTGATAGGAATGTGAAATTGCCGTGTTTTGGGAGAATGCAGAAGTCATTGGTCCAGAGCGAGTTACAGCCCACGGCTACACAGTCTCACTTCCTTTTTGCTGATGGGCAGCAGCACACTGCACAGCCATACACCACACACACACACACACACACACACACACACACACACACACACACCACTTATTTATGTTCGTCAGTGCAAGAAATAAAAGATGATCCAAACAGGCAAGATGCAATCCCAGACGCTCCTTCAGGTGTTTAATATCTTTATAAGCACAGTGCTCATGGGCACAAATGACGTCACCACGTATACCTGTTTTGTATACACAAACACAGGCACACACACACACTTAAGATGTGTGTGAGGTATGAACTCTGTTCTTTTTTTATTTTTTATGACGGACAGATAGCAGGAAGCGAACCTCACTGCAGAGTTGACCCAACGGGCCCCAGAGCAGTACTCCCCCTCATTAGAACACCAGCACGCCTCCTTCCACCCAAGCAGCCTCTCACTGGTGTCCACGGGCCTGGAATAACCACATAGAGCTTGTCGCTTTGGCGATGACTATCATTAACACGCTGATTACAGGTCTGAGCATCTTAAAATAACACACACACACACACACACACACACACACACTGGGGCAGTGGATCAATACTTGCATGCTGGGGTAATGATGGGTTTGCCTGCTCTGCACAGACGAGAGCGACGAGATGCATAACGCGGGACGGGGATAGACGCAGGGAGAGAAAGCGAGAGGAGGGGATGGATACTGAGCATTAGTGAGTTAGAGACGGGAAGAAAGTTGAATGAAGAGCGATAGAGATGGATTTTTAGAGGGAGGTCTGTTTGATTTGGTATAAAAAGTACAGTTTACATGGGGCGAGCGAGAGTGGCCGCACACACACATAAACGCAGCAAACATAAACGCACACACACACACACACACAGAAACAATAACCGCAGCACGTAGTTGTTGTTGCAGTAAGCGGAGATCACTCTGCCATGAGATGGGATCAATGGGACGAACGGGTGAGAGAGACCGAGAGACAGAGATGGATTGGGAGGTGTATTGTCAAGGTCTTGATAGATTAGCCTTTCTATCTTCTGGCTCTCCTCCTGATTTCTGCCCAGAGGCGGAGTGGTGAACAAACACACTCAGACACACGCCGGGCCTGGACACGGAGATCCATTCAAGAGTTTACACACTTGCAGAATAATTAGGCAAGTCCTTTCACTAACTGAAAGCAGCAATATCACAATGGAAAAGATACAGTAGGTAAGGGGAAATGCATCATCACACCTGTCAGTGATGATGCAAAATGATGATTCATCAGTGACCAAAACCTCTATTTCCTGCTCACTGTAAACTACTCTAGTGTGTATTATTATCTACGGAGAAGTGAATGACTGAATGAGGGAGTGATTTCAGACTATGGTGACTACTCGTGGGGGCTTGTTGGCAAGCTGCTGTAAGGCAGCCACCGAGCTTACCGGCAACATGCTGTGGAGCACCACAGCCACAGCAGCCTTCCAAGCAGTCACTAACCTGTTAACAAGTATAACCGGTAATAAATTGACCAAGTTTATCCAAGAGATAAACTTGAAATTTCAAAATGTCACTGTCATTAATGTTGGTCTAAGGGGACACAGAGTAATAGGGGAGTCAGGGAGATGCCAGTGGGGCACAGCCTGTACACGCAGGTCGACTCAGGCCAGTGAAAACACCTGCGGGGGTGTGCCAAGGGTGTTCAGTGGCTTTAAAATGTTGAGGCATTAACCCGGTAATAACATGTAGGTGTTGTATGTGGCTACTGTCTGGTTAGACTGCTCTTGCTACTCGCAAGCAACAAGTACAATGTGTCCCTCTGAAATGTAATGCAAAGTGTCAGTACTTCAAATCTGTAGTCAAGTACAGTACCAGAAGTGGGTAGTAGGGAGTCACGTTTACTCTGTTAATTGAACTCAAGTGACTTTTTTGAGGAAATTGTACTCGTCGGAGTACAATCGTTACTCTTCCTCGATTACATTTGGATGCATTCATCGGGTTACTTTTGTTTCTGTATTGTTTTATGCATTCATGCACGTTTCGTTAAGAGGCGGGTGGTCGGCTGGTCCCGGGTCTGCTGGCGCCCCGTTATCCTACCGCAGCCCCGCCTCCGCATGACTCTGTTCAAAGCAGCACGATGGCAGAAGCTACAGCAGGAGTATGGCCTTCAAATGGCGCCAGCAGCTAATGTTTACAGACGAGGTAACAGCGCACAGTGCCGTAGGGCTCCGATTGCGAACGCCGGTCTGAGGTCAGTGCATCAGAGAACCGTGCGGACGCTGACCTGACAAAGTCACGCTCATTCGTGTAGCCTGATGAAGAGAGAACGAAAAGTAACTGTTAGCGACCAAGTTATGCGCACGGGAATAAAAAAGAGAAACTACTTTTATTTCATTCGGACATGACTGATATAACGTTTCAACCACAGATGGTCTTCCTCATTTGCGCTGGGGCACAATAAATGAGCGTGTCTGTTTTGCTAGCAGTATTTTCTATCTCACAACAATGACCATTTCCGCAACGTGTAATATCCGTTTGTTTGTACATTAAATTGGTAGCGTACACTCCGCTTGCTAGGTTACGGTAGTACGTCTTTTGTCAGGTTTGAGCTGCATTTTAGGCACAAATTCGAGGTACTGAGTCTTTTCTTTTCCTGCCTCTTTATACTTCTACTACACTACATTTCAGAGGCAAATATTGTACTTTTTACTCCGCTACATTTGTCTGACAGCTTTAGTTACCGGTCACTTTTCCGATTACAGTTTTTCATCCACCTTTCTGTCCAGTGAAAACCATGTATCTCCACATTTGGTGATTTTTTTTAATTTTTTTTTTTATGTTGAATGTTTCTGATGAACTGAATCCGTCCTTGGATTAGCCGGAAAATGCATTGTCACAAAGCTGAAAAACAGGGCGGTTTTTCCGTGCTCATGAAAAGTTGACTTTTTTAGAGATCCGTGGTTCTCACAGGACAGGGACCCTAACCCCTAAGCCTCTTATAGATTATGATGCATTGCAGTAGGTTCAACTACCCAAAAGGAAAGTAGTTCAAATTAGCTCAACCTTAAGCAACTGCAGCAGTAAAATGCGACATAAACATTAATGCAGCAGTAACATTAATATAATAGTAAAACACTGACAGGGAACATTTTACTGCAGTGAGTACTTTTATTTTTGATACTTTAAGTACATTTTGCTGATGTAACCAACATACTTTCACTTACGTATGGTTCTGAATGCAGGACTTTTACTTGTAGCGGAGTATTTTCTAGTGTGGTATTAGTATTTTTACTTCAGTAAAGGATCTGAATACTTCTTCCACCGCTGCCACTCTGGCAAAGCCTGCCATTCATACCATCAGACTACCACCATGCAGTTTTATTTTTGTTCATTAAAAGGTGGTTATGTTAGCTAATGTGCACGGAATATTTCGGTTATTCAAACTCAATAAAACTCAATAACAGTGTATACTGTAGTCTGGTTTGTTGATTTCATGTGCCGCAGTAACGGTATGATTTGTTTCCTTTGAGTGTTATTAAAAAGGTCTTAAATGTCCTTACATTTATACTTAAAGATTGCCGAAACCCCGATCAATGCGATATTTTGTGATCACACTGGAAATATTGTCCTGGTGTGTGTGTAGCAGGTTGTCTAATCAGGAGATGCTGACTTGTCATTTCATCACAGATAAATACAGGTGTATGTTCACTTCTTTGCCTTTACCCGAGCAAGACCACCTGTAGCTGAAATGATTCCAGTCATAACCCCATCAAATAAACGACTTCGGGGAAAAGACAGTAGGTTGTTTTTGTTTTTTTTGTTTTTTTTAAAGTTACTTGCTACTCAAGTATCTTTTCCTGTAAATACGTTTGTACTCTAACTCAAGTAGTTATTTTGATGACTTGATTTTACTTCTGCTTGAGTACTTGTTTTTGCGCAGTAACAGTACTTTTACTTGGGTACGGTTTTTGCAAAGTAACAGTACACCACCCACCTCTGTAACAGTACTAGGGCAAACGTGATCTCCTCCTATGCAGGTGAGCACAGTGTCAAACACACACACACACACACAGAAGTGCGGCACAGACAAACACTGTCTTACAGGTATGCTACCTCACCCAAATGCCACCCCATTATAAAGACATAAATGTTCTGTGTTGTGTAGGCATACTTGGATCTTGCATTTGTTTCCTGAATGCACACATACTGGATTGGACTTTGTTCTTTGCAGGTCTAGTTGAAATGTGTGTTTAGGCTGTGTAAACACACACACACACACACACACGCATTCAAGGAATTGCACAGCATCGAGGCAACAGCAGTCTACTACTGCATGACCTAGTTATACACAGAGAAATTAGAGAGTGAAGGCAGCCAGGAAGAGAGAACTGGAATAACATTATTTAATTCAGACAACATTCCGCTGCTGTCTCATCAGCTGATTTATCGTGGCTAAAATCATAAGGCTAGTTGATCAACTGATCGGTCAATCCACAGGAAAGTATTTGCTTATTAAAACATCTTCCACAGAAGAAGAAGTGCAGCCTGGATATACAGGAGACAGAGAGAGGAATAAGGAGACGGGTGTCGTGACTCAAGTTAGTGGGAGGTGCTCTCGTGTGGCCATCGATCTGCACGACTAAGGACATCTGGAGCACTGAGCACACACACACACACACACACACACACACACACACACACACACACCAGCTCAATGGGTTCATTCCTCCCAGAAAGGCTCACGCACATGCGCACACTTCCCCATTCAGCATGTCTTCTGGTCAACCCACACTGGCTGCACACACTCATTCAGACGCGTGTGTGCAGCCAGTGAGATTCTGGCGTTGCTGCCAAACAGCCATCAGGGCCCCTCCACTCGCCGCCACAGTGATCTGTTACCATAGCACCCTCGCTCCCGCTGCCCCCCCCCCAGCTCAGAGGCAACAGTGTAGAGAGGGAAAACTGGTGATAAAGAGGGGGGAAAAACAGTTCCTGCTACTGAGCATCCAAAAATCTGTGTGTGTGTGTGTGTCTGTGTGTGTTTGTGCACCAGTCTGCCCTCACGACAGGCTCTGGCATAGGCAGAAGCCGACTGGCTTTCGACACAGCCAATCGTACGCTGGCCTTCTGTGGCACATCGCCTGACCGGGCCTATCAGAGGAGCCCCTCGGAAACACACACAGATGTACACATACAGTAGTCCCCTACAGATACTAAGATATTACACACAAACATACTTTGATTTTGGCTGCTGATGACGTCCTCTACATGTGTGATAATAGAAATGGCCCCATATGAAGAAACAAAGGCGAAAGTCCTCCCACTTATTTTCCACCCATCTTTTTCATTCTTTCTCTTGCATATCGCTCCCTGTTGCTGTCTTTCTTTTCGCCGTCGCTTTTTGTCTTTCACTCAGTCCTCCTTTCGCCGTCTCTCTCCCCCCATTCTTTCTGTTTCGTGCTCTGTGTGTTTGATATTCGCCCATGTTGAGTTTAGCCGGCCTTTCTTGTTTTCCCTTTTGTTGTTGTGTCCAGGGAGGACAGGTGTTGGACACAATCTGTCCCTATCTCTCTCTCTCTCTCTTGCACACACACACACACACACACACACACACACACACACACACACACACACACACACACACAGCTGTCAGGCCCCTCCTGGTGACCATCTGGCCATGAAGCAAGGAGTCACTCCCTTCACTCTTTCTTTCCCGTCTTTCTTTTCCTCTCTTGTACTATTCTTTCTTTCATATCTACACTCCGGACTAAACACTTTTTTTCCACTGGCACCAGTGGCTTGTAAATTACATATTTCATTGATTTCCCACAATACTGACAATATGATAGACCCTCCAAACAACACTGGCCACATTCCAAATTGACCAGCAGATCAGGGAAACGCACCAGCGGCCACAGGCAAACCAGTAGTATGTCCCGATCAAGACTTTTGGCCCCATGTCAAACAGAGCCATTTAATATAGCATGTCTGCCAATATGGAGTCCCAATCTGATATTTATGTTTTCCTACATAATACGGCTCAACAGTGCAAACGTAGCCAGGAAAAGGCCTTGGTATGGGATGAATTAAGCTAAAATATCTCTGAATAGTTCTGCATTAAGAAAATATAGCTTGCACTTCTTTCAGTATTTTGTACAATGTATCTTAGTGTTTTGCATAATATCCACAGTCATGTTTGGGGGTTATTGAATGGACTGGCAACCACTGGAATGGAATGGAAGAGGGGGGTGGATGTTATCAATGGTATCAATTGCACCTTTAAGTAATTTATAAATACAATAGGTGTTCCTACAATACATGCAATTTTGTTGAGTCTTTTTTTTGGATATTATTGCCCTGTTTCCACAATTTCAAATGTCTGGTTCTCTTTGCACCCGCATCCTCGTCAATGCTAAATCCACAGTTGACCTGAGTGTAGACAGACGTGTGCTACTACCTCCATCACGCATGGTGTCGCCGGCAGCTTGCTTTCGCCTGGAGGGCGTGACATCTCCCAGGCTTAAGCTCTCCCACCTGGATCCTGGACCCCATCCAGGCAGGTGCCACAACCCAGTAGGGTCACTACTGCTGCAATAAGGACACGATCCCCCAACTGGCCTCCCACAAATGAACAATGCCATTTGACACAATCATTCTAACTCAAGGTCCACTTGGGAGCCTCTGCCGGAGGTTTGAACAGCAGTTTTGTGGTCCTTATCAGCAGATGGGAGTTTTCTCAGTTGTCATGGAGTTGACTGAGTTGTTATCTGTGTGTGTTTGTTGGGACACAATGGCACATCTCAAGGAGCAGGAAAGCCTCCCGTTATTCCGATTTGGGAGTGTAAAATAGCATTTGACTTTGCTGCATGGTCTTAGGCAAATGAGTAGACAAGAAATCCAGCTAACTCATCAACCAGTCATTTTTTTTTTATATCTTCTGTCAACTGATCACGAGCCATGAGAATTTACTCTGTTGAGTGGAGCTATTTTGTAAGCTTGCAGTGACAAATTTTATTTGGCTTTAAAAAAGATTGCAAAAATAGTGCAGTCAAAAGCGTGTTATGCTAATCTGTAGCCCTATACATTTCTCAAAGTCCTACCAAAGACTATCAAACTCATACCAGGCTCAACATTTTATTTTAACAGGAATGTACTTAAAAGATGTCATGAAATGACAAAGTGTTTCTGCTTCTGGGTTTTGTTGGTAATAATTTTCCATCACAAAATTATTACCTCTTTCTTGTCCTTTAAAATCTAAATATCAAAAACCTTTTCTAATTGGCTAAATGTAACAAATTACAGTATTTTTGTATGATAAACTCTGATCATAAGGCACTGTCTTCCTTCACGAGCAGTTTAGGATGGGAGTGGCTGTACGGTTTGTGAGGGTTGCAGTCTCACAGACTGTATCAATGAGTCTCCCTCATTCAGTGTGATTGTTGTTTTTTTTTTGTTTTTGTGTTGTGACTACCAGAGAACCAGACTTTGAATCCCAGTATGTCTTGCTACAATCAAATCAGGAAGAGGGGTTTCATTCACACAGATACCACAGGATTTTATAAAGCTAATACAGGGATCCAGACTAACTTTTTACATCGGTGCGCTTAACTTTTTGAATTTATTTGCACCAGCACATAATTTAGGTGTACCTAGGGCTTGGCAGTATGGCCTAAAATTTCTAAAAGTTCCCCATGGAAAGTTCTCTTCTTGGATTTGTTGACCCGCGCTTCTGTTTTCAGAGAAGCAGTTGAGCCGGGTTTGGGGGAGGCTTGATGTTAATGATGTAGCCTATAAGGCTACTTAGGACAGAGGACAGGGGAAGCAGGTGGAACGGTTACTTTTGCCGATGATGTCGGGTCTGGCCCGGCGACGGGTGGAACAGAGGCACCACAGCATTTTTCTCGACAAAAAAAAAAAGAATCAATAGTTCTCTTCATTTTGAATTATGTTTTTAAGGCTGTGATGTTGCTCACGATTTCTCTCGTTTGCGTCTCACACATGCACACACACACACACACACACACAGGGACTTGCAGGGCACGTGCAGACCTGCTAAATTTCAGCGCACCAGTGCGACCAATGAAAATGTCTGGTTGCACTCGCACCAAAATCGCACCCTGGAGCCCTGTAATAAGTCAACAGTTGATGCTGTTTGCTCTGTTATTTCATTTCAGCAATCATTTCTCAACAGTTTTTTTTAAATCATCAGCGTCCCATTGTGCAACAGAACTCTGTAATTTCACAAACTGATGCAAAAATATCCCACTAATCACGTTTAAGCTCTGTTAAGTTTTGTCTGTTTCTTTCCCTTGTTTCTCCTTCTCCCTCTCTGGTGTGTAGTTTTTTCGTAGCTGCTGGCTGAGCCCATGTTGTTGAGTAAGAGAGGGTGGGGGAGGAAGAAGGGATGGGGTGGAGGGGGAGAGAGAGAGAGAGAGAGAGGGGGTGGATCTGTTGATTTACTAAAGACTCAAACACGACCAGTCTCCCCTCCCACACACCCACTCACACTTCCTCCCTCTCCTCATCTCGCCTAACCCCCCCCCCCCCCCCCCCCCCCCCCCCCCCCCCCCCCCCCCCCCGGCCCCCCCCCCCCCCAACCAACCCAACCCCCTCCTGGCGTGATGGTACAGCTCCAGAAACAGGAAGGAGCCGCAGCTCTATAAATAGAGAGGAGCTGCTGGGCCAGGAACCACACACAAACAGACACACACACAGTTTCCCCTCTCTCATCCCCTCATTTGCTCCCCCTCTCTCTCTCTCTCTCTCTCTCTCTCTGTGTCTCTCTCTCTCTCTCTCTCTCTCTCTCTGTAGCTTCGCTGCTCTCTCCGCTTGCCCTTTTTCTTACTTACACTTTATCTCAGAAATGCAAACACACAACTCAGACATATACGCAGGCAGAGTTTCCACACACGCACGCACACAGTCCTCGACTCGGACGATGATTAGTTGTGTGTTTAATGCTAATGGTTGGTAAATGTGTCCGTTAACACACACTTCTCCTAAGCCTACTCCCTTTTTCTTTTTTCTTTTATTCACTCTTATTCATTGTCTCTCTCTCTCTCTCTCTCTCTCTCTCTCTCGCAAACACACACACATTACAGGTCTCTGTAATTGAGTCAGGGGGCCGGGGATGGATGGGGGTAGATGGGGAGGGAAAAAGTGATGGTTTTCTGTGGCCACTAGGTTTTATGTCAGGTCAGCAGGTTTGAAACTGCTGATGACACATGTACATGTGCACGCTCACACTCGTTCTTTCTTACTGCACACACACGCAGACGCACACAAATTATATATCATGTATATGCGAAAGAGCTGTGATAAACCACACCACAACAGTGTTTATTCTGTGTGTGTGTGTGTTTGTGTTAGGGTTCTACCTGCCTCTATAGGGTGGTACTACAATTGACTGATATCAGGCATTAGCCAACATTGCCCTAAAAACAGCTACTTAGATGCATGCCTCATTTTTGTTATTTCATGTGAATGGGTATGGATTCTTTTTTTTTTTTAATAAATACAGCTTTTATAGTCAGAAATCTATCCCAGAGTTCCCCCCTATATTGTTGTATTTGTTGGACAGGACGTGCAGCCTTAAAGAACTAAATTGTTAAGAAAACACTAAATATCCCAACACAGAGCCATGTCCTTAGATTACCAGTATATTGTTTTTATATTTGAATGTTGGCTGGAGGAGAAAGAAACATGACTTACATCTGCCAACGCTCCGACTGCAAAAATAAAACTGGATTCCTTTGCTGAATCGGAAAAGGTAAAATTGAAGGCGTTATTGTTCAGAAGATTAGAAGTGCGCGAGTATTCAAATCAGGGGTGTATAGTCCCCCTGTGTACAGAAGGCAGACTGGCAGGCGCTTTCTCACACGCACACACACACACACATACACCCTTCTCTGGGATGGCGGCCAAATGGTTCTTTTGTTTGTACCTTCCTCTTGTCACTTGGAGTTTTCTGTCCTCCGCTCCCACAGACTCTTTGTTTTTGTGTTCTGTCCCTTTATTGCCCAATGTTCAGGGATCTGGTCAGGCAAAAAACTAAACACTGTGTGTCTTAAAAGCTTGGCGTGCAGGAAGAAAATATCACAATCTTACAATAATCAAAATAATGGGAAGGTGTCAGAGTGGAGTACTGCACAGGCCGGGAATGTTGGCCCAAAGCTAATGTTTTACCCTCAAACGCACCTCTCTGCTTCGATGTGAGAAGAAGACGAAGACACACAGGCGAGCTGGTTCCTTGTTTCCACTCTTTATGCTAAGCTAAGCTCCAGCTACAGACTTACCATACAGACATGAGAGCAAATAAACGTACTATTCCTTTTAAAGTCCGAACCTTACCCAAGCCGCCAGTCTGCTCAGCGACGTGGCCCAGAACCCCGGTCCAGATCCCTCCAACTTGGCCCATGTGTGGGTCAGACACAGAAAGGCTCTTCTGGTGAGTTGCAGTGACTTGCTCAAGGACAAGTTGAGCGGGATGGATGCTTGCTGATGTGGGCTTGAACCAGCGTCCTTGAAATGAAGGACAGACTCTCTGACACTCCTGCATGTTTTTCTTCTTGATTTGTCCTCGTATCCTCCCGGCTCTTTTCGCTGAAACGACTTGAGTAGTAATGAAATAAAAACACCGTGTATTATTAAAGCTAACTGACATTCCACATGGCTTTAAATTTGACGCCAGACTCTCTCTGTCTTGCCATAAGCCTCTTCCCATCTGGTCACGTATGGAAAATGCATAAAGAAATCATGTGAGATATTGTAGCAAACACTGCCTTTTCATTAGCATCTGCTCCTGGTTTTCTTTTCAAATCAGCCAAATCCGCCACTCATTGAAGTCACCTTGCTACAGTGTCGTTTTCAATAGAGGAAATGAGGTTCATGGGACATGTACATGCTGCAGCTTGCTGGAATGCTGGTCCATCCAACAAGCAGGTGAGGTGACAAAGCTGAAGGATAACATTGGTGCTTTCGGCCAGTGGCGTCTCTGATTGCCCTCTCCTTGACATTATGTCTGGTGAAACTCTCCTGAACACAGCCTTATAAACTTGTCGGTTGGTAGGAGACCCTGTAACTAAACAGCAGCCTTTTCTGGCAGGTAATGGTTTAAAAAGTCCTTTGACACTATTCTCATTTTACCCACCTTGTGTGGTTAATATTCCATTCTTTTGTAAAGCACGTTGTAACATTGTTGAGAAAAGTGCTATATGAATAAAGTGTATTGTTGTTGTTGTCATTATATAAAATAGGTGCATGCCAGAGCTTTTTGCCATAACCCCCATCAACACCACTCATAAGCACATACACGCACAGTGGCACACACACGTTTACTTATTAAAGACCTGTTTGATTTAATTGACTCATTTCACAGTCCAGTGGGCCAGACCAGGAACAAGCGCACACAAACACACACACACACACACACACACACACACACACACACACAAGCAAGGTATATACTGGCCTGCACCAGGGAAACCAAATTAAATTTGCACAATCATGAGCGATATTTGTGCGTCTGTGGTACGTGTATCTTATTATAGTCCCTCCGCATAATTCAATTTTGTAACTTCCCTTAACATAACCGCAGAATCCTAAACAAACGCATGTATATTCTGGGAATTACGTAAAGATGTAGATAAGGATTCTCCATATATTCTCTTTTGGCAATGACGCTTGAGTCACAGATAATCAAAGCAACCAGTGGCCACTATTGGCTGACAGGTTCACTAAACTCAGTGGATGGGTCCTACAGTAGGTTTTGTTGTTAGCACAAAAGCCACAAAAGCTGTGGCCGCTCCTTTATGATGCTGGGATGTATGTGCGTGCCGTGTGTGTGTGTGTGTGTCTGGTTAGCTCACTTTGGTTAACCTTTTTCTCTTGTACAGTTATCATCATACCCTGTAGCCCCTCAGTGTGCGTGTGCGTGTGTGTGTGTGTCGCAGGGCCATAACCTGCCTATTATTACAGGACTGTCCCCTGCAGACAGTATAGAGAAAAGAGTGAGGAGATGATGTGGCGGGGAGGAAAGCCGGAGTGAGGGAGAAAGGATGGAAAGAGGTGTAGTGGAATAGAAAAGGATGGTGAGAAGGATGAAACATATTGCAATCATTTTCACAGAAGATGCAATAGCTGTGAGACTTTTGATTAGGTGTACAACACCTTCAGTATGTCTGTAGGATTACAGTGCAGTCCTATAGACGTAAGGTTTCTGCTGTTGACCAGTATGCTCATGTTGAGAGACACGTCTGCTAGACACCTCCACAATGTGCTTTGTAGCATTAAAAAGCCCCTCCATATTGTGGAACTGTCTCGACATAGAGCTCCTCCTCTCCTCCCGCTCTCTCACTCCCTCTCTTTTAATGCTGCGACTCTGGTTTAAATTCGATATGATGCTCAACCTTTAAAGAGAGCGAGTAAGTGAGCGAGAGGAGAAGAGGAGGAGGAGGAGGAGGGGGAGGAGGAGGAAGGAGGAGGATGCATCACACATAGCACCAGAGCAGCAGGTTGCTATAACAACAGCACCTTAGTGGTTCCATCTCTGTCTCTCTTCTCTCCCTCCCTCTCCCTCTCTGATCACCCTCTCATCGTTTGCTCCCCGCTGTCATTTGGCGCGCTACGCCTTTCCATCAAGCCACCTGTCTCCACCTCCTCCCTCCCCTATACCTTCCTCTTCTCTCCTTCACCCTCTCTCCTCCTCTTCGTCGTCATGTTCTGGTAGCTCCTCCACTCAAAGGAAAAAGACCTGCTGCCTGACAAATAAATCCCATCTCCCCTCCTTGTGTGTGTGTGCGTGTGTCTTACCTTTGTCTCTCTGTATCTTTGTCATTCTCTTTCTCTCTCTCTGTCGCTGTGGGAGCCGACAGAGGAGCAGTCAGCAGGTGTTTATGTCAAAGAATACAGAGAGAGACGCAGGAGGGGAAACAAATAGCGCTCTCTTCCCTTTTCTCTCTCCTGCCTTTGCTCTCTTACATCCTCTCATCCTTTTTACTCCGATTGCTCTTTTCCCTCCGCTTTCGCTAAGCACTCCAGCTTGATTAAACTACTTCAAAATTCTGTATCTCTGACTCTCGATATCTTCTTCGCGCTCCGCCTGGCCCTGATTCTTTCTCCCAAACACTCGTTTCCCTCACTTCAGGTATTTTATTGCCGGGATTGTCAAAGAAATGAAAATATTGTTTCTGCTCGCAGTGCATGGCCGGCTCAGAGGTGTAATTAGGTTGCCAATTGTGCTAAACGAAACAAATGATTCATTAACTACAGTTAATGTAAGGTATTTTGTACTGGCTCACAGTTTTGTCATTCATCCTGTCATGTTCCCTCAGGCTTGGCATGCTGACTCATACAGCACTGAGCAGACAGAACCACAGTCCATCTTTCTCTTTCTGTCTGGGTATTTCTTTGTTTCTGCTGTCTGTATTCAGGATTTTATCAAGAAGGTTGAACTGGTAATGATTTTTTTATAGGTGGGTGCGTATGCAAAACCTCTCTTTCTCGGTGTGCGTGTGTGTGTGTGTGTGTGTGTGTGTGTGTGTGCTCGCACATGCATGCGTCTGTGGGAGGGTGCTACAGTTCACACCACCTGGATAATTATGGGAGTTTTTATAGGTGGGCTTTGAAAGGCGAGTCTGTTATTATCAACATGAGTCACTGGCATTTAGGGAAAGCCTGTAACACACACACACACACACGCATGCACACAAACACCCCACACACCGAAAACCAAACCCGCATACCGGAGACCTGAATAATTTAAACCCATTGATTGCAGGACCACACACACAAACACAGAGTTGATGAAGCCGTGTCGTGACAGTGGAGATGTGTGTTTTCCTGTGTTCTTCTCAGTTGTTCCTCTAATGGCTACACCAGCATAAGAGTTCAAGTCACACACCAACACACACACACACAGTAGTTTTGGCTGTCAATATTAATAGTGTTTATTATGCCATAAAGATAATTAGGCTGACTGTCAGTCATATTGGAGAACAGAGGGTGAAGCCAACCTGACAGCACCCCCCCCCCCACACACACACACACACACACACACACACGCACACACACACACACACACACACACATATACACACCCAGTCAGTAGGCCAAGATTGTCAAAAAAGGATGATTTCTTTGTTTTTGTGATGAGGCGTGTGTGTCTGCCAGCTTGGGTGGGTCTACCTCGGGGTCAGAATACAATCTGAATATATTTTGTCTGTTGTTCCATCTGAATAACAAAGAGCTAAATGTGCATTTGCACACACACACATGTATCAGTGGTGTTTCCTGTGTGTGTGTGTGTTTGACTTTTTCACGTGTGACAGCTGAGAGTGTGCATTTTACTAAATATTTTAATTCAATTCAGTTTTAGTTATATAGCCCAGTATCACAAATCACAATTTTGCCTCAAAGGGCTTCACAATCTGTAACATACGACACCCTCTCTCCTTAGACACTCGAGTCAACTAAGGAAAAACCCCCAAAAAAACCCATTTAACAGGGGAAAAAAATGATAGAAACCTCAGGAAGAGCAACAGAGGAGGGCTCCCTCTCCCAGGATGGACAGACATGCAGTAGATGTTGTAAGTACAGAATAGATTCATAGCAGAAAATCACAGCGCACACAACCACGATGACAATGGCAAAACTGCAGCACACATAGTCGTGACGAAAAGTGCAGGATGTAAAACATAAGGGAAGAGGATGGGTCCGAACGGACAACCGAGCAGCTCCAGGTGGAGCCCAACGAGCAGGACCCGAGCCACTCGCCCCCTCCACCATAGACACGGCAGCGCTGCAGCTCGCCATAGTCACACATCCAGATGCATCTCCAGAGGCTGAAATGGTCTGCGTCTGCATCTCAGCTCCTTTTTTTTTCACAGATCTGCAATGTACACTTACTGTATGTACTGTAACTTGCAAACTGCCAACCAATCAATGTGGATTTGTGGGGCTATGCGTTTGTGCAAATGTGTGTGTGTGTGTGAACTGACTGAGAGGGAGGGAGGATTCAGTGCAAGAAGTCAAATAATACCAATGAAATAGTTGTTAGCCCATCTATTTATTTTTTGTAAATATATATTGAACGTTTTCATTACATGTTCTTTGTTTCAATTCGAGATTTTTGCTATAAGAACTATTTTATTTAATTTCACTTCCTTTTGAAAGTCTGCTGCATTTGACACATTTAAAAAAGATGTAAATACTATAACTATACCATCCATTATTTATACAGTGGAGTTAAATGGAAGCATGTGGCACTGATTTTAACACAGAGATCATCTTTTTTGTATAAATCCCAGACTTGGATTTGGGTTGGAGCACAACATTTGCACCCAGGGAACCTCTCATAAATGAGGTCCCTGCCTCCCATCCGTCATTTTAATAGCATCTACTATTTTTCTGCCAACTTCATTAGGGTTTGAAATTAACAAGAGTTAAGAAAAAAAATTGAGATTGAGAGTTTATTAAATTGCATAGAAATTGCATGGAAACCTCAATTTATATGCACGTTCCCCCTTTTTTTTTCATCACAGTTTAGTTGTTGCCAATTCCCATTGTTTAACCGAGTCTACATTTCTACCAACTTTCGTTGCTATCCTCGCTGGGGAAAAGACCACAGTGTGCCTACTTTTGACATGAAATCCCTGGCGTTCTCTGTTCTCCTGAAAAAACGATTCACTGGGAGATTGTACACTGCCTCCCTCAGATTTTGGGAAATGTCCTCTCTAATGCTGGTAATGTCTTGTGCTGACTAGTTGATGTTTAAAAGGAATAATGACCTATTTCCTGAGTATAAATTACACTTTGGCACCCAAACAGCACACCAGCAGATAGTTACGACACGGGGTTGTGCATTACAAAATACGTTTTTTTTACGTATTTACATTAGTCCACTGAACTGTAAGTCCCGTGTCTTCAATTGAACAGAATTGTTATAGAATTGTCAGTAGGAGGCTAGCTTTATAGATTTCATGTCAGCACTACATTGCAAGATTGCTGTTTTCAAGTGTATCCTCTTGTGAGACCGTTTTCGAAAAGCACATTTTTGGGTGATGGAAAACACCTGCTCGCTTAGATAAAAAGCCAAAACGGAGATGTTTTTAAATTTCTCATTTTGGCACGGTCTAGCTCTGTTTCTTTCCCCAATTTCTGCCCTTTGCCTCACTTCTCTCTTGTATGTCTCATTTTTTATATGCTTGACCCCCCCCCCCCCCCCCATACCGCCTCTCCTCTCCAACCCAGGTCTATGATAGTGATTACCTTTGCTGCCAGCCAGCATTCGTTAGCACCCTGTCGTTATCTCGTCTGTGCCATGACAGAGGCAGTGAGACTGTGTGGAGGCTGCCTACAGTATGGCTAAGAATGGGGTGTGGATTTTAGATGGGGCAGCTCATCTGCCCATTGGCTGATGCTAATGATGGGGAGAATACTACAGAGCCATTCTTTTGATCTTTCCGTCCCTCCTCGGTAAACCTCAAGTCGAGCCTGCTGAGATTGCTCACGCAGAGGGCTGCGAGTCTTCTCATTGCTTTGCCCCATGTTTTACTTTATGCTTAATGCATAATGTGCTGTGTGTCAGAACCCATTATTATGTGATCATTATTTCAGCCAGACTGAATCTGTTCTGAAAGCCCCATTGATTTGTCTTGGTGATATTTTGATTTTGAGCGCACCTCTTGCATTCTCATGACACTTCTTGATGTGTGTCGAGAGGAAGCACCATTGTTAGCACACAGAAGACCACAGAAAAGATTTCATGTTGCTAACATGTCCCATCTCTGGTGCTCTTCCAGCCCTGACTGATTTTCTTTTTCCTGTTTGTTACAGCTCCAGGAGACTGTAAAGAGGAAACTGGACAGTGCACGATCGCCCCTCAATGGAGAACAGAACGGCATCTGTGATGGAGGCAGCTACTCGCCGACTGCCAAACGGGTGCGGAAGGAGGGCTCCAGTGGTTTGGACTCACTAACAGGTCTCCCTAACAACACCAATAACAACAATGTACCACCCATCTCTCCACTGCATCACCAAATGGACATTAAGCCCATACTTGGCGGGCCCAACACTTCTACCGGAAACACTACAAACAGCAATGGCAACCACGTAGGCCAAGCATCAGATGAGCTGGCGAAAAACGGTGGCAGCCATCTCCCGGACATGAAGCTGAATGGCTCGCTGGACCTGGAGGACAGCTTCAGCCTCCTCAAAGACCTGAAACAGGAGCCACTGGATGACGGAGGTGGGATGGAGTCCTCTGATCCCCAGTCTCTGTCCAATCAGAACAAACTGTTCTCGGACATCAACCTCAATGACCAAGAGTGGCAGGAGCTGATCGATGAGCTGGCCAACACTGTGCCAGAGGACGATATGCACGACCTCTTCAATGAGGACTTTGAGGACAAGAAAGAGGCAGAGTTTGGCAGGCCGGCAAACAATCAGACACCAGGCCCACAGGAAGCAGGTGGGAATACGACGGCACCTGGAGCTGGGGCGGCGTCAGCAGCAGCCCTGCCTCCTCCTCCTCAGCCTCCACAAGTAGGCCCACAGGTTCCCATGGGCTCACCACAGGTCAGTACTAGGGTCAACCTGATTTCCTATGGCAGGGGTGTTTAACCCCTGTCTCGGCCCTAAATTGTAACCAGCTTAGGTGATTCAGTCACATATTGATATTTCTCTAAAGGCAGAATTACAGTTTATTTGTTAGCATTTAAGTCACTTGGAGTACCATTTTAAATGCCTGTTTGCTTTGCAACAGACACTATAGATCGACATGTCATGACAAGCAACAATTTAAAAGAGTTCTGAGTTCTGATTTTCTTAACGTTTCTGCTTTTTTATCCACTTTCTTCAGGAATCGGGTAATTTAAAATGGTTTTAAATAGGAACTGATTCTTGATTCCATATTATAGTAATATATTCACATGTCTACGGTGTCTGCGGTCCCTAAATTACTAGTACATGCATAAAACTGAGATGTGCAGATCACGAAACAAACAAACATGAAACGCTTGCACGGTGTGTTGGGGTTACAACTCACTAAGGCCTATGGTCTTTAACATTATCGCCCCCTTTTAGTGTAAAGTGTCCTTGGGTCCCTTGAAAGGTGCTATATACATCTAAGTTGTTGTTGTTGTTATTATTTCATTATTATAATTTAATAAAGTTTTATAAGATAGCTGTGAGGTATTTTGGTCAGATGGCTTCCAGCAAGGCAAAGAAAATCTCTAAAATTATGATATGTTTCTGTAATGGCTAAGCGTCATGGTCTTTTATTCTAAATGGAAAATCAAATTGATACTTTTGAGAACCAGTATCACTCACCAATTCCTAAATAGTCCAACCAGGTCACCAAATAAAAATAATCTTCACTTTAACATATATACACATTTTTAATTTAATAAATGAATATGGCTCTGCAATGAGTAATATAACTCTCTTTCTGAGAGTGAGATGAGATGATTGACTCTCATGTCTGAGCTGAAGCGAGGAGGCGATACTTTGTCATAATGATTAAAACCCAGGTCAGACAGCTACCCTGGATGTCTCCAAAGTTCAAGAATATGCCTACCAACATATCCAGCGCTGTCTGAACTGCAAGTTGTATCTCATTTTTGAAATTATGAACACAAACAAAAATGTAAAAGTTGTGAGTTAAGGGAGAGTTTGTGCTGTGCCTATTTCCTGTCAAACAACAGTTTATCTGTCCATCCCGTGCTTCTGTGTGATGTCTCCTGCTGTGTCGCTGGTTGACAGATATGGCCAGTGAGCACACGCTTTAATATAGGTCTCTGTACAGGCAAGTTGGTACCAAACGTTCTGACAACAAGTAACTCCCCCTAAATCCACAAATTGTCTTTTTACTTTGCTTTTTATGTACAGATTAAACAAACAAGAGACAATGTGTTAATTAGAAAGCTTTAGAGGCGTTGATAGGCCAACTTTTGAACTTTGGATAAGCCCAGGCTAGTTGTTCCCCCTCTTTCCAGTCTTTATTTTAAGCTAAGCTAATCACCTCCTGGCATTGTGTTGGACTATTCATTTAAGAGGTAATGAGTCTCACTTGATTTGTTTTGTTTGGATTTCTCTCCTCAGGTCCGACCATCATCGTCAGGCCCTCAGTTTGCCACCACTGCCAATGGAACGCCTCCTCAGCAACCTTTGCAGCAGTCTCCAGCTGTTGCCATGGCATCAGGTTCCCCATTGCATAACTGTGTGGCTCGCTCCCCTCAGACCCCAACCCAGGCTCAGACACAAGCAGTTTCTAGGCCTGGGAATGGATACATGATGAACCCAGGCCCGGGGGTCAGCCAGGCGGGCACAGTACCCGGGGCAGCCGGGGTTGCCCCTGGAGGTCAGCCTGTAGGGCCAGTGACGCCTGAACTTTCTCCAGCAGAGCAGCTAAAAGCAATGGCTCAGCAACGTGCTAAACTGCTGCAGCAGAAGCAGCAGCAACAAGCGGCTAACTGGTCCCCTGCAGGCGCTCCAACCAGTCCCTATAACTCTGGACCCTTTAACCAAGACAAACCCAACAGCCCCATGATGTACCCACCGCAAGCCTTTAACGCACCACAGGGCCCTCTAGTGGCTGGGATGGCCCCCAACAATGGGCCCAAAGCCCCCATGAACAACTACCTCCCTCACAACCACATGGGCATGATGGGCCAGCAACAACAGCCAAACAGCATCAACCAGAACACCCTATCCAAACAACAGCAGCAACAGCAGCAGCAAACAGCAGCCATGTTGTCCTATAACAACACCAAACCGCTGAGTCACTTCAGCGGCAGTGGGGTTGATCACATAGGCCAGAGGATGACTCCACCCATGGGAGGGAACAATCAGGTCAAGAACCCCATGATGCCTCCCTACATGGGTGGTGCGGGAGGCGGTGGCCAGGGCGCGGGGCCAGGGCAGACCCAGGGGCCAATCCCGGGACAGACAGCCCACCTGAGTGAGGAGCAGAAGAGGATGTTGCTGATGAAGCAGAAAGTGTTGAACCAGAACATGCCCTACAGCGCCATGCAGCCTCATGGACAGGTAAGGGACCTGTTTGATTACCGTATTTTTAATCATTGTGGCTTGGCAAAGTGCAGTTGTGCAGTTCAAGTGTAGTCAATACTTTTTGTCCAGGAGGAAGGTTTCCTTCAACTGTAGTTTGTCTATGGTTGACCTCTGATTCAAGAGTCATTCTTCAGATGATAACAGAAAGCGGAGTATGGAGATGCGTGCCATGTTTTAGGGTCATTGTGTTTTAGAACACTCAAACTATGACCTTGGGAGGAGAACGAAACACCCTGCAGTTTTCGCTTGTCAATCCTTGAGGAGCTATTATATGAAACGCTGGCTGTTCACTGGAGGTTTCCTTTCAAATATACAGATAACTTCGACTCCATTTTTACACACAGATTGCCCAATGGCAAGGATTCAGAAATAAAAATACGAGCTACGGTTATTTAAACAGCTGACCGGGACAGATTACAGAAAATGGATTGTTCTTTTATAAAACCTTCTGGAGGTGCAGCCAGGAAAGGTAAAATGGCGGTAGTTGCCCCAGCAACAAGCCAGGGCTGGGAATAGGCATAGGAAAATGGCCTGTCGAGAGTGTATTGATGCCTCTGCAACACTAGCAGCACTGATAGCCTCCCCCCCTCTCCTCCTTCCCTAGACACACAAGCACATGCACTCACACACCACGCCAAACAGCGAAGTAAACGGCTCCTTAGCTCATATCCCCAATCTGTCACAGCTGACTGATGGCTGAGATTGGACAACTAAGCCAAGCTAGCTGCTGTCATTACAGAAAGCCCTCCTCGGGCAGTTTGTTTCCCAAGCCCAGCAACCAGCACAGCCCACTCTGAACGCTCCAGTGGTTCAGCCAGGTGTCAGGTGTCCTTAGAAATCCACCGGACAGAATACGTTAAGGAAGTGTGGGTGGACTACACCTTAACAAATACACACCTACACAAGTGAAACCTCACACTTGTATGGTTCTTCTCATGGTGTTGCTCATTATCTCAGGGGCATTGTATTATCGTCAGTAGAAAGTGTGTGTGTGCTGGTTGGCGCATGATTGTTGATGATGTTGTCTCCTTCTCCCTTTATCTCTCGGTCTCTCTCACTCTGCCTCCCTTGTGTTCATGATATGGCTACAGTCAGTCAGTCACCTCCTCCTCCTCCTCCCTTCTGGTGATCTCTGCGTCTTCTGTCCTGCTCCTCCTCTTTCCTCCCCCTCTCCTCCCTCTCTTTCTCCCTCTGCCAGAGACACTCAGCACCAATAAAGAAGCAGATTTATTAATATGGGGCCTTTGTGGCTGCTGCCTGGAGGGCTGTGTGTTTGTGTGCGTAAGTGAGTGAGTGCGCGTCAGTGCACATGCATGTTTGTGTGTTTCATAGATTTGGGGTGGGGGGGTGGGGAGAGATTTATTTGAGTGAACAGAGAGAATTGGAGACCGAGAGGAGAGGGATGTGCAGAGAAGAAAAAGAACGACCTGATGCAGAAAGAGAGAGATTTATTGTTGAGTGAGGATGTGGCATATTAAAAAGAAAGTCAAGGGCCTGGAAAGAGAGAAACAAGTGAGCAATCCAGAATGGGAATGCAGAGCATCTGAAATATTTGTAATATTAGTAGTAGTAGTAGTAGTGAATGGCCACACAGGTCTCAAATAACATTAGCAATATAAAACATATACCAGAAATTACAGCCCGCAGTTTTTGTTTTTATTTTGTCATAGTGATCATTTATTAGCATGGAATTGGGTGCAGATGAGCTTTAAATCAACATTTACAGGATGTGGACAACTAGTGGCAACACTTAAAAGGGAAAGGCCATCGATTCTACACATCAAGACCAGTTAACTAGTCATGGGGAGTACTACTATGAAAATAGTTTCCTAATTTTTTCTGTGGCTCTAGAAGGGCTTTGTCAGGTCCCAGAATCTAACCCTGATGATGTCATAGTGATGTCACCAGGGTTATCTTGGCTTTTGTTTTTATGAAACGTCTGCATTGCAAACTGGGAGTGTAAAGTTTAAAAAGTCAACCAGGCAGGAAGAGTATAATGAAAAAATGCTGTGGTTGCATCATGGGAAGGGAAGGATCCAGTGTTTTTAGAGCTTGAGCCATACTAGGGACTAGTCAGTTTAGACTATAGTGATAATGTTCTTCTGGAATACTCATCAATTCTTTTTCGCATTATATAAGGCATATAATATTTGATAGCCAGCTAGGCAGTAAAAATGATCTGTAATATACTTACTCTACAAGTGAGCATGGCTCTGAAGAAGAAGGGGAAAGGATGGAGGAGGAGGGAGCAGGAACCAGCACAGATCCAATTAGAGGTGCACTAGCTGGCTGTGTCTGAGCCAACGGGTCTGTAGATGATGCAGTAAACATGACCCTCCACTTCATCCTCCAGCACTCCAACGGGACCTACGCCAGGAGCCTGTTTGTAGATTTCAGCTCGGCCTTCAACACCATCGTCCTGGCTCTGCTACAGGATAAGCTCTCCCAGCTGAGTGTGCCTGACTCCACCTGCAGGTGGATCACAGTCTTCCTGCCCGACAGGAGGCATCATGTGAGGCTGACAAAACATGTCTCTGACTCCCGGACCATCAGCACCGGTTCCCCCCTAAGGCTGTGTCCTTTCCCCTCTGCGCGTCTCCCTGTACACCAACAGCGTCACCTCCAGTCACCAGTCCGTCAAGCTCCTGAAGTTTGCGGATGACACCATTGGGCTCATCTCTGATGGGGATGAGTCCGCCTACAGGTGGGAGATTGACCACGTGGTGCAGCCAGAACAACCTGGAGCTCAACGCTCTCAAGACACTGGAGATGGTTGTGCACTATAGGAAGAACCCAGCCCCACCCGCCCCCATCACCCTGTGTGACTCCCCTCTCGACACCGTGGAGTCCTTCCGCTTCCTGAGCACCATCCTCACCCAGGGCCTCAAGTGGGAGGTGAACATCAGCCCAGCACAGGATGTACTTCCTGCGGCAGCGGAAGAAATTCAACCTGCCAAAGACAAGGATGGTGCACTTCTACACCGCCATCATTGAGGCCATCCTCACCTCCTCCATCACCATCTGGTACACTGCTGCCACTGCTACCTTCCCTCCAGGACCTGGACACCTCCAGGACCCTGAGGCGAGCAGCAAGGATTATGGTTGACCCCTCCCACCCTGAACACAAACTGTTCCAGAAACTCCCCTCGACACAGAAACCGTTTCTTTCCGTCTACAATCAGCCTCATCAACAAGGCCCAGGAACCCCACTGCACAGACTCACTATTTTACTGTTGCATTACAAGAAATAGAATGAATGGCAAGTGTTTTGCATAATACATACGCCACATACTGCATGTATATCAAGAAACATGTTGTGTCGGTTCGAATTCGGTTTATCAATTTGGGGCTTGACAGCTAATTCCCAGGCTTCTTTTTGTCGCCTGTCGACCCCTGGTTTACGGTGTGCTCTGAAAGACGTCACAGCGCGGATATAAAGTCATAGCTGATAGACCGTTAGCCTAGCATGCTAATACAACGTAAACAAATGGATGAGGCGTTTATAAAACATCCGCAGATAGAGACTTTGCTTGTCCACCCAGATTACAGTATATGTTTACATCACAGCCGAATCGGAGCCGGAGCCGATAACTACCCGTGTCTAATGCAGCGTCATTTGCCCCGGGAGTGACTGCCGACTGTACTTTTTCACACTGAAGACAAAACCTGGGTGTTAGCGGGTTTATTTCCCACTGTAAAAGGGGTATTACAGAGGTGGGTCGTATTATATTAATGCAATTAGCTAAGAGGTCTTGGCGATCAGCTGTTTCATAGTTTTCAAACCATCTGTGCCCGCAATGTAGGCACGTTGGCCAAAAAGCTGCAAAATATTTCAGCATGTCAAGATGAGAAATCTTGAAAATAATGACAGCATATGCCAAATGCAATAAACAAGGAGGGGCTACAGTTACAAGCTGAAATGAACCATCAGGAAAAGAGTAATGCTCCTTTTTTCCCAACATTGGATCTTTAATTGCTTCGTCCAAATGAGGTATTAAACAGACATACACGTCAAGCAAAAGATAGATAGTGAGCAGTGCTTATTCTAATTGTTGCTTTTAGGTGTATTCAGCCAAAGCTACCACATTGCCTGAGTAACCAATGGCAGTATTAGCAACACTTCCATCACTGCTTATTGTTTATGTGTTCCGCCAGCTAGTACATGGAGAGCTCATGATTCAATAACAATTCCTTTCTGCTTTTGCAAACCTGTTAGCCTGTTGGTTTCTTTGTATCATTAGAGAGCACCTTTTATCATATCACACCTTCTGTTCTCCGACGGTAATTGTGTCTATGTTGTTCAGCTCATAGACAAAGCCTTGGTTGGACTATTCAGCTAAACCAATGTCTGCTAAAGCTGTTGATGACTGTCAAAGCTCACCTGGTTAACTAAATGTATATCTATGTGTCTGTACACCCTTGGTAATGGCGTTTGTGTTTGTTTGAAGTGATACTGACTGTGTTTGGATTTGTTTTCTTGCTGTGTGTGTGTGTGTGTGTGTGTGTGTGTGTGTGTCGTCTTTGAGGTGGTGCTTAAACATCACTGTCTCTGTGCTCCGTCCCCTCTCTCCCCTTTCTCTGTTTCTGTGTGTGTAGGCTAATCCAGTTAGCAGCTGCTCGGGGAAACTTCAGCCTCGCTCCTCAAAAGCTCGTTAGTCAAGCTTTAATTGTTGCTGCCTCGCTTTGCATATCGCCATGACGCTAATTTATGCCCGTTGTCGCGGTTACCGTCGCCACAGTGGTGGATGTCTCAGTGGAAGCAGCAAGTGGGGGCGCAAAGGCGCGTGCATGAGTCTGTGGGGAAGATGTTTGTGTGATTGTCTGCATGTGACGGATGATCCGGTCGCTCAGTGCGTGTGTGTGTGTGTGAGACAGAATGATGGTGAGACGGATGTGGCTTGTTGCACAAGTGTGCGTGCAGCTGTGTGAAGCTAGCAGCACGGGGGCGGGTCTCTGAGGTTATCTGAGTGATGATTGGATGAGAATGGATTGGTGTTGGGCTCGGAGGAGGACTTCTGGTGTCATCCTGATAAATTGGAGTGGAAGGTTTGACTGTGTGTGTGTGTGTGTGTGGAAGCGAGTACATGTCTGTGCTTGTGCACGTAGGAGATCACGGTGTCACACACCGATTGCAGTGCATGAAGGCGCCGACGCCAGTGCTAATGACCCTGTGAGTCACGACACCAGCCCCCTCACACACACACACACTCACTCACACACACACACACACACTCTCAACAAATAAACAGGCTTTGAAAAACACCCACAGGCATGCACACTCTCTGACAAAGCCCCTCCTGCTTTCTACCTTCTCCACCCCTCTCTTTCCAGAGGTAAAGCCTCCCTCATCATCCCCTCTGTCCTCCTTTTCATCCCTTTCACCATCCTCTTCTACTGGGAACCCTGAACGCCACAAGGTCTCAGGGGTGGCAGACCTAACACACACACACACACACACACACACACAGAGCCATAGAGCACTGAACCTACTTCTTTTTTGTTCAACTGCTGCCTTCTTTTTTGAGAATAGGCCCAACCAGCTGAGGACTGATGTGAGGAAGCATTCTGGATTTGACACCAGAGACGGAGAAATCTTGGATAAAGTTACGGTTAAGGTCGCAGCTGCCTTACATTAATTACCATGATGACGAATCCAAAGTTACCGGTTAGCTTATCACTCAGTAAGGCAGTGGAGCCCGCGTAATTGTTCGGGCCCACGTCAATTCTACGGCCTAGTTTAGGATTAAGCTCCGTGAGTTGCATTTAAAAAAAAAAAATAAATAAAGAATAAAAAATACAGGTTATACTTGATATTTCAACAAAAGTGACGGCGCTTTTACACGAAGGATTAATTAATAAAGATCAGATCAATAAGATTATTTTCGTAATACAGGCGTGTCCGCACCACAAACTACTTCCGTTAAGGTCTATTATAGTTCTGGTTTGTTTTTCAGTTTTATAGGCTGCATCTTATTTTTCTTATCAAAACTTTGATGTATTTGTGTAGTTTTTGTTGGATATAGTTGTTGAAGGATACTAATGTAATTTCCACAGGGAGAGGTTTACTGAATAAAGTTTATTGTTATATTTGCTGCTATATTTTTTAACAAATGTATTTTTCAACTGAGAAAAATAGTAATGTAATTAAATGTAATGGATTTGAAAAATGAATGGATTTTAAGTTATGTATTTATGTTTAAAAAAAAAAGGACAATAGCTGATGTATTATCTGCTATGAGAATTTATCCAATCCACTCAAAAATCCAATATCTGTCCGGCGCTATTACAAACCACATGGAGAAGAATGGAGAGAAGGGGCAACAAGGGGAGCGCGAGAGGGGGAGAAAGAGAGAAGAACTGGGGACAGCACAGCCCCAGACCAAGTCCTTTCTCTCTCTTTCCTCCATCTATCATAATGAGCTGAAGATATTACTTTCCCGCCCTCCCTCCCTCACGTACACACATTTTAGCTCCTGCTCACTCTGTCACACCCCCCTACTCTGTCACTGAGTCGCACACACACGCACGCACACACACAAGTGAATACTGCTCACTCTCTCACTCCTCCATCGCTCTCACTCCCTCTCTCAGGCACACGTGTCAGGGCTTGAGCTGAGCTGCTCTCAGATGGGGGGGGGGCAGGTGGTGAAGTGGTGGAGGGGGCAGGGTGGAGACCGCTGTGTTCTGGTGTGTATTTGCTCCCTCTCTCTCTCTCTCTGTCCCTCCTGAGATGCTTCCTGTTAAGACAAACACGAGACAAACAGCTCACTCTGTGCTCCTGCTGTCCATTTTTTCATATCTGTTCTCTTTGCTTTCTCTCTCCTCTCATCTCTTCTACTCCTCTCCTCTCCTCACAGTTCCTTTCCCTTCATCGTCATCCTCCCTCCCTCTGCATCCTCCTTGCCTCCTTAACCACTCTGCCTCTCCTGTGCTTAGAGGGAGCTATTAGTGCTGAGCTCCACTTTACTACTCCCAATCAATAATGTGTGTGTGTGTGTGTGTGTGTGTGTGTCATTGCTTGTGTATGTTCCTAATATATTTAAATGTACATGTGTGTATCTGGTTTAATGCTAGACCGTGCATGTGTGTGTCTGATGGTTTTGATTTAAGACTGTTTGTGTGTAATGTAAGTGCGTGAATGCAAGTTATGTAAGATTGTGTGTGTGTGTGTGTGTGTGTGTGTGTGTGTGTGTGTGTGTGTATTATTTCAAGTAAGCATGCATGATAGCGAGTGTGTTATGCTAATGTATTGAGATAAGAGTGGACACATTAGTGTGTGTTTATATAGCTATATGTTTTGCATGTGTGTGTGTGAGAGGCATCAGCAGCAGCAGGAGGGTAAACAATTCCCAGGGTCCCCGGACTCACCACCACAACACAGCGCCCCCCCACGAACAAAGCTGTTTGGTTCCCTCCGACAGCGCCAGAGACAGACCATCTCCACCCATTCGACACGCCCTGGCGGTGTGAATACAGGGTTGGAGAGGAAATATCAATACTCACCTTCACCAACAGGCTGCTTTTTCAAAGGAATGTCACTATATGGTGGAGTGTTTATTTCCAGTGTGTATGTCTGTGTGTGTGTGTGTGTGTGTGTGTGTGTGTGTGTGTGTGTAATCAAGCCCTCTGTAATATTAACCTCATCTGCAATATTGACCTGCAGGCCTCACTGTGTTGGAAACTAGTCATGACACAATGTGTCTGCAGGCACATGGTGTCTGAGTGTATGTGTGTGTGACTTTAAGTATGTGCATATGTAGACGAGCAACCATAGCCAAGTGTGTTTGTGTTTGTGTGTGTGTGTGTGTGGGTGTGTGGGGGGGGGGGGGTTAGATCATTCTTATGCTGTGTCTGTGGGCCAAAGGGAGGGAGGAAGAGAGATGCAGTCAGAAGGCTGCATACTAAACAGACTGCTGTCACCCCGCCAGCACCTCACATACACACACCCAGACACACACACACACACACACAGAAACATAAATGCATGCTTGGTTGCTCTACCTCTTATATACACACACCCAAACAGTCCACACATGCAGACATGCACGCGCACACACACACACACACTCTCCACATGCCAGCTCAACTTTGGCTGCCTTGCTCGGCTGCCGGTTGCCATGGCAACCATTGCCCACAGCACCTTGCAGCCCAAATCAATGGCAGCTCCAAGACGAGGGTAGGCAGCGGTAGCTTGTGTGTGCCTGTGTGAGTGTGCACACGCGACAGCCTGTCTCCGTCCAAATGTTCCTTTAAGCAGGTTGCACTTGTGTATAGTTTAGTGATAAATATGACATAAGGCTCAGCTGCAGATTGCATTAACAGCACACTATCAGTGTTGTAGAAATTGGATATGAGCCTAGAATAAACAGAATACGATTTTTTGGACATGTTTTGAGAGAGATGTGAGGCAAAACAGTTGGCTATTTGAAAGAGTATGAGGCCAGTCCATCAATTTCGAGTAATAATGTGTCCCAACTTGCTAATCGCCTTGTTTGTGTTGATGGCTCTAAATGTGGCCACCATGCCAAGTGACACACAAAGACAAACGCGAGGGACGACACAGATGTGACCCCGCCCTTGTCCCCAAAATGCACCCCATCCTCCCCATCTGCTCAGTCATTTGCTAACACTAACACACACACGCGCACACTTTGCCACTTACCATCAACACCACTCACCACTGTTTAGTGACATGCTCCAGCAGGTATATACACACACACACACACACACACACACACACACTCACATGCACAAAAGCAGCCGGTCTTGTAGTCATACGGTTCACCTACGTGTGAGTCTGTCGGCGTCTCTGCTTTTGCATGCCAGCCCTTCCCCTCAACCCCCCACCCCACCTTACCCGTCCCACACGTCTATCACTCTTCCACTTCTCATCACTCCTCTGTGTGGGCTGAAAGGAGGAGGGAGAGAATGGTGGAGGCAAAACCGAAACAGAGAAGACAGAGAGTGGGTGCAGGACAGAGGGAGGTGCGGTAAGGCTCTTTGAGGATTAGGTTGAGAATTTTGACTCTGTCGTACAGAAGAGAAAGGAGGTGGTGGTGGTGGTGGAGGGGATAGATTGACTCCTTGGAGCAATTTACCTCAAACGGCTCCGACACAGCTAATCCGCTCTTAAAGGAGCCTAATCCAACAGTCTTGTACCTGATACTGAAAAAGGAGAGTGGCAGAAGGAAGACAGAAAAACTGAGAGAAAACCGAGAGCGCGCGCGCGTGTGTGTGTGTGTGTGTGTGTGTGTGTGTGTGTGTTCAGACGGGCAAAATGGTAAATTTGCGATCAAAAAGCATTGCCAGATTCTACTGTATGTTGATTTCCAACAGTGCACAAGCTGGACATCTGAACGTGTCACAGTTTTTACACGACCAACACGCGGTTCACATTGTGAAACTGTCACAGTTTGGTTAGGTTTAGGCAACAAAACCAGTATGGAAAAGATCATGGTTTGGGTTAAAAATAAGTAGGTTACATTACGTAAGATAAGTTACATACTGTAAGTCACGGACGCAATGTTATGTGACTTAAAACTTTAAGCAAGTCAATGGTGACTTTTGGTCATCCACCACACCACCTCCAGAAGCGGGACGTTCACGCCCTTTATATTACTCAACCTGACTTTGCTCCCGTCATAATTACCACGACCACTAGAGGTCGCGTCCTACAATAAACGTAAACATGGGTCATAATAAACTGCTTGCACAGACAACCTGTATGGACGTTTTTCTGGGGAGGATCGTCTGGATAAATCGTATCATCCCTGTTTAGGGGGCAAGCCTGGTACAGATGCCTTCCCGCTGCTCTGTACAGCGCCTAAACCCAGCGCTTAATACAACACTAAAAAATGATATAATGCAACATCATGATACAAATACCACACAGTATAAAAAGAGCAGCTAAATTTGGCTAGAAAACTTCATCAGACCGAGGTGGAGAGATAGTGACAGGGAAAGAGAGAAAAGGAGCGAGAGATGGAGGATTTGATGGTAAAACAGAAGGAATGAATGAGCAGGTTGGTAAGGAGGAATTGTGAGTCATATGTTAGTGGGGCAACATGGCATGGAGAAGTGGGCTGCACTGGAAAAAGAGAACCGTATGAACATGGGGGAAGACTCATGGACTGTATGCCGTTACAAGGCAGAGGAGGTGTGGTTGCGAGAGAATGGAAACCGATCAAAACAGGAGGAAGAGCACATGATGCTCATACGAGAGGGAAGGGAAAAAGAGCAACATGGAGACACACGAAGAAAGAGTAACCTACATACAGATGTCCAAATGGTTCTGAAGAGCGACAGCGAGCGCGGGCGGAGAGCAGGAGGGACGGAGTAGGGATGGACACGGTGACGGAGCGGGCTCTGGCCTCTCATTAGAGCTCTGAGCCAGGCTGTGGATCCCGGAACACACACACACACACACTGGGAGAACACACACTTCGATGTGTGCTCTTGGCTTATGTCTCTTCTTTCTCTCGCTCTCTCTCTTTCCAGAGATTTGTTTTGTGGTGTTAGGAGTGAGCATCTGTATCTAGTGTTATGTTTCCTGTGTAATGCGGTTTGCTAAATGCAACACTAGTGTGCCCTGATGCACACATTAACACTGTGTGCAGATGCTTATACAAACGTCTGTGCACAATTTCTGCACATATTTAAAGACGTGTACATGCAGGGGCATTTTATTCCTCCTTATTTTTTTTGTGCTCTCCCTGCACTTACCGTCTCCCTCTTCTACTTTATTTCCTGACTTCGCTGCCCTCGCCTCCACCCCTCTCTCGCTGCCTCTTCGTCCTCTCACTCCCAGGTAGTTTACCCCCTCCGTATATAGTACTCTCCACGTCTTTCTCCCTCTGTCTTCCTCTCTCTCGCTCCATCCCCCGGGTCCTCTCACTTTCTTGTGTGCTGTGTGTTTCCAAAAAAATGAATAAAATGAAGCCAAATAAACTTTAACCACAACAAGGTGATTGATGGTTGCGCAAAGCTCCCTCTCTCCATCTCCTTCCTTTTTTCCCCCCTCTTTATTCCCACACTCCCTACCTCCCTCTCCCCTCTCCCACTGGCACAGTGGCTCCCTCTCTTTCTCTCTCTCTCTCTCACACACACACACACACACACACACACACTGTTTGTGTAGTTTGATTAATTATTTGGGACTGCAGGATGCAGCTATACAGCACATTTAAGTCATTTTTATATGTTGGCGTGTTTGCTACAAGATGCATAAGGATTTCAGATGCTTCTGATAATAAAAGTCAGGCTTAGTTGGTTAAAGTAATGATCTGCAACGCTCGCGCATAAATAAATGTAGCTCTTCATTCAGTCCAAACCCAGTTCATGAAATTGGCAGTATCCAATAAAGCTGGCCTGTACAGACGAGAGCGCCACCTACAGATCAAGTTCAAGACCAGAATATCTATGAAACGAAAGACATCACAGCACTAGGCACATTGCTCGATTACCACACGATTTTTGAGACCAAAAATGTATTACTAAAAAATACCACTTACCCACAACTCACTGCATTGGTCAGTTTAGGGCAGAAAAAGGGTCAAATAAAAAGGTTTTTCTTCCTCTAAATCGCCACGGCTTCATACCAAGGATGTGAAATTGACTACGGCCTCCAGTTAAATATGGATATATTTTAGCTGTAACTGGGGTGTATCTCTATAAGCCACTTTATAAGACATTCAAATGTTATTTACAGGTCTGTATGCTGAGAGCGGCTGGTGAAGTTTGGGATTTACTACCTTGGTTGTTACCTGAAGACAGAAATTTGGTTCCCTGCTCTATTTCCAACCCTTATCGCTAATGCCCCATCTCCAGCTTCAAGAGCAGACTCACCTGTTCCCAGCATGGCCTCAGCTTTCTTATCTGAATAGTTCACAAGATAAACCCAATGTATCCCTGAGGGGAAGTAAGCTTACTACAATACCAAAAAAAAGAACTGAAGTTGTTGTGGTTTAGGTTAAAAAGATGTATAATGGGCATAAAAAAAGTAAACTGATTTATAGACTATCTAACTATAGTTCAAATATGCACAAGGGTTCGTGTGCCTGGATTTCACTTGCAAAATGCTTCAAACAGATGTACACATTTACCAAAGTAATTCAGCTGATACTCCGGTCAGACAGGACTATATCATTTGGAGTGAAACCCTTCATTTTAATGTCAAGCAGAAAAAAAACATCTATTTTTGACAAGCTGCATCTGTTTGTACCTTCTAACAGCTAGGGCTGAACCAAGTTGATGTCAATCTGAAAGTAATGATAAATAGCAATATTATCATAGCTTTGCTGGGTACTTAGTTTCCAAAGTGTCATGACACAGAATTGGTTGTCGTACCAGCAAACTAACACTTAGTCCAAGCTGTAGATGACGGCTCCCTATATAATCAGGTTGGTAGCTAAAGTTCACGTTACAGAGTCGCAGACTGACGAGAGAAGTTGCTGCCAAGCTTTGACTGCCCCGGTGTAGTGATCTAAGAAGAAAAGCTTAACATGTTGATATCGCGAAAGGTTTAGTTGGGAGACTTCGACAATGCTACCTAGACAGCAGCCGGTGCCGCATGGATCTACCGCTAACAGAGCTACAGACAGCATTATTGATTATTACCAGTAAGATCTGATTAGTTCATCGGGGCTACTTTGGCATGTGTGGCTGGGCTAATAAGTTAGCATGCTCTACCCTGTGTTTTTTCTTTCTTGTCTTTTCTGGGATCGGCAAACACGTGCTCTGTGTGTGCATAAACTGTACCTGTCCATGGCGTTGCGCGCGTGTGCCCGCATCTGTCAGCCGGTGCGACAGCTGCAGTGGGGAGGGGGAGGGGGGGGGGCTGTGTTATCAGGCACGGCACAGGACACCTATCAAGGGTCCCATTGTCTCATCCGCCATGATAAGACACAGAAAGACAGAGAAAAAGATTAAAGATGGGAGAGGGGGGAGGGCTGTCATGGGCAAACAGTGTGACACTGAAGACCGCCGTCTGACAGACACGCATACCTAATCACACACACACACACACACACAGACACACACACTCCAAGAGCTGTTGTGTAAGCTGCCATTGTATACAAAAGCAACAACTGATTTTATTTTTGTTGTAGTGGTGACGATAGTAAAACACTTCAGACATGTGGATGGAAGACTAAACAACACCATTGCAGTATAACGCAATCCAATCTGCAGTAAATGATGTCTGTGGGAGGCTTACAGAGTTGTTTTTGTTGATATTGTGTCAAACAAGTGTTGACCGATGTTAATATTTGATTGTGTAGTGTATTCACGGACTCCTCTGAGAGGAATTTCTCCTTACCCGAGGTCTGCGCGCATGCGTGTTGCAAGATATTGTGCGTGTGTGTGTGTGTGTGTGTGTGTGTGTGTGTATTTGTTTCCGCTCCCCCGACTTTTGTTGCCTTATATCATTATTTCTCAAGCTTCCCAACATCCCGTCCAAGTGCACAAATAAGCACACACACACCCTTACCAGGAAAGATGCGCTGTCACACTAATTCCCGGGACACATTCATACACTCCCACACACTATAACTGGGGGTGACACACAAACGCACGCACGCACACACACACACACACACACACACACACACACGCGCACACAAAGCAATGATGCAGCCACAGCCAGCCAAAGATAATTCACTTTAGACACAGAGTTTCAATTTTTTTTGCGGCACTGAGCGTCAGCCTCACATGCTTCATGTCACTCTGTGCTGCTCTTTGCAGCAGCAAAATCCAATTGCCTGGTGTGTGTGCGTGTGTGTGTGACTGTGTTAAATGTGGTTGAAGTTGCTGGTTTTATTCTAGAAATGTGCATATTTCAGTGTGCTTGTTTCAAGTTTGTGACTGTATGGTGTGTCTGGCTGTATGTGCTCTTTGTAATTGCGTTCCATGGTTATTAGGTGCAGGAGTGGTGGGATAATGCGCCCTTATCAGCGGCTCCCCTTTAGTAGCTCGGGTTTCCTGGTATATTTCATATGCATCTGCAAGGACTAACACCTGGTCAACCCTCCACCAATGCTCTGACATTTGTGGACAGCAATATCACAACATTTGGTTTTAGTGGCCCGTGAAAAGTGGGGAAAAGCAGGAGTACGGGCATCATGGCTTGAATCCAGCAGCTCCACACAGCTAAGCAGCTGAAGTCAAGTTCCCCTATGTGATCTGAATTACACATCCATGTGCAACTCAGTGAACACTAGATTTAGGCCACTATACAGTGTAGGACTGCAACGATTAGTTTCGTGATTAATTCATCTTCTGATTATTTTCTCAATCGCAGACTTGTTTGGTCTGTAAAATAGTGAATAATGCCCGCTACACTAGGGCACACAAGTCATATATTACAAGTCCAGACATGTCGGTCTGCTGAAATACAGTAGCTCCATTTTCCAGATTATTTTAGTCTACATTTGAACTTATTGAATACTTCAGACATCCACAACCTCGGAGACTATACTTAATCAGGAAAAAGGAATTGATATCCAAACTGCATCATACCATCCTCCTCTGATGTCCCCAAACTGTGCAGTTAAGCAGCCCTAGCAGAAATGTTGCACTCTTCACTTACACCAAATTGCCATAAGTGGTGTTTTCTTACTTTCCATAGTTGGTGCTTGAATACAGCCGATGGAGCTGAGTAGAAGCTGTGCTGAGATGTGTAAAGAGCTTTGACTTGGTGCAGGTATACCGGCACATGATTTCGCTCTACCCGTGAGTAGTACAAAGCCTGTGCTCTGTGCTGCCGCCATCCCCAAGTCCGTGAGAGAGGTTGAGGAAAGAGATCTCACCTTCCCCATATATTTTCTGACCTTCTTTCCTCGTCCACCATCATTTTGTTGAAGGTAAGCTCTAAAACACATTGTCATTCTCCCTATCCCTCCCTTTCTCCCTCTCCCCTCCATCCCTCTCTCCCTTATTGTAGTTTTTGCGCAAGAAGGCAGAAAATCTGCTTACCCTACACAGGGATGTTTGCCAGTCTCACACAGTTCAAACTGCTTGGGAAAGCACAGCTTTACCTGCACCATCAACAGCAAACCTGTCTGTGTATGTGTGCGCGCGTGAGTGTGTGTATATACTGTGTGTAATATGCGTACGTATTCTCTCCCGTGGCTCTCTGTGTGTGTGTGTGTGTGTGTGTGTACAGTAAACAATACCTGTACATGTTTGGGTGTGTTTGTGGCTCTGCCTCTGTGTTTACAAGGACAGGCTTGTTCTGCCTTGAGGGCACACACCTTCATGTGGGGACAAGACGATGGCAAATTAACACCTTTTACTGACGATCAGATTTGTTAATTGACGGTTCTGCGCAGTTAATTTCCGTTTGGAGCACAACACCAGAGCATGCCGTGACATAAAGCAGTGCTGAGTCATCTCACATGCGTCTTTTATTCTGTATTGTCGAGTACAATTGAGAACAAGTCTAGCTATTGTGCTGGGTTGCAATGCAAAACAATCCAAGAGCCCCAGACACAGTACGATAGCTGCACATATCGAGTGTATTTTGTTTTAAAGTTCAAAACTCTTCCGAGGCATAATTTGTCTTTGTTTCACAAGCTTTACATCGCCGTCTTTTGGTCTAATTGATACATCAGGCAGCAAACTTAAATCAGTACGAGTTGGCAACAGCACCATATCGGCACAGGGACGGAAAAGAGGAATGGAAAATACCCGAGTGGTGCCCAGAAAACGAGAGACAAACATCTACTGCCAAGCTCCTAAAATAATATCATTGTGTAGAACAGCGGTGGCGATTGTATTCCGTCAATGTTAACAGTGGGAATCCTGCCCGTCAGCATATCGACGATGGCGAGCACCCCGGACAGCTCCCACATCCCTGGTGGTCCCGGGATCAGCACCTCGGACAGCAGCTGGGACAAACGGAATGATATAAATGATCCACCTGAGCTGAACAGGAGCAGGAGGCTGATTTATTGATCGTAACGAACCTTTATCACAGATGAACATCATGGTATTTTGTACCAGGAAGGTTTTTAGTTCACAGTAGCCTTGTTTCTGACAGGGAAAGTCATATTAGCCCTAACGCGTGCTGGCAAAAAAAAAACTAAATCGCAATGAAAAGGAAGAAGATGCACTTGGCTCGCTTACTGCTCAATATCGGCTCGCTGGCAGTGTTTTGTTTCCATTGTGCTCTGTTGAACAACTTTTATTTTGCCGAGATGATGATAATTAACTCTGAAATGCTTTCCTGTTTGACTGTACATTTGTGGCATGAAAGCGGCTGGCATGTGATGCGGCGTAGTAATCATGTAGTCGATTCCTACTCCTAGGTAGTAAAACAGCAATTATGATCACACCGTACACTCTCCTAGCAAATACAGAGGGCCTGTGTGCGTGTGTGTGTGTGTGTGCGCATGTGCGTGTGTGTGTGTGGTGGGAGGGGTGCCAAGCAGGTTGGGGGTTAAAACTGGGGCCCTACTCAAGACAAGGTGCAGGGGTAGTAATATATATATAGTGTTAAGATGCTTCAACCACGGTGAATATAATGCCTGAATGATGGGAATTGGAGGCGGGCATTTGAATATTTCTGTACTAAGACATTTCTGTCTAGTTGAATATTCAGTTATATTGGTTAAATAGTGACTACCGCGGGTGAGTTTCAGAATCCTAAAGGCAGCAAAAAATGTGCTCCCCCTCTGCTTGACAGCAGAGAAGCAGATCCAGAAATGCTAAATACCTGCATACACCCTTTATTACGTGTGCGGTTATGTAGGCTAATCCACAACAGCACTGTCTGCTGTTAGCGAGCCTGGTTCTGTCAGCAGTAGCCAGCGTGCTGGCTGGACGGTAATAGACTACAGATCATGCTGACAGTATCATTCAGAAGACTATTTTGGGGCATTAGAGGTTATATGTTTCTGTTTTGAGAGGGACAACACACACACACACACACACACACACCCATAGCCAGAAAAACAAGTGAGCTACCATCAGTCTTCAGTAATGGTTTGACACCTGGGCTCTTGGCTGACTGCTATTTTGCGTCACACACAAGGGCATTTGGGTCTCTTTTGGCCCGTTTTGGACACCGTCATATCACAGAAATATACACACACACACACACACACACACACTTCCATGCATGTATCACAATGTCATCCTTAAAGACCTGAAATAGAAATGCTGCAGTAGCCGCTGCTGACCAGGTCTCACGTGGTCGGAGAACACGCACACAGAGACACACACAGTGAAATAGATAGCAAGTACACACCAAATGTGATTTAACAGCATTTAGCTTTACATCTCTTATAGTATGGATGGAGCAGAAACCACAATATAACCCCAACCCCGGGGGATGAGCCATTCCACTGTGGCCATTAATCAACACACCAGGAGCATTAGCGTGTTTCATGTGGGGGGGTTTAAAAGGGGGAGATGTGAATTAGATTTTTTTTTTTGCCGCAGGAATTTTTCTTAACAATGCCTGAGCTTTTTCAAGACTTAGGGAACTGTTGTACAGTCTGCAGACCTGCATACCTGTACATCTTTATTGTCTTGCTGATTGCTGGATGTAGATGGAAAAAAAAAAAGGAAATCATCAAGTGTGTGTGTCCGACAGTTATTCCAGAGACACTGCTCACCGGACCAGTGGTTTGCCACTAAGGCATCTATTTGTTTTGCTACTCCATTTCACCTTGACATGGACGGCAGCATGGGTTTTGTGGCATTATGTGTGTGCATGTGTGTGTGTGTCTTTCAAAAGGCAGGCTGGTCCCGCTCTTGTGGAAAGCAATCTCCCAGGTTGAGCTCATAAATCAAGGTGGGGGATGGAAATGCGGATGAAGACTGTGTGTATGTGTGTGTGAGTATGTGACTCTTTCACCAAGCTCATACCTGGCGTTAGTGTGTGTGTGTGTGTGTGTGTGTGTGTGTGTGTGTGCGCGCGCATCTCCTCAGATGCTGTTTTTGCTTTGCTTGACGATCAACATATTGTCAGCCTCTTGGTCGATGACGTGACTGAGCCCTCTCAGTCCCTCCTGTACGGCCTGCCATTTCCTCCTCACAGTGGGATTAGACCACAGGGCGTCCCACTGAAAATGAATAGCGATTTATGAAACTAATGAGCTGTAATGGACAATGTTCCCTCAGAGCACCGGTAATGCAGTCACTCTCATAAGACAAACTCCTCCCATTCCCCTCCTAAGTGTGAGATGAGAGAAACCTGTGGTCTGTGTGTGTGTGTGTGTGAGGGAGAAAAAACGATGTCTGGTTTTGCTGATGACAAGCTCAGTGTGGTGACCTGCCTGCTTCATCTGTCCTGCGTCTCCCAATCCCCCTCTTATCCTGTTGACTTTACATTTCAGATATAGTGTAAAAACACGCGATTTGACTGAGGTGAGCAGCCACCCGTTGTAGTTTAAACAGAGCTGCATGTGCGGCCGCTGCCTGCGTCTTTACCCGCAGCGTTGTCAAACACACCGCAGTTCAATGCTTCCCCATTGCTGAGCACGCAACAGAAAATGCAGTTTGCTTCATGGCCTTTATGGCTATCCTTCCAAGCAGAACATTCCTGGTTATTCCAAATCAACTTAAAGGTCCAGTATTTAGGATTTAGTGGCATCTAGCGCTGAAATTGCAGTTTGCAACATTTTGAATATCGCTCGGCTCGTTCTCCCGTTTCCAGCTTGTAGGAGAAACCGCGGTGGCTGCGAAGATCACGAAAAACACGAAAGGCCCAAATCGGTTCTTTGTGTTTCCACACCCAAAGCAGCAGCTCCGAGCCAGGAAAACTGGTTCTTAGGTAGCACCAAATCCTTGCTGGTCTAGAAGTAAAAACCGCTTACGTAAGACCAACGCTTAATACATTTTTATTTAACTGCAATGTGATTGTTTATCAGCAAAGTTGATGCTAGGCTAAAGTTGACATGTTATTGTTCAAAATAAATGTTGCGTACATACCGTTACTCTCGCTTGTAGTCTCCGTCTGTACAAACTGGCTCTGAACCAGCAGCCGGTTCATTCTGGTTGGAAAAGGGGCATGATTGGTTTGTCCGTTCTGGGCTACTGTAGAAGCATGGCGGTGCAACATGGCGGCCTCCGTGGAAGAGGACCCGCTCCCTCTGTAGATATAAACAGCTTATTGTAAGGTAACGAAAACCCAACGATTCTTATTTTCAGGCAATTATACACTAAAGAAAGCATACTCATCAATATTATATTGTATTTCTGTCAATAGTTCCTCCTACATGTTACACACTGGACCTTTAATAATCAGTTTAGGCACACATGGGCAGAAACTGGAAGACACTTTTTGTGTTTGACTATACTTGAGCCTATGTGCTAGGAAAGGACCACACAAAGCAGAATTTGCAAACTGTTCAGTATACTTCTATGACCTCACTTCTCACAATCAGAGGTAATGAAGAAAACCAAAAAAGAGTGCAGATCAGAGTTGGTCTATCACACTAGATATGATTGCTAAAAGCATCTCAATGCATATCCAGGCGCATAAACTGTGAGAAGTACACAAATGCCAAAACATTAGGCGACACTAAATCCAAATCCATACTACATACTAATTATGTATGTACGTAGTAATGTTGTCACGGTACCAAAATTTCAGTATTCGGTAACAAAACCAGTAAAAATCCACGGTTCTCTGTACCAAAGCAAAACACGAAAACATGCTAACTGAACAACACACTGTTTTTATTAATAAAATTAAACAAAAATAACGTGCAAAAACCTATGCCATTCTTTTATACTTATTTAAATTTGTATTTCACGTTTTTCCACAAGTAATAGATATATGAAAACAAGTTACAAATAACAAACCAAAAAAACAAGATGCCATGGTGACTGCATAAACGCTTATTTATAAACTTAAATATTTTTCTAAATTAAACAAAACATGCCATGACTGAACAACACAAAAGAGGCTATAAACGTAAATATTCTGAATTAAAACAAAACAATGGCAGAGGTTTTCACGCCAGGGATTGTAAACATTTGAGTAATTAAATAACTAGATACATTACAAGCATTGAAAAGAACAAACAATTATTTAAACAAGTTTCACTTAGTCTTTTCTTTAAGTTTCACCCAAAACAATACTGGCCTAACTGTATAGTTTTAGCACACTATACAGAAGATAACCCGACTTTTATTTAATATAAACTGCGTCATTCTAACTCTCATTATAGCCTTAGCCGTACCACATATGCTAACGATTTACTATTTCAATCCAACATTACAATTAAAATATGGTATATTATTCATAACAGAAGCTCTAAATATGAAATCAAATTGAAACTCACCTGCTTCAACTGTTTCATTAGATGCAGGTGTCTGTCTTTGAGGTGCTTCATTGAGTTAGACGTGTTTCCTCCTTTTGAGAGAAATACTTCGGTTACATCGTTTGCAGGTTGGCTTTTGAGGATCTATGATGTTCCCCTCGCCAGCCGCAAAGCCGAAACATTTCCATAAGGCTCTTTCCTTTTCAACAAGTGGATTTACAGCCACCGCACCAGCACCGCCGGCCGCCATGTCTCAGTGCCGTTATGAAGACAACCTTTCGGATTGCGCATCAAGTACCGCGTTGGCCGGGTTTCGGTACCACCGGTACTTAAGAAAACCTGGTACCTTTTACCTTTTAAATGTTTCAGTACCGACTCGGTACCGAAGTACCGGGTCTTCTGACAACACTAGTATGTAGTGTGTTCACACTGGGAAAGCGACTAAGTGAAGTATACTCAAAACAAGACAGCATGCATACTAAATAAGGTCCATTTCTGAGCGTGCTGTTAATGGATAGTTTTTTCCCACTATGGGTCACAGTTGAAAAATGTAAACACATTTTTGCTGATGGTCAAACCGTTCCAGGTATATTTGAAGTTTCGTCTTAAGAGAAAGTTTTCTGTCTTATTGTGAA
>CM022472.1:27052915-27070415 GCA_011952105.1 Coreoperca whiteheadi | reverse complement strand
AACTGTGATTGGTAGCCTATTGTCTCGAGTTGAGTCCTTTTTTTAATTTTTTTGCACGTGTTTTAGGGCCTGTAAAATGTACGGGATCGTCATTGTCTCTGCATATCTCCCACCTCTCTCCGTCTCTCTCTCTGTCTTCCTCCTCTAGCAGCAGCAGCAGCAGGGGGAAGCAGTATTATTCTTCTCTGGAATGTCGCATCGGGCTAAATTTAGAGCCTTAGTTTCCGCTCCTCCTCTCCTGCTCCTCCTTTTCTCCCTCCTTGCAGATGAGACTCAAATAGCCGGCGTTGTGTCTTGAGACTCACCTGGGAGTGTGGGCCCTAAACGCTCCCGTCGTTCTCCACCTCCCTCCCGCCTGCCAACGTCTGTATCAGAACGCTGGGCATAGATGATGACCTTGCATTGCTGTCATACTCACGCAGCGGTGCCCTCTAAGTACCCGAGTGCATGTTTTCCTAAACGAAGGCAAATCTGGTTCCCGCTTAATATTTGGGGGTCAAAAATACTGGCTTGATGGGTGTGAGTGCAAGTTCATCCTTGCGTGTAGACATGGCCTAAAGTTTGTTTTGCTTGGTGAGAGCTGGCTCGCATGTGCATTATACATGGAAGTGGTAAAAAAGTGTACACACTGCGCTCGCAGTGGAAAGATTGCCATCCAAGCTATGGTTCCTGTAGACATTAATGTTTATTGTTTCACTGAATGTCAGGGTGTTGCCTATGTCGGCTTTCGAGAGAAGAGTGATTTATTTCTTACCTCTTGTCTCATATTTTCCTGTTTTGTCAGGTTGCATTCTGTAACACCCCCTCAACTCACAAGTTGTTCCTTTTACATTTCTCTTCATGTGCAGTGTAAACAAACAAGACACACAGTGTAAATAAGAGGGGTTTGTAGGGGCATTTTTTTCACTTTGGCTTTCAGAGCCAAGCTAGCTGCCCCCCCCCCGGTTCCAGTCTTTCTGCTAAGCTAGGCTACACGGTGGAGGTTTAACGTTCATTCTTGACCTCGGAAACAGCAGTGGACAAAACAATCTCCCCACAAGGTCCATTTAGTCGTTGTTTTGGCAGCTTTCAATTATATGGCATGATTTTCATTGGCAGATGTCGACGTTTTTTCCATTTCCATCTCTAGGAACGCTTTCTGATCCTCATGTTACGTGAATGAAAGCCCCAGAATGACATCTAAATGGACCTTGAGGCGAGGCTGCGCTGTCAACTAGGCTGAAAAAAAACATCGTGACCCCAGCGCCGTACTAAACCCTTCTCATCTCACTCTCAGCAAAAAGGGCATATACTCCAAAATGCAGAAACTGCTCCTAAACTCTATTAATCTGTGGCATATATTGACCTTTGTAAGTGATAGTAGGAGTTGCAACAGCATAGACTGGTTTCTGGCCCACCCTGCTCTGCCATGGTTTTCACACCCTTTCCATCGCCGTCTGTTACAGTTGCTGTACAGAAAGTCCCATCTTTACAATCCAGACAAGTAAGCCTTTTAAGTAAGCTAATTAGATGGAAGTTCCACATGACACATATAGTAAACATTTAATATTATAGAGTAAAATGTTAGAATACTACTTATTGGGGACTGTCAGAGTTTGAATTCTGGCCAGTTGATTCCCAGCAAAGTAATCACGAAGTTTTAATCCACATTTCTCTCAACCTCCTGCAAATATGTTACAGTCGAGTTCTGGTGGGCGCAATTAAAAGCAACTATGTATTGCTAAGGCTGTGTTCACACTGACATCGAAACACTGCGCGAAAACCACAGCCCTCTCATCCATTTCAATGTGGACACGGCGCTGGCACAGTGGCGAGGCCAATGCTTCGACAAAAAAGAAAAAAAAGACGCTTTCTACAACACAATGTAACATCATTCTGGCAATGCACTGTGTTGGCCAGCCAAATATGCGGAACTTAACATTACTGTCTGGCAGGGTTGGGCATCGTTTTGATTTGAACGATTCCGATTCCGATTCTTACTTTCGATTTCGGTTCTTTTCGATTCTCGATTCCGATGCTTCGAGGGGGCAATTTGCGTGACGCTACATTCATCTACGAGGGAAAAATAATTATTTCAGTAACGTTGTTGTTCACCACAATTAGCAATTTGGTCAAGGGCTTTGTTATTACACTACAATCACTTACCTGATGGTGACGAAGTAACGCTAACGTTGGTTAGCGCAGGGTTGCCCGAGGAGGACGAGACAGTGGACCTGCGCAGCACGTCAAATACGCTAACGTTACGCTGCTTAATTTGTACACCATGCAGGCGTAGGAGTTCGAAATTGAAAACACATTTTCTAAACAATTCCAATGGCATCGATATTTTTGAAACGGTTCCAAGTTAGAACCGGTACTCGATGCCCAACCCTACTGCCAGGTCACAAATTTGCGTCAAGGTGGTACTGGTAGATAATAAGGTAACTCTGTATTTTGACTGTATACCTCGCTAGCATCAAGGTGGAAGATAAATAATTGCCATGGTTTCTGGCTATCTGAAAAGCCTATAACCTGATCTATTACTCAGCTGTTTTTGGCATTTGGCAAGATAAAAGAGAAAGCGTTAACATGGGACTGTCATCAGGCATTAATAGTTCCTGTACCCTGATTGGTCCTGATCCATAAATGGTTTAATGGCAGAACGTGACATGTCTTTGTTTCCTTCGTAATGCGTTTTCTGCTCAATCCTACGCTGTGTGTATTTGTGTGTCTATGTACGTGTGTCGTGCTTTTACACGTGTAACAATTTATCAATACAGCCCCTCTGTTGTAGCCATTAGCACTGATTCATGCCTCACTCCTAACGGTCAAATCATTAACATTATTTAGGCCACAGGCTGTTTGTGGATGTGAGTGTGTGCATTTCTCTCCTACCATGTTTGCCCATAGAGGAATGTTTGTGTGCTCACGTTATATATACATGCGTGTGTGTGTGTGTGTGCGCGTGTGTTTCTGACTGTCCTCGGGCCACTCCAAGTATTGATCTCCATATGGTCAATGAGCAAGGCTAACGATGCTACAATATGCCGCTCTTGCCCACCCCCAATCAATCTCAGCAGCCACGGCACAAATGGGGCCTCTGTGGTCTCTGAGAGAACCTGACGCATTAGCCCACCTCGGCCGCCATTAGCCAGCCCTAATGAACACCTCCAAGTTTGAAAGACATTGTCGCTGTTGAGGATTAGCGGATAGGTAAGCATATTGTCTCGCTGTAGCCATGAAACGTCTCGCCCTCCTTCTGTGTTGCAGGGATGAAGAGGACGTGCAAATATCCACTAACAAGCTCACACAAACACTCATAAACTTACATGCACACATGCATGTGCACACTGGCACACACACACACACACACACATACACCTCTCCTTGTGTTGCTGACCACTCCATCATTGGCTTTCTAAGGTAGAACAGTTGTGTTTTCATTGATTTCGCTGCAGCAGAAACTGGAGGCATAGCAGGAGTCTCCCAGGACAAACATACACACACACACACACACAAACATATGTAGATGCACACGAAGAAATGTGGACCATATCAATACACTGGGTCAATAATGTGGGATATCTCATCTGGTTTAAAGAAGCATCCATTTCTGCTACAGGATGGAAGGAAGGATAGAAAGTCAGAGGCAGGGAGAAGAGATATGAGATGCAGGGATATCCCTTCTTCCTTCCACAGCGTGTTCTTCTCTTCCTCTGTCTCCTGAGGCTCAGAGAGAACCAGAAAAGCAGAAACAGAGAAAGTGAAATCAAGAAAAAGAGAGAGACATTACTGGCGCACTTGTGGCATTACCTTCACCGTTGGTCCCTGTAGATTTCCCTATCACTCACTAACACCAGTACGGCACAGTTAAACACTTACACGCTCAGTGAGTCATTCGGTGCACTCTTTTACACCCCCCCCCCTCCCTCTCTCTCTCTTTTCCTCTAACTGTTTGAGGTCTAAATCCCTCCATACTCAGCGACTTAACCCCTCTCTTTCATTTCGCCCCCTTCGCTCGTGCTTGGATCTGCCAGTAACCATTAGCTGCAGCGTGTCTGCGTGTGTGAATGTGTGTGTATGTGATCGGTAAACTAATGCTTTGTCGAGTGCCACGTTCCTGGCACGTGGCGTACCTCGCTGCCAGAGTAAAACGCAGGAACTGCAAATGAGCTCCCAGCATAGGCAGAAACACACACACTTCCCCTTTTACATTTGTCTCTCCCTTTCTCTCTCTCACACACACACACACACACACAAACACAAACATATGTAAGTTATATGAACCTGGCAGCAGACACATACACAGGTCCAGTTGTGCACAAATTTACTGTACATGTGTACTTATTGGGATCACAGTATTTTCTAGAAAATCTTTCCAAAACCTCCTTGCTTTTGCCTGGGAAAGACACCTGCAGGGACCCAGGATTCCTAGCATGCGTGCCTGTGTATCTTCACATACTGAAGACTTATCATGTATGCTGCAACAAGAGACTCAATAACGTTAACATGTCACTGTCTTCGTAGTTAAATACCACAGTAACATGACAGGACCAACCTTTCTCTTGTGGGTTTTTTCCCCAATGTCTTTTCATGCTGAAAAGGCAAATTGCAATAGCAAAATGTTTTCAGACGACGTATGAATGAAGCTGAGTGCAAAAGCCGTAAAACAGAAATGCAGGCAGTTCAGTAAGAGGTGTAGGCCACCATCCTCCAATCAAAAACGGGGAGCAGCATTCAAAAAATGAAGCAGAGTGCAGAAAATAGCCCCAACATTACAACTAAACATCCAGGAGCAGTGCCTCCGTGCCTCACACCACCGAACCACCCGCCAATATGCATGCATGTGACGCGATCCTCTCCTGCCGCTGCACGCCGTGTTAACGCACCTGTTGGAAGCCAAGTTGCCCCTCGGGGACATTAAAGCTTCGCCCTCCTCTACTCTGCTTAACCTCAGGTCAGTGCTATAAAGATGGTCAGACCGCGCAAATGTTTTAAGACTGGCAAGAGATAGAAATAGACATAATCGAAATTTTGCGCGTCCCCCCCGGGTGTTGCGTGTCCATCACTGCCGTTTGGAGCTGGAGCCGACGAACGCCGATTGTTTCGCTTTCCTGCTGAAGACAAAAGCCAGATATTAGTGTGGGGGGGGGGGGGGTTGTCCAGTGCGAAACGGGGCTTTAGTTAGCTAACATTAGCTAGCTGGAAACATTAAAAAGTCTGAGTTTTCAACCAGCCCACGAAGTTAATGTTAGTTCGCTGACATTTTGCTGGCAACGGTTGCCTGCTTTTGTCTACTTCTGTCTGACGTCACAGCCCCATTGTTTCAGATTACTAAGATGTTCGATTGGTAAACCCGCCGCCCGTCGGTAACTGCGTATGTGCCGTGCTAGAAGGGGAAGCTTGACAGAAGTAGAGGAGGACGGGGCTCAGAGAAGGGTCAATTGTGCTAGTAAAGAACGTCCCCACATTGGCTAACGTAGGCTATATGAAAGAACGTCACAGAAAGACATACCATTTTATTAATTATGTATTTATATAATGATCCACACTTTTGTGTCCACTTCCCGCACTTCACAATCCCAGGAAAAGCCTGTCATATTCCCAGGAAGTCATTATATTAAAAAATCACGGGAAACCCTTCATCCTCACCACACACACGCCCTGCATCTGTATATTGTAAGTAGCTGTTATTACAATACAGTCATGTTTAAAGAGGACTTTCCCTCATTGATGCGCCTGTGTGTGCATTATCTGCAGTGGGCAGAGCCGAAATGATGCTTTTTAATTGTTGGTTCATTTAAAGGCTGCTCGGCGCGTGGGTAAACAGACGTCACGTTTGTCCCCTGGGGTTTGCTCTTCTCTCTCGCCCTCTCTTTCTTCCTCTCTCCCACTCGACGGAGTGGTTTCAGATGACTTCAGACGCACATCACCGCCACCTCCCGCCTCCTTCTGCCGGCGTCCGCTCATCTTCCTGCCGGCGCCCCGCCCCGCCCCGCCTTCGTCGCTCCCTTCTCTCTCTTCCTTCCCACCTCGCCTTCCCTCTATCGTTCCCTCCCACCCAGGCCATCAGGGCAGTGTGAATCCTTTGGCAAACGTCTTTTGCCTCGCAGAGCTTGTCAGTAAAGCCGGAGCTAATTAGCGGAATCACAGAATAATTAGTTTTTCTTCTTGTCGTTTAATTCCCATCACCCCATCCCTCTCCTCCCACCTCGTCTCAGTTCTTCTGCTGTCAACAGTCAACACTGTCACTGAGTTATAGGGAGTTCCGGCATTCCTTTACTTTCCATCGCTATCTAAATATCAACCTTTGTCTTGATTTCTTTCTCTTCATCTCTCTCGGAATCTCGCCATACCTTCTCCTCCCTCGATCTCCTTCTACATCTCACAGTGCCTGTTTCCCTTCTACATCTGTCTCCTCTCTCCCCGTGGAGTGTTTTCCCGCCCACACCTTTTTCTCTGTTGAGGTTTCTCTTGCCTCTGTTGACTTAAACACATGGTCGAGCTTGTTTTCGCACTCCGTGCCTTCCTCCCACTCTGCCTCCATCTTCCCCTCCCTCTTTTCTGTCTCTCTCCGGCTCACTCTTGTTTGTCCCTCTTTGTTTACACATCTATTTCTCCCTCTAGGTTGGCCGACAGTCCACTCCTTCAAAAATGATTTCCCCTATATATGTATATATATATATATATATACATATATATCCCCCCTCCCTTCTCCTCCCGCCTCTCTTCATCTCCTCAGGGTGACTGTTTGCTCCCGTCTTTTATCAACAGCTTTCCTTCCATCCCTCCCCGAGTCATTCCTCCACCCACCCTTCACTCGGTTCCTCTCCCTCCCTCTTAACCACTCCTCGATTGCTCTTGTTTAGTGGAAATGATAAGGCGGTGGGAGGAAGGGTCTCTGGTCACAACCGAGGTAATTGGCTCTTTACGGCTCAGTTTTGTGTGGAGAGTTCTTCGGTCTAGGCTGGCTTAGCAGCCTCACTACCAGAGCCCCACAACGTCGTGCCAGCCAGTGAAGGTCTGCCATTATCTGAAACAGGTAGAAGTAAAATGTTAGCAAAATGAACAGATGGATGCTCTTTGATGAGCAATGCTACAGTCTGCTCGTGCTTTGTGCTTTGCTATTACCACACCATTGAATTATATATATAACATACATACTGTACACTGTATGTTATATAGTGCCATAGTTCACTATTTTATGAAACTAAGTCAAGCTGCATTAACCAACGTGTTGTAAAGTAGCGATGAACCCACAGACAATGTCACCAGACTTTCCAGTTCCTCTCACGTCTACATGGTATCTAGCCTCTTTTAGCTCATTGTCTTGGTTTTTACGGTCCACAAAGGTACCGTTTTGGTTCACTCTCATCAACTTTATTTCCAGCAGCCGGCATCTGTTTGTAGCAAAAAAAAAGCTCTGATATACCGACTGTGCGCTACCTGCACAATGGAGAACACGGAGCTAAAGAGAGAGTGAATTTCCGACTTCCTATCGTCAGGTGAGCAGAAACACAACTCTGTTAAAGCTAATGTCGCTCCATGTCTGCTGGATGTGTAAATAGGCAGCTGTTTGCGAACACGTTCGCCATAACAACTTTATACAGTGATAATATGTCAGTGTTGTGTTTGCAGCTTTTTCCACCCCCTCCCCAAGGGGTCAGAAAATCAGTGAATGCAACTTAAAAATGCGTTTCTGATGGTATGATAGATGGTGTGGAATTTGTGTCACTGGCAACTTGTAATTCAAAAGGATTAGCATCGCCATTATCATCAGCATAGGTCACATTTTATTTAAATGCTGATTCAGAGGCCTTTTCACTCTAGGTCTACATGGGTCCACTTGGTTCCTGGTAACCAAGACAAGTAACAGGGTCCAAATTATTATATTCAGTCTAATACAGGTACAGGTCCAGGGTCCTGTTTTGCTGCAGATCTTGGGTCTATGTACCAACTATGTCTATGTATTAAGGGTGGCCAATATGACCTAAAATTTATATCATGATATCTTTTTGTTTTTTACGGTGACCGTATTATATCACAGTATTACAAAAATAAAAGGGATACTCCACTATATTCTACCTTTTTTCACCCTTTTGGTAATGTAAGGGAACATAACTTAAGAAAGAAATAATGGGTAGGATTAGGCAACTCAACAGCATTTATTTGGCAGAAAACCCAAAGTATATTATATTAGTACAATAGTCAGTGTACCACGGGGCATGTCTATCAAGTATATTTACATACGGCAGCAAAAGCCAAACACAGCCGCACTCTGCCTCTGTCGCCATATTTGTCACACATTACTGCCGATTTCAAGTCGCTCCTCGTATCTACTGTGGCGAATATGGTTGTATCAGTGAGCACTACATCACAGCCACCTACGAAAAACAAGAAACGTAATCTGCTGTTCGGGGAACATCACGTGTGCGCGCACGTTCGGGAACCAGTTAGCGTGAAAACCAATTGGGACCTAACGCCGGGGGGGGGGCACGGTGTCCTCAATATTACAACATTAGTCCAACATCGTCCCAGCCTGTGGGAGTAAACGCTAGCCACATTAGCCCCGCAACATGCTAACACCACGTTCAACAGGCTGACCTGCAAAATAAATGGTAAAGCAACATCAGAATGGCAGAACTTACAGCTTCCAGGTTTTACTTTGGGATCGATCCATCTTTGAACTTCGTAACATACAGCAGTCAAAGCTAGAGCAGTCCGAAGTACAATGGTTAACTTAGCGCACACATATAAGAGTTTTCCATATGTTGTGGGGATATTTTCATCACAAATAAAGTGAATCCACTAGCTCTTCACTTCCTCGGATGGTGTAAGTAGATGAAGACTTTTGGGTTGTTTTTTGCAGCCGACAAATATTATAAAGAGTACAGTCTAGACCTGCTGTACAGGCAAAGTGCAATGAGATCACTTCTGTTATAAATTGGCACTATATAAATAAATTGAATTGCATTGAACAACAGAGGAAGTGGCCTTGCTCTGCTCTTAACGTTGCCTTCCACATCTTCATGTTGCCAGATTCGACGTTAGCGAGGAAAATAGTAGTTACTGGATGTAAGTCCAGGTCCATGAGTCCGTCCGTAGCCCTCTACCTGCCCTACCTGTTATCGCAGCCACAATAAAGCAGATTCGTTTCAATAATACTAAAACATTTATCACGTTAATGACGGTATTGCGAAATCTGCGTCGTGGCAGAACGCGACACCGGTGACAGTGACGAAACTTGTACACCGCCCGCCCCTACTATGTGTGTCTTATTACCAAGAGGATTGACGTGGACTTGCTATCAGCTCTGATCACACACAGCGGCCTAATCATCAAGAGAAGAAAAATTGGGGGTTGGAAGTTCTTTGAAATGAGACGGAGCGTGCACATGACCATGGTTGTTCATTAAGTAGTGGAGCATCAAGCTGCTGCCAGTGTTGGTGTTCTGTTCTCTCTCTGTTTAGGTCTCCTTGGGTTGACAAGATTTTGGATCGGATCTAGGTATCCTCGGGACTGTCTTGTACCGCTTCTGGCTGTCCTCTATTTACTCCCATCAGGTTTGGATATGTTTTCCACGGGTCTGTCTCAGACTGGGACCAAAACGTTTATTTTCCACCCAGCCTGGAATAAAATCCACAAGTGGATAATGAACATTAAATGTACAAGTTGTCACCCTTTGCAGTGGTAGTACAGTAATTGAAATGATGTTTGAACTTCAGCAAATAGCCTTATAGAGTTGGATGTAAGCCTGCTTTTTATTCGAAATAACTTCCAAAATCATGCTTAAGTGTGATACATCTCCTGATTTCACTGTGGCGGGAAAGGACAAACACTTCCACACTCTGTTTTGAACCGACTTCCTTGCAAGAACAGGTGTGACTTGACGAGCAGATCAATATATTTCAGTTCCAGGCCGTGGAGGACATCTCCAGCCACAGTGAATGTGCTAGCATGGTGTTCTGAAGACACAATGGATAGCAGCTTTAAAGATTATTGAAACAATATATTAGCCCTCAGCATACACTACATGCACACCCTGCAGAAACACACACACCATCACCTAGCCCTTTTGTTCAGTCTACCGCTGTACACCTCTCTCTCTCTCTCTCTCTCTGTCCATCTGTTCTGCTGAGTCGTGCGATCAGGAGAGTGTCTATACATCACCTCTCCACCTCCCTTGGGACAACACAGTGGAGGAGGGGAGAAAAGGAATGGGGGAGCTCTCTCTCTCTCTCTCTCTCTCACGCACACACACACTCAAACCCCCACACCACCACCAGCAGCTGTTAGCAATGACGGCAAATTGTTTTTCCTGCGCCTATTTGTGGTACGCTACTGATTGGAAGGTCCTTTCTGTCTTGTGTTTGTGTGCAAGCACAGCCCCATCCACGCACACTCGTGTCTGTCTGTCTATGTGTGCGTGTGTGTGTGTGTGTGTGTGTGTGTGCGCGCGCGCCCGCGTGCGTGTGTGGGTTGTGAGTTGGATTAGCGTTTTAGCTGCATTAGGAAGAGACTGAGACCAACACTTAGTTTAATGGAATTTCCATTTTCTGCTTTTTGAGAACACGGTGTTATCTGACGACGGATCGACACATACTCATGGAGAGTCACATAGACGGGGAGAGAGAGAGAGAGAGAGAGAGAGAGAGAGACGGAAAGAGGAAGTGAGACATGAGGAAAGCAATAGATAGGAACAGAGTGAAATAGAGAGAATTCAGAGAAAGACACAATAATGCACCGAATGTGGGAGGGAGGGAGGCAGACAGAGAGAGATGAGTAGAATGCAATAATGTGATAAAGCAGCTGAGGAATGGTGGTTTTTCTACACTCTGACGCTTTTAGTCCCATTTCTACTTTTTACGGCAGATTTCATCATATTACCAAAGGCCATTTTGGCTCTATTGTGGATAATAGGCTGCTGTGGAATTATTGCAGATGCTGGCTTAGATAATGGTCATTCTCTCTCTCTCTCTCTCTCTCTCTCCATATCTCTCTCCTTCTCTCCCCTGTGCTAGAGAGGGATTGCTAAGGCAGAGGAGGTAAAGGAGGAGAGAGATTAATGGCATACAAAGATGGGCAGAGTCGGGGGCGATGGAGATAGCTGAAAGTGCAGCGCAGCTAAATGTGTAAGACAAAAGGAAGTAAGGATAGGTTGTGCACTGTAGATAGCGTTTGTGTGCGTGCTCCGACTGATTCGCGAATGTTTGCTTCTAATACAATAAGTGGATAAGAAAATTGGATTTATCCATCATTATATCCCTTCTCCCGAGCGAAAAGGCCAGCCAGAATTCTTCAGCAGATGTATTCCTGAAGGCCTTTCAGTATGTTCAAAAAAACCAACCACAAGTCACTGGTGAAATGTCTGCTTCTTTTCTATTTTGGTGACTGATTCATCTTTTAAGTACTGTTTTATGCACAAATACCAAACATTCGATTCCTCCGGATTCCTCAAACGTGAGAATACGCTGCTTCTCCTGGTCTTGCGTTATAGTAAATTGAATATTTTTGAGTTTTAGACTGTTGATCGGACAAAACAAGACGTTTGACGATGTCACCTTGGGCTCTAGGAATTTGTAATGGCCATGTTTACTGTTTTAGGAAGTTTTATAATCCAAGCGATTAATCAATAATGAAAATAAGTGTTACTTACAGCCCTACTTGTGAGCAATGGGTCACTGATTCAAAGCCACAGATTGGCAGGGAAACCCATTGTAGAGCAGACACGATTAGTTTATTAATCTGTTAGTGACAACCATCTTGATCATTGATTGAAATGAGTTGCGGTCATTTTCTAAGCAAAAATGGCAAAAAGTCAGTGATTCCTGCTTTGCGCAAATGTGAATATTTGCTGGTTTTCTTCGTCTTCTACGATATTAACCTGAATATATTCAGAACAAACAATTTTAATGCGCTCACCTCATGGAAATGGGTTAGGGCATTTCTTTGAGGCTGCCCTCCCAAGAAAAGCAACAGCATCAGCCATTTCAGCAAATGCCCAAATAATAACGCTAGCTTTATTTAAACAGCACGTTCCAAAACAAGTTACAAAGTGCTTTACAAAGACATAAGTCCAAAAAGAACAAGATCAAGGTGGAAAACAATTATTATTCAAAATAATACAGTAACAAATGAGGTTAAATACACGTTTACATTCAAGTGGCTCTTGTCCGTTGAAAGCAAAGGATGGATTTGGGTGAGTTATAGAGCCACAAAGTCCACGGAGGGAGGAGGTCAGGGTGGATGGAAGGGTCAGCAAAATGTTAAATGTTTCCTGTTTCCTCCAGTGGTTTCTTTTAACCAATGAGTTTCCTTGACCATATTCAGATCCTTATTACTGCAACCCTGACGACAAAAGTCCCCTTCCCTTTACAGAGTAATTTGAACCCAAACCACGACGTTTTCCCAACCTTCACCAAGGAGTTTCGTGCCTTAACTGAACCAAACCTTAACCACTGCGGTGTAAGATCCGAAAACCTTTTCATTTTATATGATGGCGATCAGAAAATGTTTATATGGATCATTCTGCAGGGCATGGACCAACAACATATTTCGTCATTGAAATTGGATGACTTGTTGCATTTTTCTGTCATTTTAAAGACCAAACGATTCGATGATTAGCCGAAAAAAGAATGAATCCATCATAAAAATATTTGAGTCGATTTAGTTGCAGCCCTGATCGATTGCACCTTCGGTGTAGCTGATCAAATGTGAAGCGGCTGGTGCAGAAAATGGGAATATATATTCATATAGGTAGTTGAACTGTATGTATGTATGTTTGATTTAGTGCAAGTGCATGTATGTGTGTTAGTAGGAGCCCTCCCAAGGAGTGTAATAGAACCACAGACAGTATAGTGTGTGTGTATGTGTATATGCATGTGTATATATGTGTATACACACACACACAGTATGGCGTGTACATAAGCCCACTGCTACACTAGGAATATGGTAGGCTAGCAGGAAAGGTGGGGGGTAGTTGGAGGGGTGGAGAAATCAAGATGGAGGTTGGGCGAAGAGGATGGAAGCGGAAGGGAGTCAGATGATATGAAGAGTAGAGGGGGAGGGAAAAGGAGAGGAGAAAAGAGAAGAGAAGAGAGCGCCTGAAGAACCACAGGAAGAGAGAGATGGAGAGACTGAGGAGGACTGGCAGAGGGAAGGAGGGAAGGGAAGGGGGAGCCTATTGCCTCGAGACGATGGCAGAGAGAGAAAAAGAGTGAAAAGAGAGGGAGAGAGGAAAAGAGTGATAGCCTTACAGCAGCACCTAATGGCTTCTCTGGAGAGAGAGCGAGAGGGAGAGGAGAGGAGGAGAAGGCATAATGAGGGGGCTATGACAGAGGCAGAGATAGATTTAGAGAGGTTGATGGAGGGAGAGACAAAGAGAGGTGGAGGTTACGCGGCCGTTTGGTAAAGATGGAGTCAAACGAAACAGGAGGAGAGAGTGAAAACGAGGAAAACGGCAAATGGTGAAAGGGAGGGGGAAGACCAAGGAGCAGGATGATAGCTGCTGAGGCGGGGACAGACCCAGGCAGTAAATGAGAAACAGCGAGAATAAAGATGGATGAGCCGCGGAGGTAGCAAAACAAATGTGAAACAGGTAGAAAAACAAATAAAAGCAGGGGAGGAGGAGGAGGAGAGAGAAGCGCTGTTGGGCGAGTGAGAGGCAGGCGAGACGAGGTAGGGTGAGCCCTCGGCTGAACAAAGAAGGAACGAATAAGGGGGAGATGGATGTTGTCGAAAGGGTGAGACAGAGAACAAGGGAGGAAGGGCAGCTGGAGGGGAGGAATGGCTAGATGGAGGGATCTGAAACGAAAAATATAGAGGAATGAGAGAGCGGTGGGAAGGGAAATGCATTGAATGAGATGGGGAAGAGACGTAGTGAGAGCAAAGAGAAAGACAGGAACACAGAGTGGTGAGACAGGAAAGGAGGAAATAGAGGAAAAGAGGTGGGTATTCAGGGAGATGGAGGATGGCTGGATGGATTAAAAGGCAGTTAGCTGTCACAACCAGACAGAGGGAGGGAGGTAAACAGAGATGGGAGGATGGACGGCTGCGTGGACCGTATCTTTACCTCCGTTAACAGCCGTGTTATTGCACTGATCGCAGCGGTGAATAATTCAGACGCCCTAGTTGGGAATTCTCTCTGCGAATGTGATAAGCTCACACACATGCACACACTCACCACAGCGTCTCCCTCTGTTTATAGTTCCTTCCAGCTACAAGCTTTGTACCTTACCCTCAATACACATCTGTGTGTGCACTCACGCACACAGTAGTGATGACGGAGGGCATGATACGAAAGCGCACAAGACCAGAGAGAGTGATGGAGAGGCCGAGGAGAGAAAGAGCAGTCCACCTGCCGTGTTGTCCCTCAGACGTGCCACTCTCAGCCGCCATGACTAGATTACATAGAAACACATCTTCCTCTCTCTCGTACACGTACACACATTTACATCACTCACACGCTCTCCCAGACGCGGCCCTCTCTCCCGTGTGTGCGCACGTTTGTCTTTAAGGTCTCCATGGCGACCGTTTCCAGGGTGATTTACTATAGCACCTGGTCCCTCTCGGGGTGGTACGCTCGTCTGCTCGCCACAATCACTCCCCCGGCCACCAATGATCTCATCCCTTTGCCCCGCTCACACTCCCTCCTCCCTCGCCTGTCGTCATGAACACGATTTGCTGCTGTCTTCTGTCCTCTCGCCGCTCGTCATGTTCCACTGTCTGTGACCGTTTATCCACCTCGGCAACAACATTCGCGAGAGGGAATTTGTGCGGAACTAGGAGTGAAGCAACTCTTTAGAATGGCTCGCAAACTGCTTTACAAGATCCAAACAAATCAGCCGTGAAACGTAGGGCTCAAACAGTTTGTCAATTTAGACATTTGATTACTTGTTTAAGAAAGCCATTCGTCAAGCAAAACTGCCAAACAATCACTATTACCAGCTTCTCAAGAGCTGCTGCTTTTCTCTGAAACTCAGTAGCACATGACGGAAATGCGCAAGTAAAGTACAAGTACCTGAATAGGTCCTTTTAGAAGAACAAACACTTTTATTGAGTTTTGGACTGTTAATGGGACAAAACAAGCAGTTTTCCGATGTCACCTTGGGAATTGCGCTTTTTTAAAACTATTTTATGGACGAAATGATGAATCAAAAAAGGTAATCCACACATGAATCAACAATGAAAATAACTGTTCCTTACAGCTCTGGTAAACAGGAGATAGATATGCGTCAGAGGGTAACAAAACATAGTTACATGGGAAAACATGCAACAATGCAAACGTTGAGGGAAACACACTTGGGCAGCACATGACTCAAGATAAGTAGTAGGAAAATTGTGCGACAATCCATCCAGCGGTGGAGACGTTTCCCTCAAAACCACAAATGTCAACCTCACTGTGGCGTTGGAGGAAAGGTCAGGAGAGCACCTCCTCTGGGCACCATTGAATGTTTGTACAAAATTTCATGGCAGTCCATCCAATTGTTGGCGCGATATGTCGGTCTGGGCCGAAGCGGTGAAACGATCGATCCACATTGCCGTTTGTTTAGTCACACCGCCAAGTGTGGCTAACAGCGCGAACACGGGTCTGTGAAATAAGCTGTAGGTTTCTGAGGTGACCTTTGGATGCCTGGTTACTACAAGCTGCCACCATGTCTGCCGTAGAATCTAGGGGGCGAAAGGGAATTCGGGTGGAGCTGTGGTGAAGTCGACAAGAAACCAACGCAACCATTCCTGCGTGCACAAAGTAGTAAAAGTCATTCAGGGACTATCAAGCGACAAGCGTTTTTTGACATTAGTTTTGGCAATAAATGCGATGACACGTCTCATTAGCCTGTAGAGTGAATATTAGACGGTTACTGTATCTGTAACTATAAATTGTAATTTAAATAATCTCATGCTACGTGATTGCAAACAAGCATGAACTGACATTCCAGGCTCTATGCTGGCTGTGGGTGGCATCCTGTGTGCAGAGAAATCCCTTGGTTAAGCACAGTGGCTCCGAACAGCATTTATGCTGCAGGGATTCATTTACTTAAATTGATCCACTCCTGCATGCCTACATGCATTTCACAGCATCCCGGCATGGCATCACGTTGGTTCAGTTATGGTTCAAGGCTGATCCCCAGAAAACCTGTTAAGCCAGTCCATTGTTTTTGAGTCTGTGAGGGGAATTTTGTAAAAAGTAAGGGGTTGTCTGTATTCACTTTGACATTGCCCCTTAATTTATATGCACGTGTGTGTGTGTGTGTGTGTGTGTGTGTGTAGATTCAGAAATAGGCCAGTTAGGGTTTAGAGCAGAGAGATGTTAAGAGATTAAACAGACCTCTGTGGGGAGCAAGACTCCTCTCCAGCAGTTTAAATATAACTCTCTTCAGGGAGAAACTGAGTAAGTGTGTGTGTGTGTGTGTGTGTGTGTGTGTGTGTGTGTGTGTGTGTGTGTGCTTGGTGTGAGTGTGAGTGTGAGTGTGTTTGAGGGGGTGGGGTAAGGGTGGGTGTTTGTGTTCTACACAAGTGGTGGTTAAGAATCAAACCACTGGCTTTATACTTCCACCTATCCTTGTTACTGTGTGTGTGTGTGTGTGTGTGTGTGTCAAAGTGATGTCTTCTTTACCTCTGGCGCTGTGGGGATAGTTTAATACTGTGAGGTCTGGCTCCGCCATCTGCTCGGGGTTAGAGTGTGTGTGTGTGTGTGTGTGTGTGTTTCTGTATGTGCATGTGCCGTTATGGTTGTGCCAGGTGTTGCACTCTGATACACGACACATTTGCTATTTCTTTCGTTACAAATACTTGATTCCCCTACTTCACATCTACCACGTTATGCAGGGTGAAGTAGAAAACATATACTGAAAGATGTCCTGTCCTCCTATACGATGACTTACGATGGGAACGGACTAGAAGAAACCTAACTGTGAGACTTAATTTATCGACCGCCTATTTCAGATTCGAGCCATAGACAAGCACTCTGCAGCCAGATATCTGTCATTAACCAGACAAACTACAGGATACTCTTCATATCTTTGCAAATTCCAGTTGACAAACTTGAAAATGCTCAATATAATTATGACATCAGGCTCAATTGGGAGGCAAGACCATCGGCTTTAAACCACGTACTTTCCTGGGTTTAGTCCTGTGATTTACAGAACTGTTAGCCCTATAGCGACGCACACACATACACTACGCAGCGTGTCCTGGTCATCCGTGTAGGGCATCAAGTAGTGGATTGTTAGCTCTTCTAGCAACCCATCCCTACTCTGCCAGTTATTAACTGAAAATCCAAACTAAGGCGACATACAACGAGGAGTGCGAGTGCGATGCTTAACGACACTTGGCTGTGGCTCCTGATGGTGCACAGACACAAAGTCCAGTCTGGGGCTACCTGGAGTTTCTACGTAATGTAAAGAGTTGTGTCGCACAGTTGCATACAGTAAAAAGTGCATGTTTCTTTCTTGATGTTTCTGGACTGTTAGAAACTGGTTGCTGTTAGATGAGTAATGCCAAATGAATTCCAGTCTTAAGT
>CM022472.1:27042915-27047915 GCA_011952105.1 Coreoperca whiteheadi | reverse complement strand
CAGTGGTATCGATCTTCTCTTTTAACTCTTGGCAAGACATCGAGTGTTCCAAACTACTCGTTTAACTCGAGCGAGTGACACACTGGTTTCTCGGCAGTGCGTCTGACCAGCTGTCCCCTCCTCTCTGTCTGTACAGGAACAAGGTGTGGTGGGAATGTCCCGACCACCGGGCGCCATCCCGCCTCCTCACCCTGCTGGGGGCGTGGCCTCAGGGGTGGGGCCCAACCAGGGGTCAGGTCCACCGCCGGGCTACGTGGGCAATCAGCAGCAGGCGGCCATGATGAAGCAGATGATGGCGATGGAGCAGGAGAAGAGGGTGCAGATGCACATGATGGAGCAGCAGAAACAGCAGCTCTTCAGAGAGCAGCGACAGCAGCAGCAGCAGCAGCAGCAGCAGCAGCAACTACTGGCCGAGCAGGTGAGGGGTTGTTTTTTGCTCAGCAAGTCAGTGTGCTCATAGCATCAAGTTAGTGTGGTGGTGTGGTGATTTAAAAAAAAATTGCTAGGCTTGTGTGATTCATCTGACATGCATTACATTATAATATGTGTGTGTGCATTGTTTGTTCGTACATTCCTGTGTATTTGTCTTGTGTCTGCAGCTCTAACAAGAGCAGCTCATCCTCTCCCCTTCCTTACTGTCGTCTGGTTGCATGTATAATTACCCTCAAGCGGCCCCCTCTTCACTGCTTCCTTTTCATCTCTGCAATGCGTGTGTGTGCGCACGGGTGTGTGTGTGTTTTTGCCACATGCCGCCTGCTGTGATAATGTGGTGTTTTCTTTTTATTTCTCTCTCTGTGAGGGAATCAAGTGTTAAAGAGTTCTGAACTCTGAAGTCACCACCCACTATGCTGGTTTTAATTGGATCTGCAAAAACATACACAGGCACACAAATATAGGTGTCTGAATGGAAACCCATCCTGCTGGGGTTTAGTGTATGTTGTTAACTGGATCATACCTCCATTTAAATGAGCAACACCTTCTTCTTTCCAGGCACACATTTAGTAGCTGCCTTTTTTCCATGTAATTTTGTATACCTGCCGCACAGCTATGGCTATGACATAGTGTCAGGGCTCCATATTCGAACACTGATCAGTAATGGTATTATTTGTGTAGGAGAGCAATCAGCAGACACTGTACGCTAATCTAATCCTAAACACCTGTCTCACTTCTGCTGTACTCAACATCTGTCTCGCCTCTACTTTACCAAACATGCCTCTGCTGTACCAACCATCTGTCTCACCTGTAGTGTGGCATTTGCACTAAATAAGTGACTCAAATGATCGATCAGCTGTGAAAATTAGAATTGAGGTAGGTCCCTGTATTCGTGTAAGTTGTGACTCTGACAGTGGACGCCTTTTTTGGAAGTTTACCACAGTCATCATGACGCAACGTTAAGGCGCAAGAAGAAGGCCAAAAAAAAAATCTAACATGGAGAAGAGAAGGCTTTGCACACTCAGGTCCAGTGCAAGTATATAATGATTACAGATCAGGCAAATATGTTTGCCCCAGTGAAGGTCTAGTGACCAAACGCTTGGCTATTTTGTAATAAACTAGCTTTGGACCTAAGACTTCAGTGTGCATTTTGTAACAGTATATAATTATGTCTATAAAATCTGTGTTGATTACCTTTTATTTCTGTGTGACACTTTTTCATTGACGTATCCCATAATAACCCCAAATCTTCAATTCATGAAATAGATATGAAGGAACGTAACACATTAATAACTCACAACAATTGTGTGTGTGTGTGTGTGTGCGCGTGTGTGTGTGTGTGTGTGTGTATAGCTCCAACAGCAGCAGCATCTCCCCAGACAGATGGGCCAGGGCCAGAGGAATCCATACCCCCAAGTCAATCAGTACCAAGGTGAGACACACAGACACATGCACTCATTTCATCTGTGCAATCTAACAATACCACGCAGTATGTGCAAAAACATAAGAATGGCATCACCCCAATAGATTTTCTAATAAACAAGGCGAGACCTGACCTAAATTCTTCAGCATTTTATTGGTCACCACATTACGGAATGGATTTTTGTTCAATCAGTATCTAGTTCTTTGCGGAGCATCCAGATGGTTACATAAAAAAGGCTTGCAATCACATATGCATACGTGGTCTGCAACAAGTATGGTATACATGAGAGCCAAGATATTTAGACATTTAACAGATTTTACAGTTCACTGTCTGCCATATTTAGAGACGGATATACACGCAAACACGTAAAAACATGTATGCAAACAGCAGCGCTGACTGCACATCACCCTGAAACCAAACCTCGTCCTCGCTGTCTGTCTGTCAGATACATCAGTTGGCGCTCAGATGCTCTTCAGCCTCTTTCTCCTCTCTCTCCGGAAAAAAAAATAAAAAATAGAATATTCCTGCTCTGCCTGTTACCACGGCAACTTGTCTGTCCTGGATCCCCCAGAGTTCCGGTGAAGTCAGAGAGATGGATGAGAGAAGGGAAATGGGAGAGGGGGAGAGAGGGGGGAGGCCGGCAACTAGAGGAGTAGGTAGCTGGTCTTGTGGGTAGAGAGGTTGGGAAGAGAAAGAAAGAAAGAAAGAAAGAAAGAGAGAGATGAGTGGGTGAGAGGATGATGGAGAGGAAGGAAAATACAGAGAAGGAGGAGGAGAGTCAAGTCGAAAGCCATTTATAGCTATCAGAGAGTCTGTCTGCAAGTCTAGGAGATAATGTGGAGAGGAAGAGGAGGCTTCAGCATCAAACTCTGGCCTCGAAATACCCCCGTTAGTTCAGCTATCCTGCAGCGTACCAGTGATTTGAAAGCAATGATTGCGCTAGAATCACCTGCAATTAGAACATAATCACGCTCACTGTATGATTATATATATTATATATTTTGCTTATATTTACATGAAGGGACATGGACTATTTTGTCATGTTACATTACCTCCACCTCTGCTCACTCCCTACTTACTACTTACAAGTCTTGAGCGTGTGGGCCTCTTTGTTCTGACTCCTCTGTTACAGTTACAGTCCGAGCTGTGAGGTGAGGGATTAGTGGAATGGTGTCAGAAGTGGGTTTATTGGAGGATTTAGAGCCATTTCTACGCTAGCAGACCTCCTCTGCTCTGCCACTACGGAGCCTCTAATAGGAAAAAGTGGGGAAGTGAGGTGCTGGCGCTTTAGTGTGTTTAGATTTATTTTAGTGTGGTCGGATGTGAAGTAAATTGGGAGGGAAGCATTCGTTTCCAGAGTAAGCAGGTTTCCGCGAAACATAAATCTTTGCCTTAGCGCTGTCTTATTAGATCGATCTTATGTGCCATTTGGTGATTTAAGTGGATCTAGTGTACAGGCTCCAACACTCTTTTACCAAAGTCAAGCTCCTTTTTGATTTCTGTGATTTCCATATGCCTCTTTAATTCCTTCCCAACTCTATTGTCTCTGTTCTCTTCTCTCCTAGGTCCTCCTCAGGATCTGGCATCCAGGAGCCAGGCACTCCAGAATATTCGAGCCGCCCGTCTCCTTCAACAGCAGCAGCAGAGCCAGCAGCAGATGGTCCAGATGAGTTCTGTTCAGAGCCAGGGGGGCTCTGTGGGACCCCAAACTGACATGGGCTTACCCTATGGCAACCAGGGGTCCAATCAGGGTTCCCTGTATGGGATCAACCCCTCCATGAGCCAAATGATCCACCAGCAGCAGCACCAGAGCCAAAGTGTCCAAGCCTCTATGGGTCTTCCACCGCAGCACAACCCCGCAGGAGGGCCGCCCCGGCAGGCAGGTGCAGGTCCTGGGGTCGGAGGTATGCCCGGAGGCCCTGGAGGCGGTGGAGCTGGAGGGTATGGAGGACAGGGGATGTTAATGAACTCCATGGCCCAGCAAACCCTCAAAGGCCCTCCCAACGCCAAAGCCCAAGCACAGAGACTGCAAAGCATGCTGGGAGCAGGAGGAGGAGGCGGGGGAATGGCGGGGGGCGGCTGGCCACAGCAGCAAGGACAGAGTCTGCAGGCCATGGGGGGAGGAGTCGGAAGGACTACAGGAGGGGCGGGAGGAGACATGGTGGGGTTCAGCTCCGCCCAGGGTTATGGGATGCAGCCGGGTCAACCCCCCCGCATGGCCAAGCAACACTTTCAGGGCCCAGGCCAGGGGATGAGCCAGGGGATGGACCCCAGAGTGGGCAACCCAGCGGCCAGTATGGGCGGCCCAATGATGGCCCCTCACATGGGCGGTCAGCCCAGGACCAACCAGCCCCGGCCCATGGTCATGAACCAGGGGATGAACCAGGGGGTGATGGGCCAGGGGATGACTGGGATGGGAGGGTTTGGGCCGGGCCCCGGGGGGCCTGGAATAGGGGCAGGGGGAGGAGGAGGTGGACCCTACGGACCAGGGGGAGTCGGGGTTGGAGGTCAACCACCGGGCTACCAGAGGACAGCCAATCAGGACATGTCATCCTATGGGTATGGGGGCGGGCCCTCAGGGGGAGGAGCCTTCGGATTGGGCGATGGCTCAGGGGCCGAGCTGGACTCAAGCGATGGTTGGATGGAGGAGTTTTTCCCGAGCCAATAGCCAACGGGGACACTGGAGACGAGTTTTTACTGGATGAACTAAACATTAAAGTAGGACAAATATTAAAACCTGAGAAAGTAAAACATAAAGGATGACATGATGTGGACTGGCATGTTTTTGTTTTGTAAAACATGAGCAAGGTTATAAATTAGTTCTTGTGTTATGTTTTGTGTGTGTGCGCGAGTGTGAGATGGAGAGAGCAATCATTATGTCTCATGCATATTAATGAAAAACCAATATAGAGATTAAGAGGTGTGTTTCATTACTGTCCCTTTTTTCTCCATGGAATGAATTTTTGTCATGTTCCAGTGTTTGAAAGCGAGCCCCGTTTACACAGCAGCGCTTTGAGCCCGAGCTTCAGCAGGGGCTGATTGAACACCACAGACTGATCAAGGGGAAGGAAGACTTGTTCTCAAGACAGCAATTTATTTGTGTTTGTGTGTTTGTGCCACCCAGCTCAGTGCTTCAGATCTCTCA
>CM022472.1:26996472-27039587 GCA_011952105.1 Coreoperca whiteheadi | reverse complement strand
CAGCAGCACCACACACACGCGCGCGTGCGCGCACACATATCCACCACACTCCTGCTTCCCATCTGACATTGATAAATGGAGACTAACAGAGATGACAACATCATTACTCATGTTCAGTAGCGACACCACCTAGGACAGAGAAAAACGAGAGGAAGAGGGAGGATGAAGGACAGGACAGGAGGAAGATGCGGAGTGAAGGGGTGGAGGGGGGAGGCTGCAGTTGGAGGTGTTTGCTACAAATCCACCCCCCCAAGCACACACCTTAACATCTCCAGAGAGCACATTGCTGAGGTGTTCATTACTGGTGTGAAGAAGTAGAGCAACTGTTGATAGTACCAGCAGCCGGGAAGATTGAAACTCATCGCTTCCCTACACAAATCCAATCAGACTAGAGTAGCTGCAGGGCTGGAAGAAACAACAATTTTCTTTATCACTAAATCTGCTGCTCCTTTCAATTAATCATTTATTGTATAAAATGTCAAATAATAATGACAAATGCCTATCGCACATTACCAGAGTTTCAAGACATTTGAAAAACACCAAAAACATATTATTATTGTATATGAACTTATGATATATTTATGTGTTATTATATATTTTTTCGAAAAATGGAACACCATGTCACATTTGAGAGGCTAAAACTAGTAAGTGTTGGCTATTTTCACTTTAATAAATAGCTTATATTATTAGTTTTCAGTAGTATGTCAAGCAGGAGCAGTAAGGAGAATATGAAAATAAAAATAATAAAATGAACAGGACTACGAGTCTACAGCCATGCTAGAAGCTCCGTGAGGCTGCACTAAATGCTAAAGTCAGCATGCTAACATGCTCACCGTGACAGTGTTGTTCAGTGACGCTTAGCAGGTATAATGTTTAAAGCTGTTTAAAGAGTGCGGGACTTTATGAACGTCTGCGCCAAACGAGTTCACACAATGCAGATTGAGCTTATCGCCGCCAGGTAAATCTCTCTTTGGCGCCGTTTTTAAATGTGGCGTTTGTGGTGACGCTCCTGTGACATCCATAAAACGTTCCACTGGAGAGAATGTCTACAATGGAGAATGTTTATTGTTCATTTTGTTTGTGATTTTATAGTTTGCGTTACTATGCTTTGGCAACGTCGTATGGCTGCGTGTCATCCCCTCTCTCTCTCTCTCTCTCTCTCTGCCCCTGCCTTTTCTGTCTCTACTATCACTGGCAAATAAATCGAAAATCGCTAAAAAAAATAATCTTTACAACAAAAAAAAAGAAACTCAGGATTCAGAGGAAGGATTGCCGCCAAGAAAAGAGCGCAAATCGACGGGCGAGGACACACACGGATAACCATAGGTGGGGCTTTAGCTTTTCCTTGTTGGAGAGCGCTGAGAGAAGGCACTGAGGGCCGACACCGATGTCACGCTACAACTCCCGCTCCATCCACCGTTTGTTTTGTTCGGACAACTTTCCAACTAGCTAGTGCGCTACGCTAGCTAGCCGTCTGCTTGTCAAGTCCTCGATCATTAAAGCATAGTAACCTTCCCCCACTGCTCATTTCAGCAAGGCCAAACCAAGAAAAACGTTTCTGGCTGCGTAGCATTAGCAAGAGAGCCCGTTATTTTCCCAGGATCGTGCCAGGTGTGGAGGAGAAGGGTCCAACTGCAGTCCCCCCCGCCTGAGGCCCCTTGGTTCTGTGAGCCAATGGGGGTTGAGCATGGGTAGTTCTGAGAGAGAGAGGTCTGAGGTGCTGCAGTCGGAGCCTCTTGGTAAAATGACGCGCCGTCTCTGCACGGAAGAAGTCCAGCCTGGCACTGGCAAATCACCGGCGCGCAGAATTGGACTTTTTGTTGGCGTTTGCACTGCACGGAATTTTTCAAACTGTAAAGTTGTGTTACTTGTATGCAGACTGTAGAGGCCGGGCTGGGATCTGGGACACGCTGTTCATTTAGAGCATGTCAGAACATGCTAACATCTGATAATTAGGTCTAAAGGCAGAGTAGGCTACAACTGAGGCTGAAGGGAATGTCATAATTTTGCAGGTGTTTGGTCCAAAGTATTGGACAAATTAGGATTTTTGACCTGATGATGGTGCTAGGTGAATAGTTAGGCATCGCCAACGTCAGTCAGTCAGTCAGTCAGTCATTTTCTTCCGCTTGTTCCCGTTAGGGGTCGCGGGTGACTGGACCCTACCCCAGTGACTTCAGGCCTTAGGCGGGGTACACCCTGGACAGTGGCCAACTCGTCGCATCGCCAACGTGATAATAATTTTTCCTGAGGGGGACATGAATGTCTGAACCACATTTCTTGACAATCCACCCAATAGTTGTTGAGATATTTTAGTCTAGACCAAAGTGGTGGACCAAACTGTCGCTAGTGTGGCTAAAAAGGTGGATATTGCAGTGCAAAAGTGACGTTGCTGGTTTTTGCAGCAAAAACACATCATTTCTTCAGTGGAATGTCTAACCCAACTAATATAATTATTGCACAGGGCAGGTGGCAGGTAAAAGGCCTCATGAACACACACACACACACACACCTGTCCTTCCTGCACCCCAGCGCTCAGGAGATTGTCAGCAGCACAGACAACGTGCCAGCCACGAGCCCAACTTTATGACAGCCAGTTTCCTCCTGTAGCCGAACACTTACACACACATCGTAAGCCCTTGCACACACACTCCAGAGTCACCGTTATGGGCTCTAATCAGAACGACAAATGATGTGTCACAAAGAGTGGGAGATGAGTTAGAAGAATCATTCACTCTCTTTCCCTCTCCGAGAGTAATAAGGTGAAGAAATGTAGCCGGAGAAATGTGGAGTGGAAAGACATATGGAAGGGGAAAGAGAGAACAGCGTATAGTGTGGAGTGAGAGGAAGAAAAGAGCGTGTGTGTGTGTGTGTGTGTGTGTGTGTGTGTGTGCGCGCGCGGTGTCAAGTTGATGAATGTGGTAGCAGGAGCCATTGTGGTGGTGGAGGAGCAGGAGGCCAGCAGATAACAGCAGAGCAAGGCCTAAGCTGTCTCACACCATGAATAAAACACCATGAAAGTCTCTCACACACACACGCACGCACACACACACACAGATTTCTAATTACCTTTGGGTGACTTTATCTTTCTGTTTCATTGAGTTATTTAAATGGTAAGTATCAGACTGTGGGTCTGTGCTCCGCATGCTGCCCCAGCTTGTTTAAGATAACCTGCACATGTGTATGTACTGTACAGAGTGCATGCGCACACTCACATGCTTAGTGAACTGTCCACTCTCCCCCACAACTTCAAAGTTTTGCTTGTTGGCAAGTGAAAAGCAACAAATTGACTGGTTGTGAGAGGTGATGTGGTTTCACCTCTTTTATGTCTTCTTGGCGCCCTCTAGTGGACATCGCCAGGAACTGAGGAAACGCTTCATCCTGCTCACTGTACTGCTTCTTGTCTTTTCCCACTTTGCACTAGAACAGCAGTTTCAGTGTGGAGCAATGACGATGTTATGTTGCGATGTTAGATAATGTTCAAAATTCTCGCCGTGACCTTTAAGGGGCTCTGCAAATCTGCTTTGTCAAAAAGATGACAAAAACATAACATATAGAGCCAACACGAAGCTGCGGACAGAGATTCAGCATGTGTGTGTGTGTGTGTGTGTGTGTGTGTGTAGACTGTCATTCCTGATTTGACCAAATCCCTGCATCAGCTAGGAGGGCACTCCTCCGCAGGGCGCAGACCTCCGCCAAGGCCAATAGTCCAGTCTTCTATGATATGTAAATCTGCGAGCGCAACCACTATATATGTGCATTTATTATGTTCATCTAAACTGGAAATATTTCACATTATTAACATTAATTTGTGAAAACACTTTATCACCATGTTCATATGTACAAATATCAAATGCTTAGACTGACCAAACTGGGACACCACTATCTTTGTGGACCTGGCCCTGTGCACTGTGACGGGGGTATTGTCATGTTGAAACCGGAAAGGCCTTCTCCAAACTGTTGCAGCAAAGTTGAAAGTGCACCGCTTTTTTAAAATATAATTGTGTACCGTACCATTAAGATTTAAGGAGGAAGATTTGGAACTAAAAACAACCGCAGACCAACAGTATGTGGACAGGGATGTATTATATAGTATATTGCTTTTTGGGAGATAGAACGGGAAAAGCTGGACATTTTTCTAGTATGGTGAATACGCTACGATCCAGGGGTGTTACCATTAGGGAACATTACCGTCAGGGAAAACCAAGCAGATATCAATGCTGACCCGGGCTCTTTTGGGGCGTTGGGCCTCATTTGAACACCAAAACGAGTCAAAAATGCACCTGAAGAAAGATTCCCGGACATGGCTACCTGAAGTTAAAAGCAAGTGACATATTTAAAGACCCCTAACATGGTGGATCTGTTCCTCCAAAACAAACACTGTAATACTGTAGTACTTTATCGGCGTCATGAAGCGTATCATTTTATACTATTATACCCTTTAACACCAAAATTAACATGTTTATGTGGGTTTTTAAATGCAGCTAAACTCGCTAAAAACAGGCGATTGACTCCTTTCACACTGCCACAACCCTTTTCTGTGTTTTCTCTGATGAGTCACGTTTGACGTCACGAATGCGCCGGAAAACAGGGTTAGTAAACAGCAGAGAGCAGCATGGAGGCCAGTGACAATGTTATGGTGGTTGCTGTGTGCTGTGGGCTGTACAAAAATAAGGTGTAGCTGCGGTGTTTGTGGCTGAACAGCACCGTGCTGGGCAGTGACAGGTGTGCTTACGGTGTTTGTGTGCTCTGAAAGGCGTCGCAGCTGACAGGCTGTTAGCCTAGCATGCTACTACTACACAAACATATGGATGGAGACGTTTATAAACAGATGGAAACAGATGAACATTAGCGTATCCACCCGGGAATCGGAGCCGGAGCCGATAAATACCCGTGTCTACTGCAGAGTCGTTTGACCCGGGAGTGACTGCCGATTGTAACCTTTCACACTGAAGGACAAAAGCCAGATGTTAGTGGGTGTTAGCAGGTTTTATGCCCACTGTAAAAGGGGTATCAAATTAAAATGATATCTATATTCAGAAAGGCATACACAGGCAGATGTAATTTACTACAACAGAACTGGATTAAACAATTTGCAACATGTTCATAATATTTAATAGATGCTCAAGAATGGTGGGGTGGAGGAAGGGGTGGAGGTTTGGGGGGAGGGATAGGAGGAGGTAGGGTAGGAGGGAAGAAGGAGTAGGAAGGGGGAGTGGGTAAGGGGTAGGGGTATGGGGGTCAGGAGGAAGGCTGTCTGACCTGAGTCAAACCAGCAGCAGGTTTCTCCTCCTTACTGTTGCTTTTCAGTTTGCACCCCTGTTCTTCTTTTTCTTCCCCTCATCTTCTTTGCCTTCTTCTCTGTTTCTCAATTATTTAACCCTTCATTCATCTCCATCTCCTCATTTATATTGTCTTTTTTCTCCAGTTTGCTTTCCCCTCTTTCTTCACCTTTTCTTTCTCCACCCTTACCATCTCATCTTTTTCCTCCTTTCTCCTCCTCCTCCTCCACTTTCATTGTCTTCTCCTTCTGCTCCTTTCCAGCTGTTTTCCCAGACTGCTCCTTTGTGTTGAAAGTGAGCTCCTGAAAACAGAGAACCAGCATATTTGTCAGTGCACATGCAAAAGCTAATTCTGAACCAATCTAAAACAAGCTGTTAGAAGCCAGCAAGTCATTATTCTGAAGCGTAGCGACGAGCTGAGGCAGCGTACCTGCAGCTGGTTGTCCTTAGACATGAGGCTCGCCTCCAGAGCATCACATTTGCTCTTCCACTGCTCTTCACTCGTCTTCAGCTCCTTCTCCATCTGAGCCAGCAGGTTCAGGGTCTCCACGTGGGCTTTTCTTCTAGCCCGCCTTTTTTTGGTGACCCTTTTGAGGAGGTCATCTTTCTGTTGGAGCTCCTCTTGGAGCTGGCTCACCTCCACCTGCCTGTTTCCCAGCAGGCCAATCTGCTCCTTCAGAGCTTTGTTTTCCTCCTTGAGAGACTTTATCTCAGTGATGGCAGAGTACAGGGCATCCCTGAGGCCCTGCACAACTGAGTTAGGGAGCTGCTCAGGGTGCTGCCGCTGCACTGCAGCCGGCCTGTTTGGGCCGTATAACGCAGCACCAAACTGCATTGGCCGAAACGCCTGAATGACAGAATCATACACGTAGCTCTTCTGTTGACATTTGATACACAAAGAAACACAACCTGTGCACCTATCACACAGCCTGTGGACAGTACTCCTTATCACCCCTCAACAGAGAGCAAACACTTAAATTCCTACATATTCTATCAAAACACTTTTTAGATCATAGAGTATTGAAAGTGTTTGCCATATTTTTCAACTTTATACAGTAGCACAGACATGCTGCATCTATTTTTCAGTTCACTTGAGTTTGTTTGGGGTTAGGTTTGGGTTACAATAAAATATTAATGATGTGACACACAAATTTACAAATAAACATATAAAATGAATCTTCTTTCTAGAAAATGATTTAGGCAACACAGTGCTGAAAAAAGTGTTCACCAAAAGGTCTGTCCGGGTCAAATGAGAAAATCTTACCTGGTTTCTTGAGCCGGATCTTCTGTCCATGTCAAGATATTGGCTGGAAAGATAGTAGTCGTACTTCACAGTAGTAGTCGTACTTCTGTAGTTTCCGAGTTGTAGTACTTTCTGGTATAGTTGTTGTAGTTACTGAAGTTGTATTTTGCAAAAGTTTCCCACAGGAGCAGGTGATGGTAATGATGGAGCACTGTCATCATGGTCAAAATTTAAAAAAAAGCTTCTACCAAAGCATTTTTTGAATTCTCAGGTATCTACATGGGCATCCGCCTCAAAAATCCAGTGTTGGCTGGGCTATATACATAATGTATACATAGACTATACACAGGGACGACTAAACTGTGGTTGAACAGGTATGAAAGCCAGTTTCAATCTCCACAAGTTGATCTTTATAACAATCTAGAAACTTGATGGGTTTTGGGAAATGGCTGATAAAATTGAAAAATATACAAATTACTAGTCAAGTGGTTGTAACCATTTTGTGAAAGTCTCCCTCCACCCAAACATGTGTTTTGTTTATGGTTACGTCACTCGGGTGTCTGCACAGTGCAGAATGGCGTATGTTTTTCAATGAACTTTCTTATTGATGACAATGGTGTTAAAGCGCTTGTGAGTGACAGTGTCAGTAGAGTAGAAAAAACAACATATATGATATAGAAACTACAAGGAAAACACAGCACTAACAATCAGCGTGGTCATATTTCACATATTATAGTAAATAACCTCACCCTTCAGGTCAGAATAAAAATAAATAAATGAGAATAATAAGTATAACTAAGGATAAAATAAAGATAACTGGGAAGGTAATTCTCTCTGCATAGGCAAAGAAAGGCCCCAATATCTTTTTACATTTCCTGGAAGAGCTTTTCAATGTATATCGGATTTTTTTCAAGCTGTAGATGATTGAAAATGTCTTTTATCCACAGAGTGTGAGAAGGCAGTGTTTGTGATTTCCATCTCATCAGTATTAGACTTCTAGCCAATAATGTTACCAAAGCTGTCAGATCCGTTTGGAGCCTAGGCAAAGGAAACTGAACAGAGCAGTAATGGCATTTTAGGCTCCATAAGTGTCCCAGTTACCTCCGTCAACGTATTGAAGGTTGCAGTCCAGTAGTTACGCAGAGATGTACACGACCAAAACATATGCACATGGTTTGCACGTGTTTGATGACATTTTTCACAAGAGGGGTCAATATTGACATCAGTTTCGAGAAGCCTAACTTTGGTTCAGTGAGTGTGGTGAACAACTTTACACTGAATCAACCCATGTCTGGCACAGACAGATGAGGTATGCATGTTTAGGAATATCCCCCCAAAGTACCTCAGGGATGCCCTCCCCCAAATCCATCCCCCCTGTAGAGCCTTGACAGAATTCAGAGAGGTTGAAGATACGGTTTGGATTTGGCTGTAAGTATATGAAATCCCACCTTTCATCGCAGGGACCTGAGTGAGAAAAGCATCTACAGGCATCTCATCAGGCAGAGTTGGGGAACCGCATATTTATTGCAAACAAAACTACGAATTTGCAGGTATCTAACATACATGATGTTTAGGAAGAGAGGCCTATTCTAAGAGCTGTTGAAAAGATACAGTTAAATTATCAATATGTAAATCCTTGAATTGTTTCCAAGGTTGAACCACGTGGGCCGTCCGATTTGAGGGAGGAAAAGCAGCTAGAGGAGCAGAGGTAGAAACAGTTTGTACACCCAAGTGATGTTTAAACTGGTTCCAAATTATCAAGGAAGTTTTAATAATTACATTTTTAACATAGAGGGGGAAGGGGCAGTTGATGGGGGAGTGTACAAGAGCTGTCAGCCAAACCAAGCAAGAGAGGGTGGTGGAATCTATGAGATCTGGGCCCAAACTATACAATGCTAAGGTTAGTAGCCCAGTAATTAAATCGAAAGTTTGGTAAGGCCATTGCTGCAAGAAGCTTTGGCCTCTGTAAAAAGACCTTACATAGTCTCTGGATTTTATTGTTCCAGGAAAACAGGTATACACTGAAATAGATAAGAGAACCTTGGTAGAGTATTTTTACAGAGTTGATCCTCGTAGTTAAAAATAGTGGTAGCAATGACCAGCGTTCAAAGTCGTGTTGCATACATGCATTAAACAAGGTGAACAATTGGCCTTGAATAGATTTTTGAATGTGCTTGTAACTTGAATTCCAAGATATATAAAACTATGCCGAGATACTTTAATTGTGAAATTATTTAGCCTCAAGGATATTTAGGCCTACGTTGCATTTGGAGGAAATGGTTCACCTTTAACTAGATATTAGATAAGCTTGAAATGTACAGAAGAAGGTTTTCTGAATAAAGAGAGACCCTCTGTCCTGTGCCATCCCAGGGATGCAGGGGTTAAAGCGAAGCGCTATGGCAAGGGGCTCAATAGTGACTGCGAACAGCAGGGAGCTCAAAGGGCAACCATGTCTGGTGGACCTATGGAGAGGAAAGTATTCTGACTGAGTAGCTTTTGTTTGTTCCAACTGAGGCTTGACGACAGGAATAGAGTTGAAACCAGGTAATAAAATGTTTTGCCAAAGTCAAATTTATCTAGAGTAGGCCGACGAAAGAGATTGCCCCACTCCACGCAATCAAAAGAATTCTCAGCGTCCAGTGATATTGATGCTTCTGGAGCAGTGAAGGTAGATGGATAATAAATTGTATTGAATAACCATCTTAAATTAAAAAAGGAATGTCAATTGCTAATGAAACCTGTTTGATCAGGTGAGACAATAGATGGAAGTGTATACTCAAGGCGCAAAGCTAGTAATTTAAAGTTCTACATTCATCAGGCTAATGGGACCAAACGAGCTACAGGACAGAGGTGTCATGCTTTTGGGTTTGTGTTGCCAGATCAACGTGATAAGAGGGTCCTTATTCTTTTTTTAAATAAGGGAGAATGAGGAAGACCCTTTTTTATGGACCTTGCTCTGTGCACAGGGGCATTGTCATGTTGAAACAGGAAAGGCCTTCTCCAAACTGTTGCCACAAAGTTCTACATTTAGCAGGCTGATGGGACGAAACGAGGTACAGGACAGAGCGTCCCTATTCTTTTTTCAAATAAGGGAGATTGAGGGTAAGGGTCTGGGGCAATTTAAGAGACTCAAAAGATTCATTAAACTTGTCAGTTAAGATGGGGTTAATTTATGTAAAAACTTCTTAAAGAAGTCAGCACGATCTGGTCCTGGACATTAACCACATTCCATGGATTTAGCTGCTGTAGTGAGTTCGTCAGGGTGGACGTGAGGGATATATCAAGTGAATTACAGAAAACATCCCAATGTGAAGAATCCGCTGTGTTTTCAGAAGTAGCCTATAGTCTACAGTGACGAGTAAAAATCCTTAAACGCATCATTCATTTTCATAGGATCTATTGCTAAGCCTGTCACTGTAAACACCTAGGCTAGTTTGGGTGTGGAGGCCGCTGGTCCTGGACCCCCCCCCCCCCCACACACACACACACACACTGAGAATGGACTTTACAGTGAAGTAGGAGACATCTTGTGTCCAGCAGTTTAACTTTTTAAATGAATGTGGATATTTGCATATTCAAAGAGTCTGGGTTTTTCAACATAGGAGAGGATTAGATGTCATTTTAAACATTTTTCACAAGTAAGTGCACTTTTTTGTGGGACACAAAGTATTATCGCAAGAAGGGTACTGTGTGTCTTAAAACCACGTCGAGAGAGGAACTTTGACTTTCTGTGTCACAGACTTGCACGCTCTGGTAGGCCTGTGCGGTCGGCCAACCGCCGCCATTTTGAAAGGTGTCGGAGCTTCCGTTACCACGTGAGGAGGAAGCGAGCGAGGAGAGAAGACGGAGCAATCGAGCGGAGCGGCTGAAGCAGGCGAGCCAGCCAGGGCCGTCACTCAACTCAACTCGTCTTGACTACCCGGGCTAACTTTTAGCTACATGTGCTGAGGTCGAGGGGGAAACGGATCTCAACTGCAACAATGCCGACAGTTACTTTACCGCCGAAAGAGAACGCTCTCTTCAAGAGGATTTTGGTGAGCATGTTGTTAAAGAGCTGTACGGCAAATATTTTTCGTTAATACAGATAACTGACGAGTTTAAAGATCCATCGGCGGCACTCTGTGTGTCAGTGTAACAGTTAGCTCTCCGGCTAATAGCGTTAGCTGCAGGTTGTTAGCAAAATGGCATCATTGAATGGGTTAGCTAGCCCGGCCCTGACATGCGCTGTCACCGTAACGTAGTCAAAATGGTTGTTCATGACTTTGTTGGGATTCCGACAGATTTGTTCATGGTGATTAAAATATAACACTGCTATAAACACGTCGGTGCTGGTGTAAATACCCCCGACGTAGCTAGTTATTTGCTGTAGGCCCCACTGCTTGTCAAACACAACAACCAATAGCGCAACGCTAGCGTTAGGTTCCACGATGGCTAACTCTGTAACCTAGCCAATGTAACGACCGTGCATGCTGTTACAGTTAAGTTAGCTTCTCAAGCTACTTCCTCAAATGTTTTGGTATTTGTTTTTATTTCGAATGTAGAATTCATTACAGGTGTCTATGCTGGAATATAATTGGACGTTTGACTTGTGTCAGACGTGGGCCATGCCACCCTGGTATGCGAGCTCAGCCCACAGCCTAGCCATTCGGCGCTAGCCGCTAGCTAATGAGCGTTAGATATCTTGGTTTAGTAGACTTTAGGTATTTCTCAGACTGAAATATCTGTGTGGGACCTCGGCCTGCACACATTACCATCACCGGCCTAGGTTAGATTAGCTAAGCTGGTAGTGTATGAGTGAAAACGAGAGGAAGTAAGGGAAGGACCGGTGACCGGTGTGATTGTGTCAGCAATTCAGTAGTTGCTTCAGGCCTGCTGTGCTCTGGCAGTTAGCTACCCACCCATCCATTCATCAACCCCTCTCTTCCATGTTTGAGTGCTTTGTGTCGCCCCGCTGTATATATTGTATATTTAATTTCCTATCTGCACACAGTTTCATGTGGGTCAGTGTAGAATATATGTGGATAAAGTCTAGTTCAATGTTTTTTTTAAAGTATGCGACAGTAACAGGGCTGCCTGTGAACTCTGTAGTTTGCTGCATGTTAAAGACGTCTTCTTCTGGCATGCTTATTAGTTGTCACTGTGTGTGTGTGTGTTAGTTACACATCTCTGCATGAACACCTAGCTACATACTTTCCAGGAACTTCGTGGTCATTGACCAGTTTCACGTCACTAACCGGTTCAGATAAACATCATTGTTATGGTAAGGCAGGGGCTCTGCATGTTGTTAGTGGACGTTCGTGAGCACATTGGCAGAGGGCTGGCATTCAGGCGTTTTACCTCCTGGCGTGAAAAACAGACCTGTGATCTGGACCTGATCTTCAAAAGTTAGCACCGGTGTTTGCTGCATACCTCGGAGCAGGCATTGCTTTTCCTTGAACTGTGGTTGGGCTCGCGCTCTAAAATGTGTTGGCTTGAAGTTGATCACACACTTAGAAATTCTAGAATTTACCAACATAAAAAACACAAATCATGGTAAATTTCCTGTGCAGAATTTGTCTAGAAATACAGCTAAATAATTCTGTGAATAATAGCTGATATCAGTATTTTTTGTCTCCGACAATAATGCTGTAAACATGGCACTGCAGGTTCAACAGGCTTCTGGTAGTCTTAATTTCTGAAAGACCATCTTCGATGAGTACGTGGAGTTTAATGCCACAAACTTTTAAAATCATTGTTCAACACTTGTCTATAATAAAGTGAGGTGACCTATTTAGGTCTTGTTCCTCGTTTTAGGCGAGTTCTGAAAGCATTATACCTGCTGGAAATTGCTGTGTGACTGAGAGAACCTCAAATAAAATGACTGTCATTAACCTTTCTGCAGTGGGGCTGTGATATGAGATTTGAAGCAGTTTTCTCTCTGGCTGTAATCAGGAATGGACCACACCCCTCTTTATTTCTGCTTTCCCAGACCGAGTGCCCAAATGCATTATTAGAACTTGGCAGGACTCCAACTTCTGCATGGCACTGGGGTTGGATGAGTTTCCATTTTGTTCATTTGGGGTAATGGAAACACTTTTCCTTACTATTAGCCTAACCTAAGCTTGGAACATTAATCTCATTAAAATCTCGATTTTCATCAATACCTTATAGCAGCCGTGTTCTTATGTGAAAACGTTTCTGCTGTGTTTGAGTTTGCACTTCAGTCATGGAGACATAAGAGAAAACTATTGCTGCTCTGATAACTTTTCAGAATTATAAATATTATATATATACAAAATATTTTAACTGTGTGTAGTGTCTTGGCATGTGATAAGCCTTCAGACTATTGGATGTCATTCTTTAAACTGAACTTCAGGTATTTCACTAATACCTGTAGCAACATGCCCACACCAAAGGGGAGCCCTTTATGTTTTTTGCTCAGCATGCTGCTGGAGGGGTTCAGTAGAGTGGAACGGCGTCTTAATTGTTGAAATGATTTATCCAGGAGTCCAGGGCTGTGAGTTGTATCGTGGGTAGTATTTGACGTATACAACAATATAGATGCCAGGATGTTTAGGCTGCCACACAACTATTGGTTAGTATGATTACAAATACTCCTCTTTTTGTGAAAGCTTATGAACATTAATGCCCCTTAGCTTGAATACCCAACACATTTTTAATGTAACTAACTTCTAAGGTAATACAGTATGTTGCAAGGTAAAAAGTTGTAGTATACCGTAATCATCTTCAGGTGGCCTTCACTAATGTTACGTGCTTGCGAGTTTTAAGCACAAGAATCTTCCTCATCGCTACCTCCCTTCCAACATGATGCGAATGTGGTGTCAGTGCTTTGGAACAAGCTTTTCAATGTTTCCCCTAAATCAAACGTGCACTCCTCGCAGGGGAGCTTAGAGCCACCGCTCTGACAGATTCTCTCTGTAACTCAGGGGGCCGAGTTATTTTGGGTGAGGTGGAGAACATGCTGGATAAGCACAGCTGGTGGTGTTAATGATGCTAAATTTACATTAAATGTACAGTGTGTGTGTGTGTACTAGCATCTGTATACTTGCATAATGCATGTGTGACTTTTTGAACTGAGAATGTCGTAGACATTGCTGACAACATTGCTTCTTGTTGCCTGTGTCAAGCTATGTTTAAAAAATAAAATAAAATTGGTGCAACAATGAAGAAGACATTGGTTTTACCCTATATTGGAGCTAATGTCTATTACAACAACAGTCTGAAATGTACTTCTTTGCCATATACCTCCAGTCCAGTGTATTTCATTTCTTTTTTACAACAGAAATCTAGTAACCTCATTTAAAAATTACATTCTTGGCCTTATTTTATCTGGATAATAATGAAGGTGAAGCCACATATCAATCGTTGTGAAATTCACAATGGTTACTTGTGTTACATGCTATCTTTTCTCCAGGGAAGACAAAGCGCACCTTCCAATTTAGTTGAACTTGTGGACAAGTTTCTGCATGTTTGTGCACAAAACTGGATTTCAGTGGTTTTTTTTGTTATTATTAATGACCCAAATGCGAAGCTGAGACCCTTTGCATGGCTGTCATTGGCGCTGATTATGGAATGTCAGGGCAGTGGATCACTTAGTTGGACGAAGCATAGTACAGTAACAAGTTCATCTCCTAATGTGTGTCCAACTACTCTCCATTAGCCCCTTACACCCCTGAACAGATGGTCTTTTCACACATATGCAACTGTTTTGCACCAGCATGTGCCATTTTTTCACATTGTCCTTTATACAGTTCAGTTAGAGTACAGTATGTAGTAGGGGTGTAACGGTACGCAGAAGTCAGGGTTCGTTATGTACCTCGGTTTTAAGGTCTCGGTTCGGTACGTCTTTCGGTACAGCAGGAAAACAGTGGCCTCTCATTTGGGTTTGCCATGCGGAGGCAGCGACACTACGGGAGCTTAACTGAGCTGGCTAACTGGGCTAAGCCGACTAGCATGCTACAGCTGATAGACAGCAACTGGTGCTCTGCCAAAACGTTCCGGCTAAAACTCGCGCTCTAGCATTTCTGATCGGCACATGCTTCTAGTCGACATAAAATAGGCTATTTTGACATTAATTGTTTGGGTCACAGGGCGTACCGATCCGAGGAAGTCGCATACAAACCAAACCTCCTGAACCGACCGGTTCTGGACAAAGACACGTACCGCTTACACCACTAGTATGTAGTTAAAGCTTTTTTTTTTTTTGTCCTCTAGCCCAAAGTCTCTGCTAATGGTGCAATCCTCCGCTTAGTTCAACAGTGAATTGCTTATAATTTCATAACTGACCTTGGCACCCATGTGCGAAGTTGACGTCATCTTTTTCACCATTAGTGAAGTCGGCAGTGGGACAAGGAAATGCCATCTGCCAACTTGACTCTTCCTATCTCTCTCACTCACACAAAAACACTCACACACGATCTCCCCTGACAGTCAGTGATCAGCTTAAAAAGAGAGGTGGTGTACTGTTTGTGCAACCGAATGCCTAAATATAACTTGAGGGCAAAAGCGGATAATTCCTTGAAGGTGGTTTAATACTTTGTGTGTCGTAGTAAAAAGCCAGTTTCAACACTAGTGTGCAGATAAATGTTGATATGGAAAGTGTTTTTGGGAAGAATTCTAGAGCACAGCATTGTCTCATAATGTTCTGCTGTAATAATATCATACTAAGACTTTTTATTGTTCATTAAAGGGTTTAAATGTAATTTAGTTGAACGGTGTAACGTACAGGTCCAGCTGAGGTTGACATCCCTGCTTCCAGGTACCACCTTGTACTTCATCAGTGGTGGCTGGTGACCCCAAAAATTGGGGAAGACAGGTACTTATCTCTACTTTCTTATGTTCGATGAAAACTTAGCAAGTAAAAGAAGGACTTACAAGATTTCTTAAAAACAAAATCAGTTTGTTCAATCCTGTTTCCAAGTTAACCATAACGACCGCGAGCCGAAAATAGAGTATTTTTCAAGGGCCTGAGATGTAACAAGAAGCAGGCCAGTGTTCAACACCTGTGAAGGAAAGTGTGCTGGATGATGATGACCACTTGCTGATTTCCAATTAGACAGACAAAGCTTAGCTATGCATTATCACAAGTACAGGTTCACCAGGGCATGTTTAAAGCAATGTGTGGCTTCTATTAAGTATACATATAAGTAAACGGCTGGGAACTCTTTAACAAAGAAGTTTGAACATACCAGCTCTATTTCTGGGCTACAAAGGAAATATCAGTAATTATCACAACACAGCAGGTGGCCGGTTGACATAAGCCATCGCAAATGTAGCAATAATCCAACTAGCAATGTCCTCCATGCCGTGAGGTCCATGCAGCAGTCCGCCGCCCATCCCGGGGTCCAGTTCTGGGTTAGGGGAGTGCAGCAGCACGTCGGGCCACCGTAGTCCCGCCGTGGTTCCAGCCCAGACAGCGAGGCCTAAGGCCTCCCTAGTGGCGTCCTGCTGCTGCCGCGCCTCCGAGTCCAAATCCATTCACGCCGTTAGCTTAACAGTCCTTCAGGATTGCTACAACAAGCTAACTGTTGCGATGGCTAACGCAAGTAGCTTTCTAGCTATTGCTTGATTTTTAAAAGAAAGAAAACAAAAATCGGAAATTTGGACTTTGTTGAAAAGGCCTAGTTAAAATGTACTAGGTAGTGAGCAACTTGCACGTTGTGTATTTTCTAATATGCTGCTACTGTATGAATCTATCTTATGGCTTTACTCAGAGCCATTTATAAATGGTACTGAGATTTGGTAATGGTTTATTTCAACCAATTCCTTTTTTTCAGATTTTGGGCAACCACCTCTGCCTCTAGGGACCAGCCTCCTCTGATCACTATGGATCACATAAAAGTGAAATAAAGACATTGTCATGATGTTTCTTCTCGAGTGGATCTTGCTAAGTTCAGCTGGTTGTTGAGTCGTCACAGGACTGTGATGAGTGTTACGCTTCTTCTGTCCCTCTCTGAAGTACCACTCCTGTTCTCTCGGCCTAATGGGATTTCTCTCTTCTTCCTTTCACAGCGATGTTACGAACACAAGCAGTACAGAAACGGGCTCAAGTTCTGCAAACAAATCCTGTCCAACCCCAAGTTTGCAGAGCATGGAGGTAAGCAGCCGACGTGTGGATGTCCGGATAGAAAGATGCCTGACATAGTCTTGCTGTCATGGGCAATATGTACTGTATCTCTTTCTGTCTGGGCCAACTCATAAACGTGGCCACACTTTAGACTTGGTTTTCACTCTGGGTCTAAATGCCAGCTCTCTGGGGATGCTGTTGTCTGACCACTGCCCCATTATGTTTGATGCTGACACTTTTAAAGTGGCAAGAACGAAAACTTCTCCGACTTTATATCCAACCCACAGTCCCTTTTAGCATTATAAATGCAGTTATTAACACAGTTGGTAAAACTATTCCTGACTCCTCCACAGCAACCTGTGAACAGTTTCTCAACTTCTTTGTTGACAAGATAGGTGATATTAGAAAGCAAATCCCACCCTCCGCTCTGGTACCTCTAGATCCTCCTATAGCCCTGTCTGTTTTTAATGAGCTTGAACTAGGGCAGCACAATTAATCGCAATATGGCCAAGTGCAATATCCAAATTGCAGAAAATGGAAAAATGTGTGACAAAGCAGCATTATAATGTAGTGCTGCAGAGATGCCACAGCCTTGTTTTCCAGATGTAAGAAAATGTTTGTTTGGTACAGATTCCCAACAAATGTCACATCATCATCATCATGAATATAATAGTTCGTTTCAGTGAAAATTGAAATTGTGATGTAAAAATGATCATTCTCACTAATCGTGATTCATATCACAATTGTTATCTCTGTCAAAAAAAATCACAATACGATTTTTGTGTGTTATACTGCAAGCCCTATTTTGAACCTGTGTCCCGCTCCCTTCTGCGGGAAGTAGTTTGTCATCTGAAGTCAACAACGTGCCCATCGGACTACATTCCCCCACTCCTTCTAAAGGAGGTGTTTGACATTGTGGGTCCCGGCATCCTGTCTGTCTTTAATTGTTTCCTTTTCACGGGTTGATCTAATTTTAGGCTTATTTCAAATGTTCCATTTTTATTAAAAATTCTGGAAAAAGTCTACCAGCAACTCAATCCGTTTTTACACAAGAATGACAAATTTGAAGCTTTGCAGTCTGGTTTTAGGGAGCACCATAGCACTGAATCTGCTCTTATAAAGCAGGAGACAATGGGGATCATGCTGTTCTAGTACGTTTAGACCTTAGTACAGCATTTGATACGGTTGACCATAAGCTGCTTATTACTAGACTTGCACAGTGGGTTGGTATTCAGGAAAATGGGTTTGTGGTATCTGGAGAACAGAAGCTTCTCTGTTAGTGTAGGGAATGCTTCTTCCTCCTCGGTAGGCCTGCACGATTCTGTGAAAAATATGAATCATGATTTTTTTTTTAGCTTAGAATTGATATCACGATTCTCTGCAACGATTTGTTTCTCATGAAGTGTAATGTTTATTACACACATGAACCATGACAAAACAAACTGGCAGTAAGAAAAATATTTGTTTTGGCACAAAAAAAGAAAACTGCACAGTGCCACAAGCCTACAAGTTTTCATCAATATCCATTTTGTTTATTTCCGAACTAGCATGTTCGCTCGAGGAGTGAAGCACGTGAGTACAAGGCGCTTTGTCATTGGCTGAGGGTGTTTCCCTGGACTTTGTGAGCGCTGTCCTTTCAAAATAAAGGCCGAATTTTTTATTTAATTATTTTAAATCGAAGTCATTTAAATATTTAATCGTGAACAGAGTGAATCGAGATCGCGATTTTATAACGATTTATCGTGCAGGCCTACTCCTCGGGTTCCTTTTTTACCTGTGGGGTTCCTCAGGGCTCTGTTCTTGCACCTCCTATTTTCTCTGTAAATGCTCCCACTGGGTCCCCTCATTAGGGAACCTTGGCATTTCCTTCCATTGCTTTGCAGACCATACCCAGCTTTACCTCCTGCTAAAATGCCACAGCCCTCACTCAACGCAGCCTCTATTTGACTTGTTTCCAGGACATAGACTGGATGTTCCACAACTTTTTTGATGTTAAATGAACTGAAAACTGAGGTGGTTCACTTTGGGCCCCCCTGAATCAACCAGCACTCTGTAAAACCACATGCAAAAAACCTTGGTATGATTTTTAACTCTGGTTTTAAATTTGAAAAACAGAAAACTCCGTGGTGAGAGCCTTAGCTAAAGTAAAACCCATCGGAAGATTCCATGATTGTGAAAAAGTAATCCATGCTTTCATTACCGCTCGTCTCGACTACTGCAACTCTTTGTACGTGGGAGCCGGTCAGTCCTCACTCTCACATCTGCAGTATGTGCAGAATGCAGCTGCGAGATTTTGAACTGGTTCCCGTAAGCATGGGCTCCTTTCCCCTGTTCTTGCCGCCCTCCACTGGCATCCTGTTAGGTTTAGAGTTCATTTCAAAACTTTAATGTTTGTAATCAAAGCACTTTATGGATTGACTCCCCCCTTACCTCTCTGACCTTTTAACCCATTAAACCCCAACTAGGTCGCTCCAGTCCGCTACCCAGTCACTTCTGGTCGTCCTCAGCAGACGCTCATGGGTGTCTTCGCAGTTGTGGGCCCCAGTCTGTGGAACGAAACGCCCCACCAAATCAGAGCCCCTCGCATGTGTCTTTTTAGATCTCAGCTCGAGGCTCACCTCTTTTCTTTGGCTTTTAATTGTACTTAAATTACTATATTTTTATCTTTCTCTCTGTCTCGGTATACGCACAATTTATTTTGTTGTTGATTGTTCTGTTGGGTTTTTTTTAATGCATATGTTGTAAAGCACTTTGGTCAGCTCATGTTGTTTTTTAAATGTGCTATAGAAATAACTGTCTGCTGTACCATTGTCTCCCTCCAGAGACCCTGGCGATGAAGGGCTTGACGCTGAACTGTCTGGGGAAGAAGGAGGAGGCCTACGACCTGGTGAGGAGAGGCCTGCGCAATGACCTCAGGAGCCACGTCTGTATCCTTACTCGTGGCATGGCACACATTATTTGTGTTGGCGAAGGAGATACGCTCTGGGTGAAATTGTTGTCGCTTTAGAACTTCAGCTGCCACCTCATTTATTTATTTATTTTTTAATCGGGTGGGTGTGTCTGCCACAGGACCATGAGGTGCCACACAGTGTGCTGAGGAGCTCTTCTCTTTGTGGAGCATAGTCAGCACATCCTCTCTCCACTGCTCTCTTCCTGCTTCTCTCTCCATCTCTCTGACTCCCAGCCTAGAGCGAAATCTGCACATTTCCTGAAGATAAGTGCAATATCAGCCTATGCCCTGCCTAAAGAGTAGACGACACACTGCCATCTGTTTCGGCTTCACCATTTGTCTGTGGCAAAAATGTGTCTTGTTTACGTAGTGCGCACTTTGACGGATGTATGCTCGTGTACGAAAGTTTTGTTTTAAAGAGCAGGCTTGACGACAAATCATTTGAATTCATTATTCGTTTCTTTTGGTCAATCTATATTATACAAAACAAATTATAGGGTCTTTACAGCAACAGTTTGAGTTTCCTCACCTGCAAAAAGCCACCAGGATTAGAATTTCTAATGCCTGCGAAGATGTCCTGCCATATTTGGCACGTTGCCTCAGGTGGCGTATGGTACCCGCGTGTAGCATAGCATACAAACTGTAGTGGGTCATCAATGCGTTCGTTGTTGACATAACTCACGTGGAAGGCAAAATGTTGCCACTTCAGGGAAACAGGACAGATTTTCCAGTTCCTTTTTGTTTCTGCTTCATTCTCTGACTCAGGCAGTGGCGATGGTGTCTCAAAGGTGCAGCTACAGGGTACTGATAACCTCGCTGGGTCGTCTTTGTGTTGTGGTTTTATTTCTTTGGACGTCGGTGGGGGTGGAGAGAGAACCAAAATAGTGGGAGAATTGCCGATCCTGCTTTTGAAAACGGCTTTTGATCTATTTTTTTATTTTAATCGAAATCGTGACACCCCTATTAACTGAGTGATATGGATCAGTCTTATCAGTTGCTAGCTCTAACCATGAGAGGCTGATTGGGCCCCACTAACTAAACCATCTCTGTGCACTTCTGTAAAACTTTTTTTAACAGTAGTTTAATAACATCAGGTTGTATGGAGGAGATTGTTCCTTAACTCCGTGTGCGTCCCAGGCTGGCATGTATACGGCCTACTGCAGCGCTCAGATAAGAAGTACGATGAGGCCATCAAGTGTTACCGCAACGCACTGAAGTGGGACAAGGACAACCTGCAGATCCTCCGAGACTTGTCCTTGCTGCAGATCCAGATGAGAGACCTGGAGGGCTACAGGGTGAGGACCGCCAGGGGAACTATGAGTGGATGGTTTCTATCTTGTTAAATAATTATTCTGAGATGCGTTTCTGATTGTAATAATGAAAACCCATTTTCAGTCATCCTGCTCCACTGGGGGTCAAGGCACAGGGTCGGCCTAGAGTCCGCTCGTAATTGTGAGAAGCAGATTTAGGAAATGTGGCAACTTTTCTTTTTAATACAAGAATAAAAATAATTTGTGGCGATGGAACTTTTCGGAATACACATCTGTCGCTCTGCCTCGTCCAGGATGGCACTGCTTTGCAGAGGTCGGAGCGTATCAGCAGGCAGATATCAGGTTGCAGTCAGTCTTCAGAATGTAGAGCAGTCCTTCTGGGACACAGCCTGGGCTTTAGATGCTTATTTCGTGAGAGGTATGAAATGGCAAGATGAAAGTCTGGTTGAAAGGATTAAAAATATGGATGAGAGGGCCTCTGAGTCATAGTGTATTAGGTGTTTTTTATTTAGTCCTCTCTACGCCAGCCATCAGGAACCTGGTGTCAATACCACAAATCAGCAAAATAGCTTTTCTTTATTCTCAACAGTCCCCTCTTTCGTAGTTACCTCCCCAGCGGCATATTACGTTGTGAATCCTTTGGGCCACTTGTGATTGTCTTCATGCAGAAGACACAGGCAGTCTTTTTTTTTTTTTTTTTTTCCCCCCACCCTGTTGGTTCTGACGTTTTCCTGACTGCTTTGTGTTTTTAGGAGACACGGTACCAGCTGTTGCAGCTGCGTCCAGCGCAGCGGGCCTCCTGGATTGGCTACGCCATCGCCTATCACCTCCTGGAAGACTACGAGATGGCTGCAAAGATCATTGAGGAGTTCAGGAAAACACAACAGGTTAGACCATTTATAAACTATGTATTAAAAGATGGACGACATGACAGCTCCCTGTAAGTGAAGCCAAAACATCTTGATCGCCTCCTGGTGTCTGGCTGCATGTTAGCGGATGGGACATGAGCTAAACAAGGACTGCTCCTACCCTGATGACTGCTGTGCAGACTCTGGCTCTAAATGACGTCACCAGCGCAAGCTGCGGGACATTCTGGCTTAATTTTTGTACAGTGGGACGAAGTGGAGATGAGTTGTCCATTCTATGGGTTAGACCCAATGATAACTTGGCATTTCCGTTTATATAAACTGTACTTTTTATCCTTTTGTACGTGAGGTGAGATGTGGTATTATGATCAGGACTGAGAAACAGCCATGACCATGAAGTATTTTGTGTATCGCAGAGGCTGTGCAACACAGTGCACTGTAAGATGAGTAACAGGGTTACTCACATTTCTTGTCATGTTGTAGGTTTCTGAAGTGCTGATTGATGCATCTGAGTTACAGTGCGTGCTTTGAGGCCAGTCGTTCCTTCCCCTCAACAGTTTTAAATATAGGTGTTGTTTGTCTCTGTGTCGTCTGTGCATCGGTCACAACTACAGTAGATCTCCCTCTCTCTCTCTCTCTGGCTTGCTCCTGATAAGACTAGTCTGCTTCCTGTCTTTGTGCCATCTATGTAATGCAACATGCTGGTGTGACTAAGCCACTGCATGCATACACGAAGAATGCTGCAGAGTTTCCTGAACTCCATAGATGCAGAAGTCCCCCAGCAGCTTCAGTAGGTTTTAACTGTTGCTTGTAGAAAATATGGATTTCACTAACACCGCTTTGTTTTTCCAGACTTCTCCAGACAAAGTGGACTACGAATACAGCGAGCTGCTGCTGTACCAGAACCAAGTGCTGAGGGAAGCAGGACTGAACAAGGAGGCTCTGGAGCATCTGTCTAACTATGAGAAGCAGATCTGTGACAAACTGGCTGTGGAGGAGACACGAGGTGGGTCACTCTGCTCCCAACTCACTGTGTCTCACTGAATCAGAAACCTTGGAAATCCCTTATTAGCCATTGGTGGCTCAGCAGGTCTAAGGAAAAGCTAAGGAATAACACGTATATACAAGTAAATACAGAGCTGCTATAGTAAAGCAACTTTAGTAGATATTGACAAAAACGTCCAGCCTCTTCAGCAATGCACTCTGCCCTTCTTTATGGCAAAGACCCTGAAGCATGATTGCTAAGGTAACCTTTTCCTACATGTACAATGTAGGCATATATACACATGCATGGTGATGGTCTTAATTTCTATAAACACCTGGACCTCAATCAGTGTGGACAAAAACACAAAGTGATGTTTGTTCATGCTTTGAAATATCTTAATGCTCAACGGAGCTGGTCCCCCTTTGCTCTCTAGTTGCTTTGTACTGGCTGCATTTCGCTAAGAGAATGAGCTGACTCGTTGTATTCTCATTTAGGCTCAATTCATATTTGCAATGTTAAGCTTCTCCAGCCGTTTTCCTTAACCTTCTCTAACTTGAAACTGTGGGCTGCCGTTTGAATTTGAGCAGCTTTTGACTCTATTATGTAGTTTGACACCGGAGCTCTTCCCTCACGTTTCGATAGGAGAGTTACTGTTGAGGTTGGAGCGTCTGGACGAGGCAACAGAGGTCTACCGCCGTCTGCAAGAGAGGAACCCAGAGAACTGGTCCTACTACCGCGGCTTGGAAAAATCCCTCAAACCAAGTATGACGCAGTATCCTTTCTATTACAAATACCGGCATCAGCATCATCATAACTGACAACTGGCTATTAAAATCTCCACATTGATTGTGCAAGCTACAGTTGTCAACACTACTGAATTTTTACGTGTTTGTTTTCTCTCCAGGTAGTGTAGAGGAGAGACACAAGATCTATGAAGACGCCTGGGAGAAGTTTCCCAAAGGACTGGTTCCTCGTCGGCTGCCCCTCACCTTCCTCTCTGGTGTGGCCAATAATACGTCTCGTTTCAACTAAAACAGTGACTTCACTCAACATTTCCATCCATGACGTAGGAATTAAGTGAACAAGCCAGTAGCTGTATTCAGCTTCAGTTGTTTGATTGTATTCAACATATTTGAGTTCCCAGCATTTGTTGTCTTTTTAGTCCATTTTTTTGTTTTAATCATTTTTTGACCATGAATGTAGTTAACTGTGTATTTATTTATTTTTAAAGCGGAGCAAAGTTTTATGATCTTCTCCATCTCCCCATATTTCTCTGCAGGTGAGAAGTTCCGAGAGTGTCTGGACAGGTATCTGAGGATCAACTTGAGTAAAGGCTGTCCGCCCCTCTTCACCACCCTCAAATCACTGTACAACGACAAAGAAAAGGTGATGCTGGAGATGTCAGATGACTGATCTAAATCTAAATCACAATGACACCGTTAAACCAACTGACATGATGAAGGAAGAGAGGTCAATCTGAGGGAAAGATTCTAGTGTGTTAGATTAAAATTATTGTGCCGCATTTACTCACAGATGCGTACCTCATACTGCAGGTGGGGTAATGTACTGTGCGCTATTTCTCTTTGCAGGTGGCAATAATCGAGGAGTTGGTGGTCGGCTATGAGACCTCACTAAAAAGCTGTAGAATGTTCAACCAGAACGGTGAGGCGAAAATGTTCGAAATCAGGATGATGATAATGAATTTCATGTCTTTTTGATCAACTCTACTGAGTGTGCAATTCAGCGTAACGGGCAGTTTTTAAAGTTGGAATCCTTAATCCATGTAATCCTTCACTGGTCCACCAAGAGAAAAGTGCAGAAACTGACACATTTTTGAATGTCAGAGCTAACGTTGACAGCAAAGGCCGCCTCGCGTTTCCCCGGGTGAATACTTTCAATGTGAAGCAGTAAGTGTTGGATTCGCATTAGCAGTAGCTTAATCCGGCTATGGTGCGTCTGTCTGAGAGGGAACGGTGCGACAGATATCAATAACATAAAATGAAACCGTAACACTGAATTGCATCCTGCCTTGTTTCCTGTGAATCGTTCACGCGTATTTACGTAATTTGAATCCAGTGTGGGAATGGCGGACTCCTCCACTAATACAAACTAATACATAAGAGAGGTAATTGCAGAATGTTACCTGGCTATTGCAGAAAGTTGCTAACTTTGAAAGTATCCAAAACGGAGTTCGATTTCATTAAAATCTGAAGGATTATAACTTTAAAATGTAATCAACCAAAGTATCTAATTCTAATTTATAACTCACAAGTATGACTGTTGCAGTCGTTTGTTTGCAACCTCGAAGACTTAAACTTACACAATCCCCTTGCGCTTTCGCAGACGACGGTAAGGAGGAACCACCGACCACGTTGCTCTGGGTGCAGTACTTCCTGGCACAGCACTACGACATGATTGGCCAACAGACACTGTCTCTAGAATACATCAACGCAGCCATTGAGAGTACGCCTACGCTCATCGAACTCTTCCTTATCAAAGCCAAGATTTACAAGGTAACGTACGCCACACATTTGTACGCGTGTGTTCGCTGTTTATAGCCGAGGAGCGTAGTGTTGCCGTGCTGTTGTCATGACCGTTGCATTGACCTTTGTCCCCCTGCAGCATGCTGGGAACATCAGAGAGGCTGCTCAGTGGATGGATGAGGCCCAGGCTCTGGACACCGCCGACAGATTCATCAACTCCAAGTGTGCCAAGTACATGCTGAAGGCTGGCATGATCAAGGAGGCTGAGGAAATGTGCTCAAAGTTCACACGGGTGAGAAACCGTATGGGTGTGTGCGCGCAAGTATTTCACACATGGTAAAGTATGTTATGACTTCTTTAATAATATACTCATTTATATTGTTTTATTTAGGAGTTAATTATGTTAATGACAAGAGGACTACAAGTAAAAAAAGAGATTTAAGTGTAGTGTGTGTTTGACGAACGTAACTGGTTTATTGTTTGGGTGTGTTATGCGAGTGAGAGCAGGAAGTGGGGGCTGAGATGAGTAAAGCTAAAACAACAACAAAACCAAGTGAATAATAATAATGTAGTACAATAAAGCCCATTTCACTTAACAGACAAATGTCCACTAAACTATATATAAATATTCACGATGTAAATACGTTCGCTATGCTTTCTTAGTGTTGACAAATGTGCATCAAAATGTTAAGATCAGGTGCTTTATAATACTATGAGCTAGAGCATAACCAGAAACAAACTACGTTTTCATTGGTTTCTTCTTAAAATTTTAATTTATTGTAACATAGTTTTAGGTATAGATGGGTAAATAGTTAATTCTCTTGTGGAAATGGTGATGTGCAGCAAAAACCTGTATCTCGTAAAGTAAAGGATCTTTCGTGTTCTCCTAAAAGTCTTGTATGTTGTCATAATAAGACAGGATTTCTAGGAGAACACAGAGGATCCTTGGTGCTGTTAATGAAATTTGATGATTTAATGAGTCAACATAATTGTAGACCTGATGATAGAATAACTCTAAATGACCGTTCTCTTACAATTAGTTTGTAGGAGACGTTTGTCTGCGGCAGCCGTCATGATAATTGGGCACGTCCCTGGTCTGTCATTTACTTTGCTCATGCGTGTCTGTTTTTTTTTTTTATTAAATGTTTTCCTTTTGTCCTTGTCCAGGAGGGAGCATCGGCAGTGGAGAACCTTAATGAGATGCAGTGTATGTGGTTCCAGACGGAGTGTGCACTCGCCTACAAGGCCATGAACAAGTTTGGGGAGGCGCTCAAGAAGTGCCACGAGATTGAAAGGGTGAGCCCTTGTTATCGAGGGGTCATACTTGGTGTTTTATTACATGCCATGTTTGAATGAAACTCCTTATCTGCCCACATTAAGATATGCTTCATCGACAGGTCAAATCCTTGATTGTTGTTGTTTTGTTTTGTTTTTTAAAACCTCTTCGATTCCTTTCTCTCCTCAACTTTCATCAGCATTTTGTGGAGATCACGGACGACCAGTTTGACTTCCACACTTACTGCATGAGGAAGATGACGCTACGCTCCTACGTGGACCTTCTGAAGCTGGAGGACGTGCTCCGGATGCATCCCTTCTATTACAAGGCCGCCATCACGGCCATCCAGATCTACCTGAGCCTCCACGACAATCCCCTGGCCGACGACAGCAAGGAGCTGCAGGCCGACACTGGTGAGGACGTGTGTCTGTGCACGGGGAGAAACCCCTGGAGTCCCATTTGCACTACGGAGTTTCTAATATATCTTAATGGCTCTCCTGGACAAAGAAATAGAGGCAATCGGTCCCTTTTGTCCACCGTTAACGTCCCGCTCTTTTCACCGCTCTCTTCTCTAGCTAACCTCTCGGACAAAGAGCTGAAGAAGCTGAGGAACAAGCAGCGGCGAGCCCAGAAGAAGGCCCAGCTCGAGGAGGAGAAGAAGAACGCAGAGAAGGAGAAGCAGCTTAAGAACCAGAAGAAGAAGAAGGAGGATGATGACGAGGAGATTGGAGGCCCCAAGGAAGAGCTTATTCCTGACAAGCTGGTCAAGGTTAGAGAGAGAGAGAGAGAGAGAGATATGAAGAATCTGAATCCTAAAAACTTTTTTGTGCACTGCAGCGCAATGAAAATTTGTGGCTCACGCAGGTACACGGAGGATAGCAGTCGATCAAGTGAGCGGAGTCAGTTAAGGTGACGTTGACTTTTGTGTCCGCTCTGTGTTGCTTCCTGTTTCCAGGTAGAAAATCCACTGGAAGAAGCCGTCAAGTTCTTGATGCCTCTCAAACACCTGGTCAAGGACAAAATAGACACACAGCTACTGGCCTTTGAGATCTACTTCAGGAAAGGTTGGCAAGCACGCTCATTTAAATGATACTTCACTGACATTGATGCTGCCTCCCTTACTTTTCATTTCAGCTTCGCACAGTTTTTAAAATCAGCCTTCTCTTTTCAGAAAAATACCTGCTGATGCTCCAATCAGTGAAGAGAGCGTTGGCCATTGACCCAGACCACCCATGGTTACACCAGTGTCTAGTACGCTTCTTTAAAGGAGGTACAAGAGAGGTTTCCTCATTAATGCCAAAGCTGTTAACTGCACCATATGTAGTAAATCTTTTTTTTGTTTGTTTTTGTGAAGAAGTCTCTTCTTCATGTGTTTTGGATTCATGTCCTATGCTTTTTTTTTTTTTTTCACCTTTTATTCATACATGCTTTCTCTTTCAAACTTACTACCCACCACGCCCTCTTGCTGTTTGTTTCCTACATTGCTCACATCTCTCCCTCATCCTCCCTTCTGTCAGTCTCAGAGAGCAAGGAGCTGCCCGAGGTGGTCAGGACGGTGCTGAAGCAGGAGATCACCCGGCTGTTTGGAGACAGCAACGCAAAGAGCTTTAACCAGGCCTTCCTCACCAAGCACTCAAACTCCATACCACACCGACTGGCTGGTAGGCCACACACACACACACAGACAAAGGATAGGTTCACATTTAGTTAGTGAGGTTAAACGTTATACTGACACAACTATTTATTCCAACAGAAAACAATGGAGTTTAGCTGAGTTTGTTGCTGCCGCTCCCCCGCATAGCATTCAGTTGGGACACGGTGTTATACAGTGGTTTTACCGGTGTCCTCGGGGTGGGTTTTAAAAGCAGTCCATTTTTCAGCTCCCAGCTGTTGAATTCTCAGAGCATGTGAGCCCTTCCCTATCACAGAGCTCTTCTGCATCCTTCGTTCCACACAGTCTCCAGCATGTGTGCTGTGTTGGTGAAAATTAGCTTTTAGTCTTAGAGATAACGAAGAATCAGATTTTTTTTTTACCAAGGTAAGCCTTTCCGCAGCCTGGAGCTGGTGGTTCTGTGTTGTACCTCCTGTATTTCCATTTTGAGTTCTGTTTCCTATTTATCTCTAATATTCAGGGTTGAGCTTCCTCTCTGCCCGTCAGCCAACCCTCAACCTTCAAACCTACAACACTGAAATCCCTCCGCCAACACTACATGCATTACACTGTTACAACTACTGTTTGGTTCACACGCACGAAAGTTGCTTTTCTCTTACTTTCAGATACCTAAAAACAGTCTTAGTTCTCCAAGTCAAATTCCTCCTTAAGTTTTAAGCGCTTTTGAATTTGCACCTGCTACAAACGCACACACTTTCCTTCAAACTCAAAAGCTTTCTTCTCCCCCTCCTGCAGCTGCTAAGATGATGGTGTATCTGGACTCATCGACTGAAACGAAGGCAGCAGAGTTGGCCACTGCGCTGGATGAGTCACTCGACAACAGAACCATACAGGTATGCAGTCAGGGAATTACACTATGTGACAACTGTCTGGAATACATACTATTAGTGTTAGTAATAATACATGGATACCACAGTGGAAAAACTATTATTAATGTAGTCCTTTTTAGTGCTGAAAAAATGCTAACCGTATTAATATGGTACACAGAGTATGTAGCCCATGTTTCACCTCTCACTGACTGTAAATTGTATATGGCTCTGTTGATGAATCAGTAGTAATTAAAGTGGACTTCCTCTAAATGTATAGAGCTTCCATTACATGTTTCTTCATCCTTTTTCTTCCCCCATCAGATCTGCACAGAGGTCCTAGAGTGTCTTCGGAGCGGTGTCCTGGGTGACTGTAAGGAGCTTGCGGAGGCTTACCGCGCCGAGTGTCACAAGCTTTACCCCTACACGTTAGCTTTCACACCCCCCGGATATGAGGAGAACACCAAGATCGCCAACGGAGACGTTTCCACGGAAACTGAGGAGCTAGCCAATGAGATGTGAGCGCGACAAAACAACAGTGGATGAGAAGAGGAATTGGGCCGAGCACGGAGCCTTGTGGTACGCCTGGCAGCCATTTTGTAGAGCCAGACACGGGAAGCGAAAATGGGTGTTTCGTTCTTTGGCTCAGCTTAATCGGGTCTGACCTGGCATGGCTTGGCTCTCTCCCACATGGTGAAAATCAGGACTCTGTGTGTGTGTGTGTGTGTGTGTTGAGAGCATGTGTGCGGTTGTATGTATTTGTGGGAAAGGGGGGGGGAGAGGAAGATAACAGAATGGCCATTTTACTTTTTTAATAGAGCTGACAACCATGCTGAATATGAAAATAAACAATAGTTATTGGCAAACTGTTGGGAGAAACTGTGACGGACTGACGGGGACTGTCGGTTTCCTCTGAGATGATCAATAACGGTGACAGAAACCACTCGAGTTTGACTGGGTGCTGCTCCGACACACGCCCATCGCATACTGTGTTCCCCTTATTTTAAAAAGGTAATTTAAATGAAAATAGGACAGTGTCACTGGGGGACGGGAGACTGAGCTGAGTGGATCTGATCTGTGACGGATCTGTAGGAAGCTGAGCAGGAAGAGTTACCGAGGACCCGAAGTAGACACCGAGGACATCCAGCGGCCACAGGTGTATCTGTTTCTGCTGTAACACTCCAGTAAACCGCAGATCTACATGTGGCAGTGCAGTGGAGTGTGTGAGGAAGGCCCGATCTCTGCGGGGGCACAGCGCAGAAAGTCGCCTCACGTGATGTTTTTGTTTTTTTGGTCAGACTGTGCTTCCTTCACTGTTCCCGGTTCAACTTGGGAATATGTAATTCTCTGTCTGTTATTATGGAGCACCTTGTAGCACAGATTAAAAACTGTATTGTGTGTTGTGCTCCATTTCAAATACACTGCTACTCTTAACGTTTTTACATAGTTCTGAGAGAGTTGGATAGATCTAAGCAATACCATCCTTTCTGTCCATAATGGATCAATGAAACTCTTATTATTGATGATAACCATTTCTAGATCTGGCTGAAGTGGTTACACGGAGCCTCGTGGCAGAGTCCCCTGTGTTGTTGCTTTTGTCACTGTTACAAATGGTTTTATCTGCATGTACACAGGGACTCTTAAAGTGGTGGCAAGTACATTCATACATGTGCTGTACGCCCTACTTCAGAGGGCTCTTCTCTGCTAATAAAAATGGCTCTTCTAAAGGTCAGAGTTCAGCATCCAGACCTGCTGCCCGAGGTGACAGAAGTGAAAATGTTCCAAGGCGAGACAACTTACGAGCACCTGGAATTTTGTTAGACTTTTTCTGCCCCCCCCCTCCTCCTCCTCCTTTTCTCCCCCCAATATTCCCTTTTCCTTTTCTTCCCCTTTTTCCTCTAATTTGGGTTCTAATGTGAAAGATGAAATCTGAGATGGCAATGTATGATATCTCTGGATTTTTGTATTAAAACCAAACGAAAGAAAACGACCGACTTCTTTGCATCTGTAAGTGTAGGCACGTTAACGCCACTGAGCTGCCGGTGTGTTCCTAGTTACTGTTTCAGGGTCAGCCAGCGAGAGCTGGCATGGATCAGGTCAGTCTCAGAGCATTGTGGGTGAGGCTGACCTCACACTCTTGGTCCTCGGACTAAGTTTGTTGGTTTCAACCTAGGATTTTGTATTGTTAACCATCTCCAAGCCTGTGTTTATGTCAATTGTCTTTGACATTCTTATACATATTTTCGAATGAAGTCCAAGGAGAGTCTAGGAATTTAACTAGTGGTAGCTGCTGCTGCTGCGAGCAAATCGAGCACAAAGGCCCATGGCTGTCACGCTGTCCCCTCTTGACACGCTCGTTTTAATGGCATCGTTTTTATATCTTATGTCAAATTCATTCTGTTATCTGTTCAATGCAGATTACATCCCTGGGCTTCCTGCTGGGGTCTTGTATGCCAACACAGCTTTTTGGGACCGTGTTAGCGCAGATGTCTCTGTTACACTACTCAGGCACTTGTGAGCATGTAGTCTTTACTAAATCTGGGAAAACAGCTGCCCTGTAAATCACGTGTTTTGCGAGCTGGATGAGCGGAGCCCTCGTTTCAAATCATCTGGAGCGACTGCAGTGCCTGCCCGTGAATGTGTCCATTCAAACCGAGGAGCACCTACTGCTCTCAGACTCCCAATATGAGCTCTCTGGTTAGTTTTGTTTTTTTTGTTTTTACTATCCGGAGCCTCTCCAGCCCAAGCCAGTGTTGCCAGGAGAGCGGCACCACCACGTCGAGCCGAACATGGTTTGTGCCAATGGTCAATGACCGGAAATGACGCCTTACAGGAGCGCAGTCCTGATACCGAGGTACCATAGAAGAAGACAGAAATATGACTGTAAAGTACACCTACCAGTAGGGGGCGGCAGCAGCACGTTCCTCCGACAGGGCGGCTGAGGGCAAGAAGGAGCTGCTGTGGCCGAGAGTGTGGTTGATGCGTGGAGTCAAAAACATGCAAAGTTGAATTCAGCATGTAGGCCGGGCCGGGGCGGGTAATCTCTGTTCCATGTTAATACAAGTGTTTCTGTATCCAGCAACTAACTAAAAGGTAGAAGAACACGTAAAGGCAGGATGCTCATAGTTTATCTTGGCCGCACGCAACCTTTCTGTGCTGCTGCCTTCTCTCAGGCAGGTCTTGCCTAGACACTAAGGCCATAGCTCTGCTGATGCCTGCTGGTCATCTGATCGACTGCGGCTCTCCACCGTCAGACTTCAGTCACCACCAGGCTGCCAAATGAGGCGTCAGAGGCGCCCTCTCCTGCCTTCATGGAAGCCGCCCTGCGCCGTGGAGCGTTTGCAGTGAGCGTCTGGGCGGAAAGGTTCCACTAAGCCAAACAAAGAAAGTGTGTGGGCTTTTTTTTTTTGTTCTGTTTTGTTTTTTTTCCAGAATTCCCAGGGCCTACATTATTTTTGTTTCATACCCGGCGAAGCTGCATCTCCAGAACCCTTTTCCTAGGGATCAAGTTTGACGCCGTTTTTTTTGTTGTTGTTTTTTTTTGCGCCTTTGTTTCCTAGTGAATTTGCTAGTGAACGACGGGTTCAATGGAGTCCTCTCTCGAGTTCTCCAACTCTTTGGGCAGCGTGTCCTCGCTGCTCACGCGCTGTCGCACCTTTAAAGTGCTGGTGATCGGCGACTCCGCGGTGGGGAAGACCTGCCTCACGCACCGACTCTGCGCCGGACAGTTCCCCGGCAGGGTGGAGGCCACCATCGGGGTGGACTTCCGCGAGAGGCTGCTGGATATCGATGGGGAGAAAATTAAGGTGAGGGGGGGGAGTTCACGAATCACTTAAAACCAAAGAAGGCAGAGGTGGTGGTGGTGGTGGTGGTTCTGGGGCTATAGTGCGCGGGACCGCGCCAGCGGCTGTCTTTACGCACGTCTTCCAATCGGCTTTTTGTTTTGTGTCCGCGAAATATTGGCTCTTTTAGGTTGTCTGTTAATCACTTGTAATTTTCATAGACCCAAATCAACAAAAGAATCAGCCTGGACAAACACAACAACAAAAACACCTGAACCACCAGGGACTCCATGTGTAAAAGAGGACGTAATATTCCTTTTGCTTTTAAGCCGTGATTGTATCACGTTTGATGCGTTTATCTGCTCTGTTCTCCCTACATATCCTCAGAGGCTTGTCTATTCCAGACTGAGAATTCTCCGGGTGGCAGACGAACAGCAGGGCTGCATGTGTTTGCAGAACTCATGCAGCCTGTAAATCAGTGTGGAGATTGCATGCTTGGTCTTGGTGGCATATGTTAGCCGTTGCAGCAACGGCCTCACAAATCTATCTGCTTCAGCTCAGATGTTTCATCCTGCAGTTGTGATGGGAAGGTTAATTTGGGCCCCATCCTGTAAACACAATAAGGGCTCATTCCATGATTCTATAAGGGCACTGTGGGACGTTTGTGCTATTTCCTGAGTGTTTGGAAACGACCACGTGACAGAGGAAGTGTCTGCCAGTGGTGACAGATTTGTTTATAACTTTAGGGTGGAGGAGATTTTCGAGCCTTGTTTCCAGTGCATGCCGTTGAGGAGGGAATTGGGCAGCTCTGTGTCTTTCTGTTCACCGTGAATGTACAATGTAAGAAACCTCTCCGGTTCCTACAGTGGAAGTGGAAGTCTGTCGAAGGTGTTGTGTTTTTCAACGATGCTGACCTATCGTTTCACCAGAGCTGTGTGTCAGACTTCTGGGGCAAGTCCAAAACAAGTCCCAAGTCCTCACAAACACACTCACAGTTTTTCAGGCCTTTTTGAAGGCTGACGATTGCCATGACCCCGCATCTGGAGATTTTCCTTTCAGATCTGTGTTTATAGTGTTTTATACCAAGCAGAGACCAAGTCCTTCCGAAAGCGTGGACCTATTAATCCAGTATATGAGAACATCCCAGAGGAGAGATCTGACTTTCTAATGATCGGATCAACTTGTTTATTACTTGTCTTTGTTCCCTCCCAGTGATGACTCATTGCATGTCTCTGTGCGTGTGTTTCTGCCTGGTTTGGGGTATTGCAACACATGTTTTTTTTTTATTCCCCCTCCGTGCCTCGCTTCTCATTCATTTCCTCTTTCTCGTGTTTTTGTCTCTACCACCAACCCCTTCAGTGCCAGCCGTAAAGAAAAGCCTGTATGTCAGTCTCTCACTTTCTCCTTTCATACCCCCCCCTCACCCAACCTCCAGCTCCAGCTGTGGGACACAGCAGGACAGGAGCGCTTCCGTAAGTCCATGGTGCAGCACTACTATCGTAACGTCCACGCTGTGCTCTTCATATACGATGTCACCTGCCCTGCCAGCTTCAGCAGCCTGTCGGCCTGGATCGAAGAGTGCAGGCAGAACTCCCTCGGACAGGAAATCCCCAGGTAGCTACATCGGCCCTCTGCATGTACTGCTGCTCACTAAAAGGACAGGAGTCTTTGATTTAATCAGATTGAACCTTTCTACTTCATCCTACGACCGAATTACTCTTTTTTTTTTTTTTTTGTGTGTGTGTGTGTGTAACTTAATATCATCGTCCATCATTTGGGCCTTTTCCCGCTGCCTATTCTCCTCCCAGGTTCCTGGTGGGTAACAAGAGTGATCTCCGTGACCCCCGCAGGGCTGCCGACCAGGTGGGCCAGGAGCGGGCGATGAGCTTCGCCAAAGCCCACGGCATGATGTTTTTTGAGACGTCGGCCAAGAACCCGCCGAACAAATGCGCGCCCGGCCGACAGGGTGACGGGGAGGTGCCATATCAGCAGGATAAGGTGGAGGACATCGTTGTTGCGGTTGCTGCCAAACTGAAGAGACAGAAGAAACCATCAGCAGCGAGCGCCCCGGCGCACAGCGGGTCCTTTAAAGTCCTGAACAAGAGAAGGCCAGAGAAAGAGCTGTGGACCTGCTGCTGAGATAGAGAAAGACGACTGTTGGCTCTTTCGGATGGAAGAATGTGACTTTTTAGCTCTTTATGAGCGTGTGATTGTATGTGAACGTGTGTGTATGAGTAAGGAAATGACCATATTGTGCACAACCTTCCTTTTTGACCAAAGACAGACATCAAAAATTGAAAAACTTTTACCTTTTGAAAATACAGTGCCTGTTACTCCCACATACACAAATTTAATATTTTACTCTTAAATATGGCCGATGTCCTACTTGGAAATGTTGTGTACATATGTGATCTAGTTTACAAAAGCTGCAAAATAAAAGACCGTGAATGTAAACATTGTTTTGGTGGAGGCCCTGAGCCCGGGGACCTTTTTTCGTGCAGTGACGGCGCTTGTGTTCCGCATGTGTGGCCTCACTGGGAACTAATCGGGGCTCCGTCACCTGAAGGGGTTTTCTCACAGCATCTAAACACTATCCACCATGGGACAACTCAAAACAGGTCTGTGAATGCAGAGCTGGTGGCGTTACGGTTGAAAATACTGGGCATTAACAGTGTAGCTCTATAGCTATTAAATTTGGGTTTAATTACCTTAAACGGACAGTTCACCCCCATATAAATAGTAAACATTTTTATACTTACCTGTAGTGCTGTTTATCCATCTAGACTGTTTTGGTGTGAGTTGCCGAGTTTTAGAGATATCCGGTCGCAGAGAGGTCTGCATTTTTGGAATATAATGGGAGTATATGGCACTCGGCTTGTGGTGCTCAGCGTGCCAAAAAAATACACTTGGAAAAACTATCGGTAGAAAGAAAATAGTTCCTACATGAAACTGCTCGCAACAAATCTGTGGATTATTTTGTGTAACCGGGTCATGGTTTCTGGAAAGAGACGCTGCTGTTGACTTTTTCAAGTGTATTTTTGTGGCACATTGAGCGCCACAAGCCGAGTGCCATGTGGTCCCATCATATTCCAAAAAGGCAGACATCTCTACGGCCGATACCTCCAAACCCTGGCAACTCACACCAAAACAATCTAGATGGATTTAGTGCTACAGGTAAGAGGATAAATATGGATTTTTGATTTTGGAATGAAGACGGACTATTGCCTGACATGAGTGGATGTTTGTTAAGAGTCTTCCGTGTGATCTAGTGCCAAGTTGGATAAACTGGAGTTTACAGAAAAATCGAGTCATAATTACGAAACTGGAAATTACACAAACTCCAATATGATAGGAACGCGGCAGGAGTGCACACAGTTTGCATGATCTTTACGTAGCGGACCACAATTTGACCTGCATCGCGCGGACATTACCATGTCACGGTGGAGAAGGGACTTTAAAGTTCCCATGTGTAGAAATGATTTCTGACTTTGGTGCCCCCAGTGGCGGTCCATCAAAACACATTCTTCACCAGTTGTTTTCCGCTATCTTGCCTTCCCCAGTGGTAGTTCCACAAAAGACACTGTTCCAGACAACAACGCACCCCTCGTCAGGCTTGGGGCCCTCGCGAGCCGCCTAACTTCCGGTTTAGCACTTCCTGGGGGCTTGACGCGGAGGCTGCCAAGTCCCCAGGAAGGGCTCCGGGCTTTGAAGCCAATTTCACATAGCGAACCAAACCGGGGAATTACAACTTCCAGCTCTGTCGCGTGAAGGACACTGGACCCACAACACTTTCCCCCATAGACTTACACTGTGCAAGGAGCGGCTGTAAAATGGCTGATGACTCTTTTCACTATCTGAATTAGTTCCATTCGGTCCAACAACATTTGGAAAGTCTTTTATGAAGCCTATGAAATAATATGAACAGTGCTAAAATCACGCACATTTTCTAAAAATGGTGGGTTTGAAGTCCCATTGAAATAGCAGTAAGAACATCTTTAGCTTCTGTAACGTGACACATCTCTATCTGAAACTGAGTATGCCGACAGGAACCATGCACATTTGGAAATGTAGACGTTTTTGCCAACTGGCATTCGAACGAAGACCTCAAACCCAAGATATTGCTCCACTAGTTACAGCCCACAAGCCAATGGCCAAGTGCAGGCTTAGCCAATTGTCCCAAATCCCCAAATTGGATCCGTTTATGTAGACGTGCGGGACGAGTCATCAGAAGTAGTTCAGCATTTTTGCAGGAAAAGAAAAGAGAGGAATTTTGATACATAAATACTAAAATAAGTGCCTCTTTTAACACACAGTATATTTGACACACTAAGAGATAGCAGAACATTGAACGCAGGGACACAGGATGAAAACCGTTTTATTTCATTGTCTTTTGTGTACAGTTGAAGGAGAACAACTTCTTTAAATAGTTTTGAAATACTTGCTGTTTCCTCGCTCACTTTGAAATCCATTTCTGTCCTGACTCTGTATACGAGTAACTTTAACAGAGTGGTGTGATGATACAGTACAATCTAATCTTTCCCTCCACCGGGCTGCATCCAGATGGACAAAGCAGGCCAGCAGTCACGCACCGGTCTTGTGCGTGAGCAGTGTGGGCGTTGGAAAGTGAATCACATGCGCCGTGCTGTGATTGTGTGTCCAATCGATGATTCAGAGGTCTTCACATGATGAGGGCAAACCTCTTCTGCTCATTGGTCAAGACAAACATAGATCCTTCAGCACACCGCAGGGTGCTGAGAGTGTGTGTGTGCATGCAAGCGTCACACTGGTGCAACATTCGACAGCCAAACGGTAGCTGTTCCTCGCTAGACTCAGGTAAAGACGGCTTCTCTGAAGTACAATACTTCAGCGAAGGCCTACTTAAAGGGGCGTTCCACCAAATTTTACACAGCAAGGTCAAGTGGCCAATCATGGAGAGCCGCCTCTGGAGGAGCATTAAGTGACAAAATGTCACCGGGGGTTATTTCAGTTTGGAGGTTTCAGGCAGAACGCCTTTACACAGCTGCACACTGTGAAAGAGAAAGGCATGGGAGATTTCCAGGCAGGCAGGAAGAGACTGTTCAAAAGACACATTGGCGTTGCATTATGGGAAATGTGGGATCCAGTGTTTCTAGAGGTCACCAAGACCCGGGAACAAAAGTCAGGGCAACCCCGCGTCTGCTGCTTTGACCTTTCCTTTTTTTTGTGTGTGTCTTTTGTTACTCACTCTAAAGTGAGCCTACCTCCCTTTTGAAGGACGACAGAACAAATGATTCCGCTCGCAGATGAAAAGTTGAATTTGTAAGAAATAAAACTCCCCCTTTCTCAACTCCATACCCTCTGCAGCCTCACTTGGTCTGGTGTGACGCGTAGCTTATAGTGGCTAATGTTAGCTAACTTTATATATTGCTGCGTAAGTAACATCATTTACTTTCTACTGGTGGTACTGCTGTTGTACATTTTCACCGCGACTGCCACTCGTGGCCCGAATTAAGCAAACGTTACATAGTCTTGCTTTACAAATGCTTCAAAAAGTAACTAAATACAGTAAGAGCAGGGAGAAATAAACGGTCACGATGGCTAAATTCACAAATGTGCCCATCTGTGAGGTTTTGTTGGGAGTCCTGAGGGCTTGTTGGACCACTGGAGGGCGACAGGGACACCGCATGGTATCGGGGAGCAATTCTGGATCCTGGTTCTGGCTGCTGTCAACGCAACACACGTAGGCCTACAGCATATTCCGAAAGCCCGACGTGGAGAGGAGCGTTTGGGCCTCGGCTCCGCCAGTCGGGGCCACGCGTGATGCAGGCCCACAACAGCCCCTGGCACCGTGGGCCTTATGCAACCATGGTTCACGGTCTCTTTCCTGTGCGGCCACATGGGACTGTAATCCACTTACTGCCAGCATGATAGATTTGTCTGATCCTCCGCGCAGTCACAGCAGAGTCAACATGATTCCATGGCATTTGAGGAGGGATTTTTCCATGAATGACATCAAGTGGATTAGACAGCACAACTAAACAGTGCTAAATCTGCCCCCGCAAACCCTCCCATTATAACGTCTCTGTAAACCCCCATAACATTCTGCTCGGGTCACCCACAGCAGAGCCCTGCTGATCGTTGCAGCCTCACGTTATTCTGCCCGTTCGCCTGTAGGGGGCGCGCTAGTGAACTGATCTTTTTGTGGAAGGCGGGGTGGGGGGTGTCCTAGTTGCAATCAGCATTGAAAAGCAGCTGCGTGCCCCTCCTCGCTCATCCTGACAAGCCGCTGCAGACGCACGCAGACTCGTTCACCTGCTGCTGAAGACCGGCCGAGGATGTTCTGCAGACGGGCATGGCAGCGCGTCGGGCCGCTGGCACGGAGGGCGTTCGGACCCACGTCCGCGAGCGGTGAGTCGGGCTGTGAACTCGGTGAACTTCCGAGTGCTTTTACGCGGATTGCGCGTCGTCAAATGAACCAGAGTAACTAAAGCGGGTCCGGGTCCCAAATGGCTTTACTAATGGGAACGTTTTGCGAGTGGCCGCCTGACAGGCTTACAGCCTGTCCAGGTGCAATGACACTGAAAGTTCGCCTCCTGACGCAGATCCAGAGCTTCACATGTCACGGTCCGTGCGCAAGTAGACGAGAGTCCCACGAAGGGATGCGTTAGTAGGTTTATCCAGGAGGTGTGTCCTGCTTCGGGAACACGCAGTTCTTGCTCACCGGTTATGAAAGCGCGCAACACGCACGAATAAAACCCTTTTTTTTTTTTTTTTTTTGTTTTGTTTTATAACGAAGTTGCATCAGGTGCACTTTTTTTTTTTTGTTTTTTCTTCGAAGTTTTTAAGTGTCAAGCGCGTAGTTCAGTATGTTTAGGGAAATAACTGAACCTACCGGAGCAAACAAAAAAAAAAAAAAAAAGTGTATTTCAAATCTAATTGTCGAGGGGCTGGTGAAGGGGGAGGGGGGGACTTGCTCACTTGTATTTTTAGGAGGTTTTCTCTCTTCACGCGTCCTTGCCCGGCTCATCCTTTTACTTTGGGATCTGAGCATGTGGAATTCAGCCTGAGGTCAAACTGCTGCTTTAATTTCCTGTTTAAAAAAAAAAAAAAAAAAACTTGTGGTGAAGCTGTGAATAGTGCAGATGAAATAAATTCAACCTGCAACACCAGAGTTGTTGTTGTTTTTAGTAGATTGGGGCGGCTCACTGTCCTGCAGGTCTGCATAGTCCCCTCCCTCATTTGATGGACATGCACATGGCAGTTGACAGGCAGAATCTGGAGGGCACACCTTCACACAACCTACACGTCCACACACCGTGCGTGTCCCTGCTGCCTTTAGCAGCCATTCGGTGTGCTGTTACCTGACATGCATGTCCATTTTTACAGGCTCGAACCACACTGCAGGGATTAACTGATTACTTGTATAAATAACCTGTACTTGGCCTTGTCCCTGCATAGTGCCGCTGTGTCATGGGTATTAGAGGAGGAAGGAGGGAGGACTTATACAGCTACATTGGCTCAGCATCCACAGCAGGGCAGTGTCCAGCTCTGTTCTGGTTCCGTTCACTTTTCTTGATTTTATCACTTGTAATTTAGGGGCACTACACTTTTTTTTTTGTTTGTTTGTTTGTTTTAAATATACAGTCTATGGGTACTACATTTGAATATGTTGCTTGAGCCAGATAACATAAAGACTGGAAACGTGGGGTAAACTATAACAAAATCTAACCCAGGGGCACATCTAAACCCCCCCCCCTAACATGTTGTATATTTGTTTCATCCAACCACAAACCGAAGCGTTGAAACGACACGGTGCAGTTTTACGGGGATTACGTGCCAGACTGTCTGTCAGCCCATAAAACGACAATGTGTCAGGTCTTTGTACATATCCAATAAAAAGCTATCATGTGTTTTTAATTCGTGATCTTCGGAGTTGGGACAGAGCCAGACTAGCCAGTTTCCTGACTGGCTAGTTTTCCCCGTTTCCAGTCTTTATGCTAAGCTAACCAGCTACATTTAGCAGAAAGAAGCGAGTGTGACATCCACTTCTCATCTAAGTCTTGGCAAGAAGGCGAGTGTATTGACCAGAATGTCGACCTATTCCTTAAATAAGAACAAACAACTTGTGAACACTTACCTTGATGTGGCAAACCTGTGAGCAAACAGTTCCTTCTTTACACATCCAGAAGTTACGGTGCAGCAGTATCCTTCATCGTGTTTGTTTCTGACCACTTGACCAATGGAAGTCCAATAGTCACTCAATTCTAGCTCTGTTTTTGAGGGAAGTATGTGGCTCTCCAGCTGCTGCTTGCTGTCTGTCCCCTGTTTGGGGCTGAGCAGTTAGTGTAGCTACAGCTGCCTAGTCCGGACAAAAACGATGGCCCGAGAGTGAACCAAAACCGTAAAGTTGTGGGCATGACTGTAGTGTGTGTGCTGTTGTACGGTCGTTGCAATTAACGTTGTAATTTTTTATTTTTTGGAAAATACCGGATGACAATATCTGTTCAATTTCTAGCTACGAATGGGTCACAATTTCTGATGGCCTCTCTCAGAAATTGTGACCTTCATTCAGTGGACAGTTACCTGAAATAATAATAATAAATAAAGAAAAAATGACTGCATCCAGTGCTTATCAGGTACTTGGCCTTTCTCTCCCCTTCATTTTAAAGATGGAGTAACACCAACAAAATCAGGAGTCAACAGACTGGTCAGAAGTCGGAACGCTAGATTAGCTAGAAATTGAACAAATATCATCAGCTACAAATTTTAAAGCCTGAATAATGTCGACAACAACCATTGTACACAGAAACATCCATGCATCCAGACTTTACGATGGTCACAGAAAATGATGTGGTAACACTGGGCAGCTTAACAACGTGCCGACACGTTTAAAGCCAAGGGGAGCTGTAGTTTTGGGTGGTAATTCTCTGTAGGTTCCTCACTACGACTTGCCATTCCAATTTTATGAAAATATCGGTTCAGTCTTCAGTCCGTGTAACTCTTAACTTGAGAGGATAAGTTTGCCTGAGTATTGGTCTTACAAACAGGCTGACCTTTTGGCTCTGAACAAATCACTGTTTTACTTATTGATCGTTCCTTGAATGAGATGAAAACATTCAAGCTGACTTTCAGGTCAAACTGGTCAGCTGTTTTCAGTTATTTTTTTAAAGGTTTTCATTGAACCGCTCTTCAAAATTCTGTAAATCGGTGACTGGTTAAACATGTTGTGAATGCAGCAGGTCCATGTCTTCATATAGGTGCAAGTTGTCACAAGAGGACTTATGATTTGCCTGAACGCCCATGAAACATGGGAAAGGCAAAGGGGGCGCTGTGTGCGTGCTGTACACTCGTCTATGACGGCTTCGGACGACCTCCTCAGCTTGCTGAGTAAAGGACGTGCATTTGCACACACCGGGTGTCAATCATGCGAAAGATATCTGCTGTACTGTAACTGTGCATGCACGCGCTCCTGTGTGTGTGTGAGAGAGATGTCGAAGTAGAAAGAGATTAGACAGATGCCGGGTGGTTTTATTTATGGGCTCCTCTGCATGCACCACTGGCAATCCTTTAAACACGGCAAATCTTTTCGCAGGCTGCAGCCAGCCGCACTTGCCTACCCTCTACAACAAAATAGCCTATTAAGAAGATTTCACAGATCCTCTAAATCCTGACATGTGTTGAGGGACTAGATCATATGAATTTAAACCCACTAGATGATTGTTATAATCTTTTTTTAAAAATGTTTATCAAAGATTGTCAAGCAGGAAGTGTTTCAGTGTTCGTGTGTGTGCTGGGGATTTAATTTAAGGGACAACTTGGTGTTTAGCTTGGCTGCTGTGAACTCTTTCCATCTCCTTGGCTACAAATGACCAGGGCGGTATTGTGTAACTGGATTAAGGGATGGAGACATGTTGACGCTGTCAGAATGCACTGGTCTTTGTGCCAAGTCATACTTCTGATGGGCCATGTTCCTCCACGAATGATCAAATGTGTAGTACTTTCTCCCTATGAATTATTTTTTTTTTTACTTATTACTGACATCCAATGTCCTGCACTTGTTGGCTGGCTGAAATAACAGTAAAGTCCGCTTCCAGTCAAATTCCCACACTAAATCTGCCCTGCTGTGTCTCTCAGCAGCTCCAGTGCGACACATGGCCTTCGGGGTTCCTGGTGGCTCCACCAACATGGCGTACTTTGTTCTGTGTGGCGGAGGCCTCACTGCTGCAGTCGTCTACGTGAGTATCTGTGTGAGATTTCTCCATTCCAGGTTCATTCAGTCTTGTGGTTGACGTGTAGGTCGACACTATTACCTACCTATCTTGTCAGCACAAAGGTGAAGGGGGGGGAATACAGTTTTGGAGACCAGTTCACATTTCAAAAGGGGGGGGGGGGGGGGAGCAAACCCCCAAACTATGTATTTTACTCAAGGAACCTTAAACGGTGCTCATTTAAACACA
>CM022472.1:26936669-26985973 GCA_011952105.1 Coreoperca whiteheadi | reverse complement strand
GTTTGTTTGTGTGTGTTTTTTTTTTTTTTTTTTTGTTTTTTTTTTTTTTTTGTGGTTTGGGTTTTTTGTTGTGTTTTTTTGGGGGGGGGGGGGGGGGGGGGTGCACAAGGCCTGCCTTGTGACCATCATGACATCATCGATGTGTTAAGGCAAAGACGAGCAAGGAAATAAAATCCTAATAAAATGACACATTATTTATCCCCCCCAACCACCGAACAAACACTTGACGAGAAACCGAACTGAAATGAATGCGCTCTGATTGTTTATTGTACGCCCGTGACGTCACGGGTGTGATGTGCCCGAGCAGGACCACCGGAGAGTAAAAGGAACAACCGAGTCGGTCTCCATTAGCGGTGGGGCAGCCTGTCCTGACCCAAACGGCTGCTGCTTTGTTCAGTCACCGCCCCCGCGTGAAAACACCGAGGTCTGTGTACTCATGTGTCTGGCTCCAGGGCTGCCTCATCATTCATTCAGAGCTAACGTCAGGTTAGGTTAGCTAAGCAGCAACGGGAGCGGAGCCGTCCGGAGAGGAGCGGAGGTTGCTGGATGTGTGTGCGCGTCTCTGCCCCCCCCTCTCTCTCACGCGCGCCCGCACGCATAGCAAACTCTTAATTAGCCAGCCAGCTAACGTCAAGTTGCCGCCTGTAAACTGGTCGCCAGCTAGGAGGGAAACGCGGAATTTCACGGTAAGTGAGCTCACCTGCCATTAGCCTGCGTTAGCCACATGGTTTGTCGTGTTTCGTTTCTGGCAGCCTGTTTTGTTTTTGTTTAGTTTTTTGTCCCACTGCTAACTTGGCTAGCTGACGTTAGCTAAGTTAACGTCAATATTCAGTTTCTGTTCAGTTTGCTCCTTGCGTGCGACGTGTTCCCGGGACGTAACGGCGCTTGAAATGCGTGTTCTAGCACAGGCTGTCATGACCAGCTCCGCATCGAGAGCTGGATAATAGTGCTTTGATTAGGTTCGCTGCACTGGAGAGCAAAGGTTCCGTTGCAACAGGGAATTGCCCCTGAGACTCGTGCCTGACCATAATTTGACATTTGTAAGCGCCGTCACGTTAAACCGCGGCCAGTCGACTGTGTGATGCAGGCGGCGGGGGCCGTGATCTCAATGAACTTTGATCTTGGATCCAACCTCGCTGCTTTTGCGTGTGTCACAGGTATTCCCAAAAGTCAGGCTTGGTAGCACAGCAGTTATTGTAACCCAGCGATATGATGTAGTATGAGGTGGCGATAAGTCATTACCATTGATGCTGGTAGCATGCTGTCAACATGGTAAGACTGTTTGCATTTTCTGTGTCGAACAATTGGATTTGATAAATGATGTAAGGATTTACCTCCCTCCCCATACCACCTTTTGACATTCATATAGTGTATTTGGGAATTGCAAAAAACGATTGAATGTCTTTTTTTTTTTTTTTAACTACTTGGTTTATTCAGCATGCCAAAATGTAAAAAAAAAAAAGTGACAAATGTCCATCAAATATTGCTTACATAGTGGAAAGAGACATTCTTCAGTGGTACATTTATTTATATATATATATATATAACGTTATATAGATAGTAAATGTTTCTATTTGGGATGCTTCTTGGGGATTTCAGCTTGTGTTTGATGGATGAAAAAACACATTTCCTTTAACCCCTTCTAATTTCCCCAGCACCGCCACCTCTGTACCTATCTTGGAAGACACTGTAGATCCGTGTCATAGTGTAGCACAGTATTCTATTTGAAGTTAGTGGTATGCTTTAGTGGCTGCTGGAATGTACAGTTTTGATTGTGTTTTGTATGTGTGTGTGTGTGTGTGTGTGTGTGTGTGGTCAAGTAGCCTTGTTTAGTTCCCAGAGGCCTGGAACTGCACTGAAGTGTGTGTGTGCTTTGTGCTGGTAAATGATTGGCCAGCCTCCTTGCTCGGCCGGTATATCCTGCAGTCGAAGTTAACAGTTGAACTGTTTGAAGGTTTCTGCTGGGCGGCCGCAGTCATGCTGGAATGTTTTGTAACGGGGCTAAATCCTGAGAGGCTTGTCGAGAAAAGACTAGATCCAGACACTGAGCGCGGTGTCAGTGGGAGGCTTCGAGGGTGTGTGTGTGTGTGTGTGTCGAAGAGTTAAGTAGGAGGCAATGCAATCACTGGGAGGATGATGGTCATTTACAGACTACACGCCACTATGATTTTATTGCCACTTTCTGTAAATCCATGTAACTCATTTTGGTCACTTTCATGTTTCACGCCTTTGTTTGGACATGCAGGGCTGCCTCGAGCTGATTTCCACTGGAATTTGTGCATAGGTTTTAGAGCAAATCAGAAGATCAGATCTGTAATTATCACATCCTTCATGCCTCATAGCATTCACAAAAGGTAATCTCATAACTTATTTAAGGATTTTTGAACCATATATGCTTGTAATAGACCACAATAAACTACAACAATTAGTCCCATTATGCCAAAATCCAATCGCCCCACTGAGGTTTCATGCTACATTCATGTCACGTGGGATTAGCAAAACAACTTTGTAGCTTTTTGAGCCATATGCCGCCAAGATGGAGCTTGGCGAAAGCTTTGTTTACGGTATTTTAAAAATATCAGCAGGCCAAGAGGAATATTTTCCAACAACTTCGAAGGGTTGCAGCTAACAAATCTTTCAATTATGTTTTTGTTTTCTCCCCTCTATAACGTCACTTTAATCAGCCTGATACCGATCACAATTTCCCCAGTCTGTCCGGCCAACAGGCCCAAACCGAAAGATACAAAAGTCAATTTACAAAGTCATAAAATGGAGACAAATAAAAATCCTCACATTTTGAGAGGCTGGATCCTGCTTATGTTTGGCCTTCTTTCATAAAGGGCTTGAAAGAATGAATCGATTATCAAAGTAGTTAGAAAATAGTTTTCTGTCGATCAGGTAATCTGTTATTTGACTAACTGTGTCAGCACTAAACGTAAAGTTTTTTGCCAAACTTGCACTTTTTTTAAAATTCAGTTGTAGCTACCTGAATGACTCTTGACATGTCAAGACTATAGACGTAATGTAGTGCATTTTATAGACAAGTGTTGATTATGTGACAGTGTAGTTCAAATGTATTAAATTAAGTTTCAGATTACTTGTGGACATTTGGTACTTATGCTTACCGCACAATTTGCTGCCATTCTAGGCTTTCCATGATGGTTCCCCCTCACCCTTCTTTAATATCTTAATGTTGAAATATTAGACAAGACTCTAATTTTATATTGTAGCCAAACTATGATCATTCAGGCAAACTATGATCATTCAGGCATATTTTTGATACCAGACTCTCAATAAACCAATATCGCAAATTAAGCAAAGGGAATTTATGACCCAAAAATTCCACCTCACTAATGACAGGGAATTTATGTGACAGGGAATTAAATGTGACACCATAACACAACTTCATATCATTGTTGAAACTGAGTTATAGTGGAACTGAGTTATAGTGTGAACTGTGTGTGGGGGTTGGGTAGATGTCAAGTAAATCCTGAGGTCATACTTGCCATGTATTTGGCCGTTGTGTCATCACTTTGTGTGAGTGTTTGTGTGTTAATAGAGGGCAGGGCACAAGGCAGGGCGTTGTATCTTTACCAACAGCCCCAGTTACTTGGAACAAAAGCTCTGTTGTTGAAAGATCATGTGACTGTGTGTGTGTGTGTGTGTGTGTTCGTTCCACCCTTGTCATGTGATCTGAGCTCAGGGCTGGGTCTGAGAAGTGCTGAGTCGCTCTGAGAGGTTCCTTCCACCGGGGGAACAGGCAGACAGTGAGCATGCAGGCAGAGAGAGGAGTAGAACGGCCAGCTGGATGGCTGGATGTCAGGCAGAGAAGAGGTGTGGGAGAGAGTCAGAGAGAGAGAGAAAGATGCAGGAAAAAAAAAAAAAAAAAGAGGTCCTGTTGCTTTCTCTTACCATGGCAAGAAAGCACCGCTCTCATTCTTTCCTCTTCGTCGTCTCTTTGGGGATTTTTAAACAGCGGCCAAGTAAAGATGCAAAGCCTGCGTTTGAATCACATCAACTTTTCTGTGGCAAGGCAAGTTCGGACTTTTTTCCTTTTTTAGTTTTGATGTGTTCGATGGGATTTCGTGGTGGGAAGGTTGGCCCGTTAGGATGACTCTGCTGTATCTTGTGAAGTCTTGAGACTGCTGCTGACTCACCATGACCCAGAACAGCATTTTAGTAAAATAATCAAGCTACACATCTGCTCTCACCGTGATAATCAAAAGTGAAAAGCGAACTGAATTTGACGCAGTTGAGAGTGAGACATGTAGCTGTTATCCAGAATGACTTTCACTGCAGCCGAAATATTTTCAATTCTTGGAATACCAACATGACTAGACGCTAACTGTAATGAGTGAAAAGGTCACGCTGCTTTTGACCTTTTTGAAATGATTAATTCCTTAGCTTCTAACGTGATCGGTATCTGCTGGTAGTTTCTGAATTAGATAGTTTCTCAAAATGGTTAATAATGCAGCCTCTTCACTCATTTGTTTGAACTGAGAAACGACAAAGCTGCCACGTGTTCGCAGTACGTTCAGCAGGTCCTGTAATACTTGTTTGAGTCAATGCAACCTGCAAATCCTGATTGAGAAACTCCGCTCCTACCAGATTGCGTGTGTGGGTGCACGCACGTGATTAGCCCATTTTGGAACTCTGCCCGCAGTATGCATGTTTCATGTTCCATATGACCCTGCTCACCGTATTGTGCAGTTGTTGGAAGGTCTGCGTTTGTCCAATTAGATGGATGTTTTCTCGCTATCTTAGAAGGTGAAAATAAAAAAAGAAGGATAGAAAGGAACACAGAAAGAGAGAAAAAAGAAAAGGAATAGCATTAAAGAGAGACTGCACACAGCTCCATACGGTCTTATGCTGCCATTTTAGTGCCAGGGCATTCTGTGGAAACATACAGGCACCACATACAGGACTCTGCACTTTGACCCTGCCTTTCACACAATCTCTTTCTGATTGTCTTTCCGATGGAAGGAGTTAGATGGGCTGGAGAGATCACAAAAAGCCAGAGTGTCACAATATCCAACTCTATCCGTGGACTTGTACAACTTCTGTCAGTTAAACAGCAAAATAACGGCTCATAGTGCAGCACGTGGACACACCTCTCTTTGGTAAGCCTGTTTCTGTAACCGAGAGCAAACGGCGTGAAACAACAGGTAAAGTATGAAATATTCAAACAGGATTAGAAGAAATAGAGATTGGAGGGAGTTGATTTACTTTAACAAAAGAAACAGTCCTGATTTCCTGGGAGTCAGGACCAGCACATGGCAGTTAGCTGCCCTTCTGTGAGACCCGTGGATGTGTCACATGGTGGTCGAACAATACGCCCTACTCTTGCATACTGCAAATCTAACACAACCTAACTCCTCCAAAACCGAATATACAGCTCCGTGGATGAGTGTCTGCTGTATGCTATTGAATAATTGAACAGAGGGTTTCAATCCGAGCTGATGACATGTTGGTCTCACTAGCGGAGGGAACACCATCGTAGCATGGCTCATCCATTATACAGCAGGTAGAGTAACTGAGCATTGTCCTCATACACACCATGTCAGAGGACATATGGTCAGTAGGCTTGTACAAAATAAAAAATGCCCAGGATGATGCATTAATTTTACAGTGAGTTCTGGCTCTTTTAAATTTTGCACTGAAAAATGTGGGAAAAGTATTATCAGTGAGAGGGAGTTATTTCTTATCCTTGTCTTTGTGTGTACAGAAGAAGAGTTTGAAGAATTTTGCGTAGGGTTATCTTCAAGCTGACGGTGGGCTCCCTTGGCTGTAGATGTGGGGCGATGTCCCAATGATAATATAATAGCATGAAATAATGCAGGTACACCCTTTCAAAGTGCAATGAACTTTTAAGCTGCCTGAGCCTGGCCCATGGTAAAACTCTGACACAGAGAGCAAACAACACATTTGGCTCAGGCGCTGTGCCCAAGTCTCATAATGTAGGGAAACCCCTGCTGTTTATTCTGGCATCCTGTTGGTTAAAATGTTGGTAACACACATGTAAACACAACGTGCAATATTGTACGATGTATGGGCATGACCTCGATCATTTTTACTGACCTCGATAAGTCGATAAAATACTGATGGTGACGGGCCTAGGTGTTGCGTTTTGTTTTCCACGTGAAAAACAATGGAAGTAGTTGTGTGACGATTAAAAAGAGAGCTTGCAGTGACAGTTGAGGATCCAATTAGAATCAATCAATCACACTTCATTTATGTAGCACCTGTCAGACAAATCCAATGCAATTCAAAGTACTTTACAGGGGATTGACAAACTGCGCCCTAGAACAATCAAAGGAAAAGTTACATGAATAAGACAACAATAAAAGATGTATCGTTAAAATAATAAAAAACAAACAAGTCAGTTAATAATACAAGTAAAATAAATAGATAATAATGACAAAATGCGTATAAATAATCAAACCATAAAATTATAAAAATACTATGTACAAGCCAGACTAAATAGATGGGTTTTTAGTTTAAGAATATCAATGTTTTCAGCTCCTCTCAGATCTTCTGGAAGTCTGTTCCAGCAAATAAGTGGCTGAAAGCAGAACCTCCAGACCTTCCTGGTCCGTAAACTAAAAGCATTTCTGAGAGGTTGTCTGGTGCAAGGCAATGTAGTGCCTTTTTTATAAACGAATAAAGGAGTTTTAAAAATCTATTCGAAACCTATCAGTATCAATACAAACTAACCATTGGAGAGACTTTAAAATAGGTGTAATGCGTGCTCCCCTTTTGGTCTTTTTCAGCACTCATGCAGCAGAATTTTAAACTATTTGTAGCTGATTAATTGTATAATTTGGTAGGCCAGAAAGGAGAGCATTACAGTAGTTCCGCGTCAGTCTCTCTGTGTTGCTGCCTCACTTTGGAGATGTTCTTAAAATGAAAAAATGCTGTTTTTTGTGATTTACTATGGCAAGGATTTCTTCAGATACAGAATTAAAAATAGTTTTAAAGAGGGAGGTAGGAATCGGGTCAAGGGAACACGTGGAGGACTTCAGTTCTGTTACTATTTTCCCGAGTGTTCCAGCATCAACCAGGTCAACATGTACCAACTTGACATGACTCTGTACACAGGTTATAGGTAATAGTGCAGTGTGCTTGTTCTGCTGGCAGATCCCAGGTCTAATGTTGTTTATTTTCTCCCTGAAGTAGCCAGCAAACTCTGCACATTTAGACCCTGGAAGCTCGATACTGTAGTTAGTTGTGGGATTTACGAGAGATTCTGTTGTATTAAAAAAAACAAAAAAAAACAGCCTGGGATGGTGGATGTTGGTGTTTATCAGTTTTGAGAAGTATGCTTGCTGGGATTTTTTTGAATTGCCTGGTTGTAATTTTTCGGAATTTCTACACATCCAATGAAGAGCAGGAAAGAGCTGCTAAAATCACCTTGAACTCTCATACAGTAGAGTCAAGGTTCGGCTCCCGCACAGTGGATGTGCTAGCCGTGAACGGGGCTGTTTTTCCTTTTTAACATAACCTGGAACCCCACAAAATAATGTAGTAATGAAATGCTCCTTGGCCTTGGAAGTAACACTGGGTTAGGATACTACTGAGGTAAGCTAGCTTACCTGGACATGCTAGTGTTTGTAGTAATGTTTGTTACTGTATGTTTGAGCAGACAAATGCCCTTTGGCCTTTTGTGTTTTTGGTTTTGGAAAGGCCAGAAAAAGACACCGCCCTCCAGACTCTTTACACACGGAATATCTGCCCTAATACAGCCCCACGCACACTGCTGTTCTAGGGAGGTCAATCCTGATGTGGGGGTTTTCAGACACTGTTTCATGATCCAATAAGCAAGTTTGAACCTTACAGACACCTGAAGTTGCATTTAATAAATATACATCAAATCCCAGTAGGACAGTGGCCAAGTCAGCCCTTTAAAAACCGAGTAAAGCCAGAGTGGGTGGAGCATCAGTTTAAATGGCATCATGCAGTTTGTGTATACCTGTCTGCCTCTCTTTGCTCCTGCCTTCCCTATGTCTTATATCCTTTTGTCATCCCGCAGAGCAGCACAGAACAGGAACTGAGGACCCTGTGGTTAGCAACTGTTGCCATGGCTCCAGTCTGCCCTGCCTAGATCCTTCCACTGGACGCTGTGTGCGTGTTTGAGGGACTGACTTGGCTTCCTGTCGGTGCATTTCTTGCTGTAAGAACAGACAGGCTCTTCCTGCAGACCACAGCCAGAGGGAAAGAGATGGAAGAGATCCAACAGATTTCGGCCTTTAATGAGGCCTTGCTCTACAGTTGGGACAGATGGAGGAGGGTGTAGTTGCATTTCAGGCAGGTGCTTTTTATTTTGTAAACAACTGGTGAGATTGTTGAGCGTGAGCAGCAAGATTTGTGCTCAGTGCTCCAGCCTAGCTTTTTTTATTTTTAGTAAAGCAACTGGACTTAAATACTTTAAAGGAGAAGTTTGTCATTTGGGGAAGTATGCTCATTTGCTTTCCTGCTGAAAGTTAGATGAAGGGATGGATACCACTCTCACATCTGTACGGTAAACATTAGGCCCCTGCCAGCAGCCAGTTAGCTTAGCCTAGCATAAAGACTGGAAACAGGAGGAAACAGCGACCCTGGCTCTGTTCTAAGGTAACAAAATCCATCTACCAGCACCTCTAAACCTCCCTAAACATTGGCAACAAACAAATAAGGATATTTTTCAAAACGGCAAACTATTAGTTTTTTTTAAGGATCCCCACAGGAACTTTTTCTGCGCGAGAGGATTAAAGCACAGGGTCATCTAGACAACAACTCTGGAGATGGTAGGCGTTCATTGTTTTGATCAGGATACAGCAGAGGGCTGACACAGGGAAATAGGCAGACTTCTGTCATCATCAAACTCAATTTTTGACAACATCTGGTCGTATACTATTGCTGAGTCACTGACTTTATTGTGTTAAACAACAGTGCTTCTTCTCTCTCCAGGGGCCCTTGTTCAACAAACTGGTGGAGGCCACCAGGCGGAGGTGCTGACTGTGACTGCTGACCCCCGAGGAGCATGAGTCATGACCTCAGTGGTACTGGTCGACAATGGTGGGACGGTGGTGGAGTATGTCACAGCTGAGGAGGACCCCCAGCAAGTGAGTTGGACACAGACACAAGCTACAGTAAAACTGCAACTGCAGTTCGCAACGAAATCTTGCCCCCTTTTCTCATTTCCGTCTTACTCTTTTTAATGAAAACGTTATTTATTTTTTTCACTCTCTTTCTCTCTTCCCTCCCTCAATCCCTTTCCCCAAGCAGGAGGGAGAGTCTGAGGTGGACCTGGAGCTTGAGGGAGAGGTCGAAGGCGAGTGTGAAGCTGAGGTGGCCTATGAAGAAATGCAGGACCGAGAGGAGGCAGGGGACTACCCAGCAGTCATAGTGGAGGAGGTACCTGGCGCCAGCCTGACCGAGGAGCAAGGTTACTCAGCCCAGGTGTTGGTGTATGACGACGAGGCCTACCTGATGCAGGAAGTGGGCGATGAGCAGGAGGTAGAGACGGAAGGGGAGGCAGGTGAGACAAAAATATTTCTTTCATTTATCAGAAATTGGATTACCTCATAATCTTCCTTTTAGCGCTGTGGTTAGTGCACCAGATGACTATCATACAGTCCTTGTTACAAGACGCAACACAAACACCACACTACCCGGAATGCCCAGAGGAAACCTTGGTCGTTAAGCAACCGGCTTTACCCTTTTACCCAAGGTGCTCAGAAATTTGACTCCTGTGTCTTTGCTATATCCTGTTACCATTGCTGATGCACCGCTCCCATTTCCACCGGGTCACTAAGGTTTTCCATTATTAGGAAAAGAGAGGACCTTTACGTGCTGTAACACCGTTGACATTTATGGGCTGCATGTTACAGAAACAAGACATGGGTTCTGGACGTGGGAGACATTTGTGACTCCTGTTTTTGTTTTACCCAACAGGCTGATAGTTTGAGCTTACCGCGAGCCATACCATGGTTCCCATTCATATAGTTGAAAAGATTCATGCATTTACATATTTTCAGCTGGTGTCACTGCCAGAGCTGTCCGTCAGAGTGGCAGATCAACTTAAAAAGGCATATGGCTTTGCCCTGACAATGGCCTAGTACCGAATCTACCAAGTCAAAATTCACTCTCTTTGTATTACACCATCCAACGTCATTTTTGTAGTATTGCCTGTAGTAAGTCTGTAGTACTTTTTTGTGTTGATCAGCTTTTTTGGCCTCGTTTCTGCTCCTCCTGTATTTCATTGGTCCATCTTTGCTGTCTCCTCGTCCCTGACTTTAAAGCTTCTTAGGCTGACGTGTATTTTGAAGGGAACAAAATGTTTTCTGGTATATTGGAGAGGTTAGCGCACGTATTGAAAAATGTGAGTTCACATGAATCAACACCTCCCGTTGCATAAAATCAAGCTTGGAAAGTGTTGCTTTTGTTTGTTGCGGTTGGGCTGAAATGGGGCATGTTTGTCATATGATTCTGCACCAGTGACACAGTCGGCTGTGAGGGTTACAGGCGTCTGTGTTCACACACTGCCACCTTGTGGATATTGTTTGGACTATTTCATGAACAGCCATTGATACCCAGTATTAACTCTCTAATTATCAATTGAATCCCTTATTAATGGTGAATAGTGTCCAATCCAGTGCATAAGTATGAACACACTGCACCAAATGACAACGCTAAACTCTAAATTATAACTATCTACTAGCAGGATCAAGAATTTGTCATAATTACCAGGAAATGGGTTTGCATCACTGTATATTTTTTATTTTTATTTTAAAAGAACAGGTGCAGAGATAGGGGAGAGAAAAAAAAAAAGGTTGCAAATGCTGTAGATACAGATACCACACTTGCACAAAAAGCATTTCCACTACACAAGAGCAAGCTGCATGTGCTGCACCTTAGCAGGAAAATATCCTGTATAGTTGTCAACCGAAATGTAAGAGTTTACCCTAAGAGTGCACGTCTTATGATTCATTATGTGCTTCTGTTTGGGAAACACACCAATGTCTTTTAGGTTTTTAATGGTTACTTGCGCTTAGTTATTAAGTTAATGTTGACGATAATATTTAAATGAACATAATTTATACTTTACCTTTCACAATTTACAGTGTATATTCCCCTCAAGCAATTAACTATTGCAAAAGAAGCAAAATCATGGAATTGATAATGACCTATACCGCATTAGATGAATTACTTTGTTAGAGTGCATTTGTCTTGTACTAAAATCCTAGTTAAACCAGTTAAAAACACAACAACAAAATACGGGCTGTGAAGTCATTCTAATCCTCAGTTTAAACAGAAAAACAAACCTATGTAATCAGGTTCATTAAGTGGGTTACATCTATTCCATTGAACTTTACAATTCTTAGAAGCCAATTCTTTGTTCAATCTTCAACTTTTTTCTGTAATCATTTTATTTGTATGTCCAGTAAGTTTCTTTAAAAAAACAGTTATCGCAGTACAGCTTCGTGTGACGTAGCCACTACGCAAGCGAGGGAGGGCGAAGGAAGGATTTCCTGTGTCGGCGGTGGAGGGATACCTTTCTGCCGCCGTAATGTGTCCCGTTGAATTCGAGGAGATTTCCCATTAGCGGCGGAGTGATATGAGCTAGTAGCTTCCTATACAATTCAGGGAGAAGTCAATGTGAATCTGCAGCAAGGGGAAACATGGCGACTTCACAGCATGAGGGGCACGCAAACCAGCTCGATCTACTCATCAGAGCCGGTAAGGGATCTTTATGTACTTGTAATATCGACGCGGGAGCTAACGTTGACGCACGGGTTTAGGTTTTAACCTCGACCGCTGCGCCTCGCTCCGCCGAGTCGTGTGCTGAAGTAATGGAGGGCAATCAGGAAGTGATCACCTTGGTAGCAACCTGCATGGCGTTGCTACACGGCTTATCAGAGCCGGGTTAAGGGGTGAAAACCTTTTGCAGGGCTTGTCAGTCTGCACAAATTGATCGCTATCTGCACGAAGTGTGTTTTGCATGTTGGAGCGGGTTTTTCTTACCGCAGTATGATTTAGAATAACGGTTTGCAGATCGGCTCGGCGCAACCAGGAAGTGCAAAGATGTTGTCTTTCCTACGTCTTTGCCACGCTGTCTGAGTCGGAAGGACATGTGGGTTTATTTTAGTGGCATAAATCTGCTACACACTGTCAGATGCTCTCTCTGTCCCTGTTATTATTGACGTGTGCCGTAGCTTTTAGCCGTGGCTGGCTTGAGTTCGTCCCGTTTGTGGGGATTGTGCGCAGTAATAGTCTTCATGCATTGTCCCTGAATAACAGTCCATTAGACCTGAACAGTGACGACCTTAGTATTGTATTTGTGCGATTTGTATGTGCGATGAGCATATTTTTAGGATTCCCATTATCAGGTGTTTTTGTTTCCTGGCTTCCGTGATCGTGTTGTGCAGCCGCTGACTGAAGCGTGGGCTGGCCTTGCTCACGCGCTTTCTTCACTGTAACGTTAGTTGTTTCAAGTGTATTTCAGCCTTCGACCACACTGACCTGCAAATACACGTGTTGTGTGATTTAACTCGCGTTTTCGCGGTTTCTATTTAATTAGCGGTTGTATTGTGAAAACACCGTGCCGTTTCCACTTCTGTTAAATCTAATTTGAGCGTACTTTTGTCCCGTTTCGATGGCGGAAGCATTGTGTGTGTGAGAGGGCGGGGGGTTTCGTTGATTGACTTGCCTGGTAATACAATAGCGTGCGCGCGACTCTAGAGCGTCAGCAAGACTCCAATCAGCTTCCACCGGGGGCGGGCCGTTAATCGGAGAATGAGCCAATAGTAGGCGAGGTGGGTGTTGAGTGACAAGAGGATGTGTGAGCTTCTTCGAAGAGAACTGGAGGGAAAGGATGAGAACTGTAAACACGGAAGTGATCAGAGGCAGCACTACTTTTTGTCGGACTTGCTGCTATTCTTGGCGCCGTTAAACAGTAGTATGGGTTCATAATAGGCATTTTCCTAACTTTTGAAAATATTCCAATATTTTTATTATACGCTACCTACACAGTATGCAATTTATATATAAAGTTGTTGACGTTTGTATTTTTTAGTCAACAATTAAGGATAAACCAAAGTTCTGGACAGACTATAAATGGGCAGTGTAGATAAAGCCAAGCTGCGGCTCTCTGATCTCACAGCGTGTCATGGGTTGCCTTGTTTCAAGGGCAGCTCGGTAGGCTATAGGGTCTCCGCAGCGATGGCTACCAGCATGTCTGTCTGTTTGAGAGAGGGGACCGAATGAGTGAGACAATCCTAAAGATAGCCCATTTCTGTTGCCTCAGTGAGATAGCCAAACATGGACAGGGTAGGGTGTAACAGACTCTCGTGTTTCCCACCAGTGATTGACACCACCAGCAGGTGCCCTGGGTTCCTTCTCAGGGTCCCAGATGGGGCCAGGTACCATTTCCTTCGCAACAGGCTGAATCCCATTTTTTATTTAACCAGCACTGTGTCGTCCTGTGCCATGTCTTGCCATAATTTGAGATTGTAATTAAGGACTATATTTAGGGTTCTTCTAACTGCCTGCCAATGCCATTTCTGCGTGTGGATATTGGAGGGCAGGGTTAGGTGTGGTTGAGGCATTTTAGTCCCTGAACTTTTCCTTATGGCGCTCTTCAGTATCCTGGTGAAGAGTCCTGGTAATGTCCTGTGGCAACTTAAAACAAAAGCCAAAGGTGCAGTGTAAAAAAACGTCACGCTAAGTAGTTTAACAAATACACAGAGGCAAGGTAACGTAAACATCAAGTCAAACTGTGTCTGGATCAGAGTGAATGTGTTTACTGTAATGACCATATCAGGTGTCTAAAAGCAATTGGGTTTTTTCACTAGGGGGCGCCAAATACTTGCATTGTGTGTGCAGCAAATGCAGCACTGTATTAATGGTGTTGATGGTGCATGAGGTGAATTACAGTTGGTGGGAGTAAAACATAATAAATTATGTTTTGTTTGGGGAAATTAAGCTGACCGTGTAAATCTAGAAATTGTGGCTTCTTGTCTTAAATATTGGAACACTAGGTGGTGTGGTGTCCTTGAGCAGGACACAGATTTTCCCTGTGGGGATTAATAGTGTACTCTGGTGTTTTGCTATAATAGTCTCCACAGGGCTCAACCAGTAACTTGATTTTTTTCTGAACTATTTGCTAACTGATTGTGTGTGTGTTTCAGTGGAGGCTTCTGTCCACGGCACCAGTGTCCACTGCTCTGACAAGACCTTCGAGGCCGCAGAAGCTCTGCTACGCATGGATTCACCCTCCAGCCTCAGAGAAGACCGTAGCCCAGGTAACGCACACTAACTAATAATACACAAAAACAGGACACAAATTCAAATTGGTTACACTTGAAACTGATATTTCTAATAGTTTATAATTTACACAACATAATTGTATTCGTCTGTATCGGGGAGTGTGATGACATTTTCACTGCTTTGCTTTCGTTTGAACATGCAGAAAGTAATGTATTCTAGCTTAATTTCTGTCGAGGTTTCACAGCCCCGACAGAAAAGCAGGAGAAATTCTATCGATGCGTTTTCTTAACTCTTATTACTAATCCAAAACTGTAAGGATTAGTTAATCAAGTAGATTCTTGTTGTTACAGCAAATCTGGTGTAAAGGGCCAAAATTATGTGCAAAATTATGAATAAAAATTTTAAAATCTTTGCGGAGAGTACTAAAAAAATGTAATAATGAAAGCTTTCATCAAACAAACTGTAATTAAAACTTGATAACGCAGCTTCAAAGCACGATTCTAACTCTTCCCTCTTGAATTCCTCCACCCAGAAGCTTTTATTTCGCCTTACGTGGCAACGCCAGACTTCCTTCACGCTGCCATGCGTCCCGACATGATTGCAGAGACAGAGGTGGAGATATCGACAGAAGAGTGCTGCGAGGAGGAAGATGAGGAGATGGTCACCCTGCTTGAAGAGCCAGAACCCGAGGCCGGCCACGAACCTGTCCGGAAGAAAAGAGGTGGACAGAAGGAGCTTGTAGTTTGAGTTTATGCCAGCACAGAATTCCTCTGTAAAGGGAGGAAAGTGAGCCCCCCAGTATTCCAGAGCTGTGGAAAAGCATACAAAAATGTTTTTGGTGCAGTTGTAGACCCACTATCAGCAGCATATTGTGGGGAGTTCAGCTTGGGGATAAAGGAGAAACTGTTTTTTGAATATTTTTAAACCAAGTTTTAAATGGAAAACATCTGGCCGCTCTGTGATTAGCCTCACGCTCCCAAGCCAAGCCACAAACCTCCAACCAAAACCATGAGTTACACTGTTAATTACACTTATTGCCTTCATCCAAGAGCACCGTCTAGTGGTAGACTTTTACGGACACGACGTGATCTCCAGTGTTGATGAGTCAGTGATTGAAGCAAATGATTAATTCTGTTTGAAATGTTTCTTTTTATAGCTGGACGGAAGCCAAAGACGCATCAGTCAGCTATTTCCAACGGCTCACTGGACCTCGGCATCAAGAAGAAACCACGAGATGGGAAAGGTACCTAACAGTAGTAATGTTACTGGCTATGATAAACGTACATGTACGCATAAATCTGTTGCCATTTGAATGTGTGAAGCACAGATAAAGGTGGATTATTGTTTAGCACTGCATTCAATTAACTTGATTTCCAGCAGGGAGCACCACCTACCTATGGGAGTTCCTGTTGGACCTCCTCCAGGACAAGAACACCTGTCCCAGGTATATCAAATGGACGCAGAGGGAGAAGGGCATCTTCAAACTGGTCGACTCAAAGGCTGTGTCCAAGCTGTGGGGCAAGCACAAGAACAAGCCGGACATGAACTATGAGACCATGGGACGGGCACTCAGGTCAGCTGTGTGTGTGTGTGTGTGGGACATTTCGAATTGTTTCTTCATATTTGTGTTTTTGAGGAGCAGCAGCAGAACTCCTGATGATCCTTTTTCCCTCAGATATTACTACCAGCGTGGCATCCTCGCCAAGGTAGAGGGCCAGCGGCTGGTTTACCAGTTCAAAGAGATGCCCAAAAACATAGTCATCATCGACGACGACAAGGCAGACATGCCCGCCCCGGACGATCTGATCGGCTCCGACGCTGTCGCATCCTACGAGCGTGTGCCGCTGCCACCAGACATGCTGCTGCAGGTGGCCGAGCTGTCGTCCTCCAAGAAGCCAAACATCCTGCGGGGCGGGAACAGGGCCAACGTGGTCCACGCTCCTCTCGCCACGGGCAGCAAGACAGCGGCAGGAGGTGGTGCAGCTGTCGGGGCAGGGATACCAAGGATAGTGACTGTTTCAACCGCACCAGATGGGAGTCAGACCCAGCAGTCTCACACGGCTATCATCTCTAACGCCGCTGGGCCCAGGTTAGACTCCTGCCAAGAGACAAGCGCCTGCAGTTTGGACATTAAAGGGTGTCTCATATTAGCAGGGCTAATGCAAAAGTATTGACTTGTGATTCTGCGCTGTCTTGCCTCTCGCGTACAGGACGGTGCGGGTGGCTATGCAGGTGCCTGTAGTCATGACAACATCGCTGGGTCAGAAGATCTCCACTGTTGCCGTGCAGCAGCCGGCCGGCGCAACGGGGGCAGCCGGCCACCCCACCCTCCTCACCAACACGTCTGCTATCGGTGCTGCTTCTGGTAACACCAGCTCGCAACAGAAGGTGCGTACGTGTGGAAACTCCGTTCGCTGACCGGCATTTTTGCATACATCCGCAGGGTATCTGCACTGCAGTTAGCTGCAGCAGCAAGGTAGCTCATCGTCTCGTAATGCGCAAGTGTCAATTTTAGCAAAAACCTAAAGAAACTTTTGAATTAATCAGTTTTTAATGAATTAACCCACCCATCCATTTTCTGCTGCTTATCCAGGCCCGGGTCACATTAATTTAATTACTTGTCTGATTAGGAATGTTTGTTAAATACTGCTCAGAAAAATGTGAAATAATAATACTAAATTTAAGGCCACATCATCCCTACTGGCTTTCCTTCATACTATCATGCTTAGGCCCGTGTGGTTGTGAAACAGGTATTAAACTGCTTTCTAAACTAAAAGGTCTTAAATGAAACTTGGTGAACCCTGCAGAATCCCTGTTCAGGCGTATAGACCAATTCAGGAAACTCTTTACATGTAAATTGGTTTCCAGTCTTTCATGAACTTATTTTTATCTTTTAAACGTATGTGTGTTTTTTGGGTAGGTTGTGATCCAGACCATCCCCACCATGGTTCCAGCCACAGCAGAGAACGGAGACAAGATCACTGTCCAGCTGGCCAAGATCATCACAATCCCAGCCCACCAGTTAGCTCAGTGTCAGCTCCAGGCCTCCACAGGCACAAACAAGCCCAGCGTCGGGGCCTCCCCAGGGAGCATCAGCCTCCTCGGGAGCCCCCTGACGGTCCGGGCCCTGGCACCTGTCAACGTCGCCCCGGGAACGCAAGTGATGCGGCTCACCGTGCCGACGCAGATGCAGCAACAGACTCTGGTGGTGTCACAGCCGGCGAGCGGGCCGGGGGTGGTCACGGTGTCAACAGCCAGTCAGACGGCGCAGCCTCGGATCATAAGCGGCATCATTAATGGTTCAGAGCTGGTGATGGGAGCACCGGCAACCGGCAGAGTCACTTTGGAGAAGCTGAAGGCCGCAGGAGTCCAGGTCCAAGCTGTGCAGGTGCCGGTGACGGTGGCAGTCCAGCAGAACCAGGTGAACCCCAAAACTGTCCAGAACACCCAAACCGAGGTCGTGGACGCTGAGGTGGTTATCAAACTGGAAGCGCCGGACGTGACGATAAAGACAGAGGAGCCCGAGTGTTGAAATGCACAAACCTACCAATATCCATCTTTTCCTTCTCTGCCAGAGAGGGTTAGTTTGTACATGTCTGATGCCATTTTTACTCTTGTAATAACCAGCAGCAGCCTGTGAGAGATTAAAGACTCCTGAAGGCCTGTTTTTAGACCTGAACCTGTCTACACATCTTCCCTGTTGCTGCCAAGAACTTTATTGAACAAAGCCGGCCTCACTCAGAACCACACTGAAACCTCTCCGAGTGTCGTGTACAGAGTTCAAACTGTACTCCGCAACAAGGGAACACACACGGACTTTAAAGGAACTTGTTGGGAAAGGTAAAGGGACCAACCTTGATCACTACAATGTATGCCATCTATCAATGATTGCTATCAATGACTCAAATTAGGGGAAAAAGGAAAGAACCTTTTTAAAAATACAAAAGAACAGTCGAAACACTACAAAACGAGGCAAATAATTACAACTAACCAAAATGTGAACTATTGAAAGACACAGTGTGGGGGGGGGTTGTAATGAAGCTTTTTTTAGAGACCATTTGTTTATCTTCTTTGCCTCGACCTATATTAAAACCAGCAACTTTTTTTTGTTTGTTTTTTTTACACTTTTTTATCACTGTGCAGATCAAGTGTGGGTGGTGCTACTTGAGTCCTAAACGTGAAAGCAAGTGGAGCTGCGAGGTGCTCTAACAAAGAACGATATCAGACAGAAAATGGTCACACACACACACAAAAAAAAATCTACTATACAGTTTACGGAGCTAAAGTTCACAGAACAGCTTTAGATTTTAATTTTGACTTTCTTTTTCATGTATTGTCTGGACAGTGAGCTGAAATTAGTTTTTGTTTTTTTGATACCTTGTACCAAGCACAGTGTTATTGAAACTAGGGGAACTAATACTTGTATTATTATTGTTGTTATTAATAGTTCCTCTGTCTCCATCAGGCAGTTAAATGCTCAAATAGATTGCGATCTTACAGGAGAACCAGTAACACGTTGTAGATTGCTTGCAGTGGTCTGGGAAAGTCTCCAGGCTTGAATTTCAGACTTAATTGACAAAAGGCTTTTGGCTATTTCTCAATTCTTTTATATATTTGACACGTTTGCTCTTTTGCAGAGAAATGTGACTCTGAGCTGATGCATGCTGCCATGTCTTGGGGGGGTCAAGAATGAAACGAAGCAATTCTTTTAATTATTAAAAGAGAGGTATGGATAAATCCAAAGTTTATGCAAAATGTCTGCGAGAAATATACCACTGTGGATCCCAGGGCGCTTTACTTCTCGCATAAAACAGAGGGTGAATTTGCCAGCATGTTTTTTTTGTTTTGTTTTGTTTTTTAAACTGCCACTTTGGCCCCGCCCCTACATTTCATTATTAATTTTTATCTACAAAGAGGGAAGATGGAGTGAAAGATGTTCGTGTTCAGACTGAACTGTTTGTATATTCAACATTTGAAGTATATTCTATTTTGCTGTACTCTTGTTTCAAAGTGTATTAGATTTTACTGAAATATATAAAGAAACTTGAAACATGACCGTTTTTCCGTTTTCATCGTGGTTTTATGGATTTGAGTTTTTACTTTGAAGCTTGGAGGTTACTTACAAAACCAAATCGGATTGGCAGTAACCTCGTGTTTCAGGAGTGAACATAGTGTCCGGTGTATCAGAAGCACGTTACGCGCAGGCTGTTTCTGTGGTTTCTTTGCCCCTTCTGCCATCCAGCTGATTGAGTTTACTTGTGGGTTTCTGTATCTCATAGTGTATGGTGAGCACAGACGGTGTAATATCTGAAAAGATAGCTTAATGTTCCAGTTTTCATTTACAATGTGGGGGTGTGTGCTCTGAAACTGTGTAGGGACTGTAGTACCTGGCCATAGGATAGACTTCATTTCCCATCCTAACAGCAAGAGTTCTGCCGATCTTGGAGTGGGCTGTTTGGTACAGTACGTCCAGTTAATCAGACCTGTCAAACCGTTCCCACGAGAACCTTCACAGTTCAGTGGTTGAAGAAGGTTGCCCATTTCCACACTGTCTGTGGTTGCGTGTTTGTCATACCAGTTGGTTATTGCATCACTGATACTATGTTCAGACAGCGATTGATTACATTTAGCACTGAAACCGAATATTTGAGGTGTCAGTGCCACAGTCAGCTGTGCCCGAAAGGACCCTGTTATCCCGACTAAGTAAACTTAAGAGTCAGTTCACCCAAATTACATTTCCTGGTATGGAGCCATGTTTTATTTGCCCGGGTTGTGAAATATCTGTCCGCCTCCACCCCAATATAATAGAGGAGAACAGAATTTAATTTGTGTTGCTCAACGCATTAAAACAAATTGCATTTGCAAAATCCAACAGCATGTTGTTTTCAGAAACAATGCCTGTAAATCTGGATAAACCACAGGACACGCGCTCAGCAGTTTGTTTTTATAGGGACTATTTCTTCTGTAGAACGTAGTTCCAATGAAAACTGCCCAGTGAGGTCTGGATTATTCAAAGTAACCGGGCCATTGTTTCCACCGCGGCGCACCACAAACAAAATGACGTTCAACTCCATCATATTGGGGTGGACACAGACAGAAATCTCCAAAACCGGAACAAATAACTATCTGCATCTCTTGGTGCCACTAGATCATTTGGATCAGATGACTCTTTAAGTCCCAAACCACCAAGTCGGAGTGAATCTACATAATACTGTACTGAGAAAGCAACAGTCATCCAGTATAAACCTCACACATGTACAGCAAAAACACTTTACTCTGTAGTACGTTGGCCGTGGGAAGCACATTTACTACAGTAAAACTTTGAATTTTAGGATTACTTTTAACGAATAAATACAAACACGTTTCCGATCCCATTCATTAGTTTCACTGTGCAGTTTGTGTTTAACCGCATGGAGGTACAGGACAGCGACCTGGTGCAGAAAACCGTGTTAGACTTTGGGGAGGTAGACTATGTTGTTGCAGCACGTATCACTGCAACCTTAGCGTCGTTACGTTATCTGACTTTTCAGCCCAGTCACAATAACGAGCTTCCCGCTTTGGTTTCTCGGCCTCCCGTCTTCTTGTCGAGTGAAGCCAACCTCGACTCTTGTCTCCTCACGCCGCCGTCCCTTCCTGTGTGCCGGGTTCATCTGTTCCTTCTCACTCCTCCTTAAAGCTGAAGTCACACACCAGAGAAAGGTGGTCAGATGGATAGCTAAAGGACGGGAGCCTGTTTGGCCCAATCTGTTCCTCAGTGGGCATGTCCAGAACCGAGTCCACTCTCAGGGTGTCCCGACTGTACCAGATGTAGTCCAGAGTGGTACAGCATTCCCCTGTCGGCCGGATCTTCCATGTCGTGTACTGCGGCTCAGTCAAACCGTCTTGACTGAGTTTCTTATAGGCAGAGTCCAAACCGAGAGGCGACTCGGTGAAACGTCGGTAGATCTCCTCAGTTGGGGTTGCGTTGAAATCGCCACATATGACCAGAGGAATGTTGGCGCCAGGGGCACCCGCGGGCCCGCCGGCGTGTTTCTCCACCAGATTCTGGAGGTGGCGCAGGAGGTCCGAGCCCTGGGCGCTGCGGAGCCACTCCCAGCCAGAACGAGCCTTCAGGTGGGTCACGGCCACGCACACGCACCTTCCTGTGCGCCGACAGCGGAGCATCGTCACCACGGCGACCTGTGGCGAGAGGGCGGCGTGTTAGAGGTGCTTATGAGTGGGGCTTTTATGTGTCCCAGCGCTGGCTTTATGCAGATTCTACCCACCTGATTGGTTGGAATCCTCATGGCAGAGAGCCGTACGCTCACGCTGTCCAGGGACTCGTATCGCGACTGATCGAAGAACAGCGCGCAGCCGTCGGGGCCGTTGTTGCCCTCCACATCCAGGCAGGGCGACCAGGGCTTAGGGCAAAAGTTGCTGCTGTAGCCCAGGCCTGCCAGAACCGGCTGGAAGGTGTCATAGTAATGATCGACTTCCTGCAGACACAGGATATGAGGTCGGTAGGTGAGGATCTCCTCTAAGATGAGGTACTTCCTGCGGGACCAGCCGAGGGCCTCCGGGGGACACCGGACAAAACTGTCAAGTCCTTCGCCCAGAGCTGAAGGACAGGAGAAAGACGGACGTTAACCTGGAGCAGCTAAATAACGCTGCACAGTATGTTAGTGTTCAGTCAGGAAACGGCTGCCTGCTGCTGTTGAGTATGGAGATCAAAGTGTGGTGACATTTAGCCGCTAAACGCTTCACTATGTTCTCCAGCTAGTCTTTAACTTCGTCCGTCTGCTGTTTGGACCTGGACGGGTAGTTGACAAATCAGTTTAACGCGTTGATGAGAGCAGCGGCGTGAATCAAAGCAGTGCAGTTGCGGGACGTGAAGCCAAAACGATGAGCAGAAATACACTAAAACGCGGCGTCAGGTGATAATTATCTGTGCGTTCATGGCTATGGGCGACCACCTTTCTCATTACACACAGCCATTTCATCCAATTGTTGTTATACAAGCGTTCATTAGTGCAGCTTCAACGGGCGCAGAAATGAATGGAAGCAAACGGAGGGAAGGATGAGACCTGATATCTCCATCTTTGCTGTGTGTTAAATTACCAGGAATAAGGACTGGCACACGATTTGAAAGCCACTTATGTTAACATATCTCACTGGAGCTGCCACATCAAATATGTGAACTATTAAAATGTGTCACTAGATATATCAGAGCCTGCAATCCAGTGGGATGTGATATTAGACTGTTGTCGGGCTACAAACAATCCACCTTGGGCCAGTATGTTCCACTGCATCATCCTGATGGGCCTGCCGGGGCCGCGGTCTCCATCGTTGAGGTGAGTGAACTTCCTGTGGAAGCGAGGGGGTCGGTCCCTGAGGGCCTCCTCGCACTGTCGAAGCAGCTCCACTGGATCGGCCCCCTTGTGCTGCTGCAAGACAGACATGACATGACACTTTGAGCTCATTTATTACAGCGCAGGAGGCAGATCACCACACACATCTCCTGTGTCCCTTTTTCCAAAGCTGCGTACGGTGAAAAGAAGAGGCCGAGTCACCTGGCAGATATCCGGATCCAGGTCTGGGTCCAGATGGGACGGCGGGAGGGGGAGAGGAGAGCCGCTTCTGAGGGTCTGAGTCAGGGAGCTGTACAGCCTGGTGGCCCCTCCACCCATCGGACACACTGATGGGAAGAACAAGACCGAGAGGGTGAGGTGTGTTCCTTCCGCTCAGATTAGGAGACGAGCCTGGGAAGTGTGCTCCCTCCCTCGACTGTCTCAGCTGCCAAGTCATCTGGAGCCGCCTAACTGTGACAAATCCCTGCTATTTTTAATTCACATGACTGAAGTGTTTCTGTTTCATGACTCAGCACGAGTGCACGGGTGCAGCTCAGCTCACCTTTTGTCCCCCTTCCACATCTGTCCACTTGCATGTGACCTGAATCACTAACCCAAGCTAAAAATAAGAGTCGGCGACGGTCGCTGGGAAGCATCAGTCGGACACTGTGTATCAACAGTTTAAACAAATGAGTTCAAAATAAATGGTTTGCGATGCACGGTAGGTAGAGATACTGCGCATCGCATACTGTGGTAGCTCAATATTCACTCTTCTTTTAGCTCTGTTTTCGTTCTTCCCCAACTCCCGAGGGAAATACCTGGCTCTTAAACGCTCCACTGTGTTCACCAGCGGGTTGCTAACTTTGACTGTTTGACCGCCATTTGGTGCCGGGCAAGTAGTGCTCAGACGGGCTTCCAGAACTCTTTTTTTTCTCTGGAGGAAGCTGTGCCTGAAAATGAGGCTGGCGGCAGCGGTAAGACGGAACCAGAGCATTAAGGTTTCAGGCCGGAAAACCAAAACAATGAGCTTAAAGAGGCCAAAGCGCTCCTCAGAGCCGGGCAATCCCTTTCGCATTGCACGTAGTTATTTGATCCGTTTCTAATCCAAAAGTATCGACTGAAGCAGCGTTAAATGGCATGAATAAGCTCTCATACGGCCGGAATACCAGCACGAAAGGGAGGCATCTTTCCATTTTAAAAATTGTACATCAAAGTTTGCAGAGGTTACACCCTGTTAACCCTCTCTCACACACTCACACTCACACACACACACACACACTCACACTCACACTCACACTCACACACACACTCACACACACACACACACACACACACACACACACACACACACACACACACACACACACACACACACACAGGCACAGGCACAGGCACAGGCACAGGCACCATCTGTCCCTCTAGTTTGAGCATTTAACATGGTGGCTGTTTGTTTGTGAGAGAGTGGGTCCAACTTACTGGTACTTTTGCCGAGAGACATCAGGCTTGTTCAATTCCAAATGTAGACAAGAAACAGTAATACTAAAAATGCTTCAGCTGTTGTGAATCAGGCGTGATAAACCGCATCGGTTCTCCAACCAATCTCATTTTCAGCAAGAGCATTTGTGCTTTTTCTTTTCTAAAAGCAGCTGCGTTTCAATCAATGCATATTTCCAGTTAGCGTCCTAACTGCGGCTCATTTGTCCAACAGGCAGAGCAATGCACCCGTCTCTGTAACGGTGTGCCACAATTTGTTTTTAACATTTTCTGTCTGAAACAAAAAAAAAAAAGAAAACATTTTGCGCATGTTGAAACTGCTCTTCTGCTGCCTCACTTCTCGGCTCCTCCCGAGCAGAACTACACGACTATAAATGGAGAGGGCAGATACTGATGTTTCGGTTCCGTCCTGTTCTGTGTTAGTGAGCGATAACGGGACTCTTTTCCCACATGTACAGCAAGCCCTGGAGCATTTAAATGCGCGTTCAGATATTAACGGTGATAATCAGAATTGCTGCCTCTTACCCATAGTCTCCATCACAGTCCACAGCTATGTCCACTCTGCACTTGACTCCCTAACGCCTCCTTTTAACGGCAACGCTAGTCACCTACAGATACTGTACGTTAATGTCAGCTTGTGGGCGCTTCCTGGCTACGCTGAGGGTGTTTTCATTGCAACAGGAGAGCCTGACAGATGGGTTTGTCTCCGTGTGAATGCGGAAATCTGACTTCCCACCGTTCACCGCTGCCTATAAAGTCTCGGGGAGGGAGAGAGAGAGAGAAAGAGAGAGAGAGAGATTAGGCAGTATAGACGTCATCAGGCCATATGGAGTATTGCAGGTCATGTGCTGTTAAAGGGGGAGAGGGATACACTGCGCAATCCAAACCGCTTCTCTCGGTTTCTGTTTCTCTCTCACACACACACACACACACGTTTGTACAGCTATACTTGAGAGGACTTTCATTGACATAATGCATTGCCCAGCCCCTTACCCTAACCAACACAACTAAGTGCCTAATTCCAACCCTTACCCTAAACCTAACCTAATCCTAACCCAAACCCTAAAACCAAGTCTTAACCCTCAAACAGCCCTTTGAAGGGGTCTTGAAAAGTGAGGACCGGCCAAAATGTCCTCACTTTCCAAAAATGTCCTCACTCCCAAGGTCTAGAACACAAACTGGTCCTCACAAAGATGGCTGTGCAAGGGCGCGCGCGCACACACACACACACACACACAAGCGGAGCGTGTGGCAGATACATTATAGCGGCTCATCTGGAGATTGTCTCACACTCTCGCCTGAACACTGAGCAAAAGCATAAAAACAGAGTGGCGTGACAGAAACGTCGGGGTCAGAGTGGAGAATAAGTCAATTCCAACGCCTCACAGTTTGGTAATGATTTCTAATAGCATTAACTGCATGTGGGTGTGCGCGTGCACGTTTTGCAATAAGAACTTCCTCAGTTTGGATGTTGTAACGGCACCCGGGTCACAACTGATCACAACTGATCATCACTAACGTTACATCAGTGCTCAGGGTTATTTTTCATGCAGCACATTGTACTTTTCCAAATTGATGCGACTACATGTGATAATATTTTGGGCTGGGCTGCAAATTTAGAACGGTGTAAGCAAAGTATGAAGCAGCAGTTCCCAACCTGTGGTTCGAGGCTCCTCCAAGGGGTCGTGGCATAAACGTGAGGGGCCATGAGATTTAAGAAAATACATTTCAGCAACACATAAATCACAGCTATTGTCTCTAATCTGTTTTGTGACATTCTGGATAGTTTTACCGCTTCATGTCTGTGTATTTAAATGATACATTACTCTTCAGCTGAGCTGCGCGCTACCTATAAACATGCAATCTGTGCTTCCACAGGATGGATCGCACTGACGCTGATGATCTCCCCTGCCTTTTCATCCAGCGCCACCAGAAGGTTTTTGCGCTTCCAATGAAAACTTTGTGGACAACTCTGGCCCAAACTGAAATGTCCCAACAACTACTGGATGGATTGTCCCGACATTTCATGCAGAAATTAATTTCCCCCTCGGGACGAATTGGATTAACACTGATGATGCCTTCACTTTTAGTCCCGCGCTGTCATCAGATCGAAATTTCCCTTTGTCCAACCCTTTGGTTCACGACCAAGTACCTGCTAAACTTACGGCCTTCCCCTCAGCCTCAGGTGTCCTTTGTGTTTAGGGCTCATTAGCAAATGTTGGCATGCTAACACGTACGCGTGGGTAGAAACATTGTACCTGATAAACATCAGAATGTCATTGCGAGCATGCTGACAGTCACTTAGCTGAAGGTACAGCCTCACAGAGCTAATAGCGTGGCTGTAGGCCTGTGGTCACAGCTACCTTTATTTACACTCATTAGTAGAGGCCTGGGGAGGTAAATTATCCAGAGATAATGAAGACTTTTAAGAATTAAGTTAGCTTTTTGATTTTTTATTTTATTTAGAATTTTGTTCTGTTGATCATTTCATGACCCCCTCAGATTTAACTTGTGTTCCCTCGGAAAGGTCCTGCGCCCCACCGTTGAGAACCACTGTTTTAGGGCATCGAAAGGGTTGCGTGAAGTACCGTCTGCCTCCTCAGACCGCCACCGGTTATTGTACGCGAGGCCTGTTGATTTCACTGGCAGCTATCAGAGTGTGGCACAGGTAAAGTCGAGGTGCGGCTCTATTGTAGATCAACATAAGGTTTAATAAAAAGCTACATTTTGTTTTCCTGCAACAAAAGACACACAGGGCACGTCAGCAACCACCGTCCTTGTGGAATTGAAATGTGAACGTGGCAGCAAACAGTGTTTGCGTTCCGCAGGGGCCCCCGTGGAACGTCCACCTGTTCCCCTGCAAATACAAACAAGATCAGATTCCTGCACGTGTGCGTACGGCGTGATCAAAAGAACCCTGACGTTGTTATGAGCGCCGACAAAAGCAGTAGGATTCCTCTCTACCTGGATCCCTTAATCCAACAGAACCGAGTCAAGGAGGGAACGTCAGGGGCAGCGTAGGATAAAAGCTCTGCTGACCTGTGAGGGGGGGAGCACTCGGCATGGTTTCTACACATTTAGTCACGACACATTACGGTAGGCGCCACCGCGGGATGCTGAAACACGGGGTTTCTACAGCACGTCTGTATCTGTGTGCGCGTGCTTCTGTGAGGCCAGCGTGACTCACCCTGTACACAACCTCCTGTGGCCCCAGGCAGAATAATTTACTATAGTGGAGTGAGTGAGTGAGTGTGAGAGAGAGAGAGAGAAAGAGAGAGACACACACACACACACACACACACACACTGTATCCTTTAGTGGCATATTGACATTTCCACATTGAAGGGCAGCTGCCTCATTACATTACAATATGTGGGCGGGTTTTGGTGTGTGTGTGCGTGTGTGTGCGGGTCACATCACGGCAGTTGAAACCATTTCACCATGATGGTGAAACATTTGTACATTTAAAGTGCCACTACTTACTTAACCTCAATGAGATTTTCCTGTTTAAGCAAAAGGTTATGACAAGAATCTACAGCCATGCTAGAGGCTCTGAGGCCGTCCTGAGGCACGGCAGGGTTTTGAGATACGCGCTAATGTCGGAATGCTAACATATATTCAAAACGACAATGCTAACATGCTGCTGTTTAGCAGTAGTGTAATTTTGGCCATAATCTCCAGCTTAGTTTGGCGAGTTAGCGTGCTAACATTTGCTAAATAGCCGTGAACTTAAAGCTCGGCCGGGGCTGGGGGGAATGCCAGTAGTGTTGCAGGTGTTTAATCAGAAACCAACGTATTGGCTGGATGAAAAGTTACGGGATCACAGAAGTCAGAACACGATTACTTGTGCCAATTTCACGACGATCCATCTAAGAGTTGTTAAGACATTTCACAAAAAATGTTAACCTCGTTTCGGCGCAAAGTCAATAGGATTCGTCTTTTGGGCACCATAAATGTCAGGACCAAATCTCAGGGCGAGCCATCGAATAGTTGTTGACAAATTGCTAAATTCCTGGGCTAAAGATATGGACCGGCTCAGTGAAACCACAACCTGAAGCCCAGATTACCCGTGCGCTCTGGGAAGAACTCAGCCCTCCCACAATTACGCCATCCCACGTCGATACGTTCGCAAGTCTTGCACTAACGCATGCGCAGATGTGTGTGATATCCTGCGGACCCTAAAGCCGCCATCATGCGCGTTACCTAGTTTGTGGTATTAAATTGCTGCTTGACTCTCTGGCCTTCAGACAGGCAGTCTCCTCCACCGCAAAGCTCAGCAAACGCCAACTACGTGAAAGAGCCACTATGGAGACATAAGATCCACTGAGTGGCTTGTTTACAGTCCCCAGGAACATCAGTGTCGCAGGCTATTAGTATTATTATAAACTAGGATTTTGCAATCATTTCACAAGCAAAGAATTGGACTATCTTTCCTGACTTTGACTTTGCTGACTCCTGAACATGCACACGTGTGCTGCATGCCACACCTTCAGCTCTGCTTTTGGCCCGCCTGGCGTGGAAACGATCCGCATCAACAGTGTTGTCTGTGGCCCGCCACTTTTCAGAGCCCCCTTTAGTCTTCTCTGCGGGGTTAAAGGTCGCAGGCCCTCAAAGTTTGAAGGTCTGCGTGTGACACAGCAAAACTGGCACAGGCTCTTCTTTAACGGTGGGAGTCCTTTAAAAAGGGGCACTTTAATAAGTTTTGCGTTTAAACCCCCCAAAAAAAAAACTAATTCCTCATTCTGCGAGATGTAACATTCGCGAGCTGCCGGGACTCGACTTAACAAAAACAACGTCGCTCATGGACTACTTCCTTTGCGTGCCAGTATAGTGTCAAGGGGTGGAGATAACTGTCCAGTCGGAGGAGAGAATGTAAATTACGTGCTGATGAGCGCAAGCTTCAGGCGCACAAGAGACTTATTGGCCAACGTAGTTAGTCCCTGCGGCTAAAAGTTCTAAAACACTGGATCCCATAATGCAACTCAACAGCCTCTTTTATCAGACCCTTCCTGTCCCGTAAACACCAAATTTGGAATGCAGGCTCTCTTTCATACACTTGTGGCCCAATTACTTTCTCTGTTTTCACAGGCTGAGAAACGCTCTTCGTCAGAATCAGAATCAGAAATACTTTATTAATCCCCGAGGGGAAAGTCTTTGTAACAGCAGCTCACCATCACGTCAGTGCACACAAGAATGGAAGTACTCAGCAAAAAGCAAAAAAAATATAATACACTATAATACAGGTAAGTACAAAGTGGGTATAAGTATACATTTAAAATTTAAATAAGTGTAATGTACAAAGTGGGTTAACCGGTTGAGGTTAATATTACAGTATAAAGTAATAGAGCATGAACTGTCAAGTTACGTGTAGCTTATTAACAATATATAATGGGACGGATACTAGCACACGGATTCTTCTTATGGGTAGTGCCCCTTTAGAATACGGCGGCGTCCCACGTGGAGTTTCGGCTCTGAAAGGACGATGTCAAAATTCCTCTTTCTCTGTCTTCTCCCTACGTTGCTTCAGACAAGAAGACTTTACTATTCGCGACTAAAGTCGCTGTAAAAGCGGGTCCAGAAACGGCCACTATCCAGTGGAAAGCTTGTGTCTTCACAACGCCCTCAAAACACGCCGTAATAACTCGAGGAGGCCGTTCGACTTTCACAGCGGCGTGTGCGCCCTTCAGCCGCGGACAGCAAGCGGCAATCAGCAGCAACGTGCGCTGATGAGCAGCCTGCGTCTGGGCCAACCAAAATCCCATCTCGCCAGAAGAAGAGCCGTGTTGCGGCATCTATCGCACGCGCGGCACGCAATACTGATGCGGCAGGGCAGCCGCGGCCTGTCAGGGGGAACGCGCTTAAAGCGATCTCCGTCGCTTGTTAAGCAAAACCCAGTTTCAAGTATGTTGTATGATACAGTGTGACCGCACGGTGGAGCTTTGCATTCTGTAGGTCACACGGCACAGAGCAGCTCGGTTTGCTGAGGACTTACCTCGTTTGCTGGAACGAAACCGCTGATTTCCCTCCAACACTTGTGCAGCTGCTGCCTTATTTCTCAGCTATCTTTCTTTGCCTCTACGTGGTCCTTATAGTGTGTGACACAGACGGAGGGAATGTAGTTCTCGGCTGTGTGTGTGTGTGTGTGTGTTTGCTCAGAGGGAAGGGGGCGGCCGGCTTGACCCTCTAGCTGCAGGGCAAGGTCACGGCAGCGAGGAAGCCCGGTCCCTCCTGCCATCTGCTGGTAGGAGCCGCACAGGGGCCACGTGTCACACTCCGTACAGTAAGTCTGAAAAGAAGAGAAGAAAAAGGACCCTGATGGATGCTGGCACGGTCGGTCATTTGGTTTGGGTTTGTCACACTACAAATATAAGCCTTTATCAATAAACAATTATGTTTTTAAACAGGAAAAAAAGGGCTAAACAGCGCAGTTCGGGGACGGCTGGCTCTCACAGTCAGCGGACATTGGTGGAATTCCGCTGCTACAAAGCAGAAAAGGAGCAAACAAACACGTGAGTACGTTAGTTGGTAACCACATATATACACACGTATAGAATAAAGCATGAACAGTCTTATTTCCTTTGCCTAGGTGAGCACCACAATGACAGCAGAAGCGGGTTTGGTCCTCATAATTGTATCTACTATGACTTTCTGTTGTGAATCTATTCTGTACATATGACATCTACTGAATGTCTGTCCGTCCGTCCTGGGAGAGGGATGTCTCCTCTGTTGCTCTTCCTGAGGTTTCTTCTATTTTTTCCCTGTTAAAACGGGGTTTTTTGAGATAGTTTTTCCTCATTGGAATCAAGGGTCTAAGGACAGAGGCTGTCGTGTGTTGTGCAGATTGTAAAGCCCTTTGGAGGCAAAAATCGTGATATTGGGCTATATAAATAAAACTGAATTGAACTGAATATAACTGATTTCATTTACAGGTTTGGTACAAAATGATCCCATAATAACAAGGGAAACGGCCCATAGGAGTTTGCTTTGTGTTTTGTTTATTTAAATTCCAGTACATGGAAGAAGACGACGACGTCGACGACGAAACACCAAGGTATGGTTTACATTTTGTATCACCATTTGCAAGTGCCCGCATCATTTCAAGTGTTAATTATAAAAAAAAAAAAAAAGTAATTTCTGTCATATGGCAGACACTTAAAAATGATGGAGCAAACATCCAAAAGTTTGGGTTAGCTTGGGTAAAGTGCAACAGCTGCCGAAATGTAACACTGAAACAGGGGTGTTGCAACTTGGGGGTTCAAATTAAAGAAATGCACTCCACGTGTCTCACGTTCAGATGAGTCCTTTGCTGCTCTCACTGTACACAGGCATTTAATAGCTCTATATTATGCCGTAATGTAATGTCAATGCAGTTAGCTTGTGAAACTTTAAAATCATTAGAAATCAATAGAAAGTTCACGACTTGTAATCATTTGGAGGATTTTTATGTATACCAGCCCTGCGTTAAAAATAAATAGACCTATCATCAGCTTGTTGCTTGTTTTTTTCTTTAATCACAAATGAATAGCAACTTTGAGTATTCCATGTAAGTTTTTTCGAATTCACAAGGACACTACAGGTCAGCAGGCATTTAACTCTCTTTGATACAGAACGAGAGACACTTATCGGCTCAGCTCTGCTGTTCTGTAGTGGTTTTATCTCCCAGTCGTTTGCTGAAGTCTAACATTTTTTGGTGGAGGAGTGTGCTGACGGTCCCCAACTGCTGTCTCCTGCACGCCAGGCGGTTCGATATGGCCCTCAGCGACGCCAGCAGAACACCGTCGCTGCTCTGACAGTCCCGAGTTACCAATAGGTCCTCCCTCCATGCTTCCTGTAAACTCTCGAGCAAGGCCTTGGTGTCCCGCTCGAACCGGTGAGCGTCCTGCCGGTATCTGTCGCTGTCCGCCCTGGCCCGGCTAACGCCCTCGGTCATCTGCCTGATGCAGAGATGCAGCCTGCTGTTCTCCACGCCGACCTGCTCCAGTTTCACGCTGTTGCCGTAGATGCTCGCCTCTGCGGCTCTCAGCTCTGAGGCCCGCTCGTCGAGCACGGCCACGTGACTCTCTCGCAGCTCCTCCAGCACAGCCTTCATTTCCTCCTTGGGCCGAAGCAGAGCGCTGGTCTCCTCCCTCAGCCCCTGGATCGACCGCTCCAGATCGCTCCTCTTCCTCCTCAGCTCCGAGGTCAGCGCCGTCAGCCTCTGTAGCCTGGACTGCTCTTCGTTCCACTTTGCCTCCACGTCCTTCAGCGTCTCCTCTTTCTCCTCCAGCTGCCTCTGCGTCTCCTCGCTGCTCCCTATGATGCTCGCAGTCTCTGCAGTGCACTGCTCTATCTCCTGACGGCGTTTGGTCTCTCTTTGTCTGAACGCCACCTCGCACTGGGTCACGTGGCTCGTCAGCGAGTCGGCGTCCGCGCTCTCGGGCTGACGCTGCCGGAGCGCGGCCTCCTCCCTCCGAAGCTCCCGGTATCTCGCCCTGGCGTCGCGGATATCACAGGTCACCTTCGCCACGTGCTCCTCCTGCTTCCTCTTCGCCTCCTCCACGAGCCTCCTTAGCCGCCCCTTCTCCTCCTGCAGGTGGCTGACGCGCTTCTTCTCTGTGCCCACGTTACCGCACAGCTCTTCCCGAGTCCTCTCCAACACGCACTTGTTGATCGTGTCGGCTTCCAGGAGTTCTCCCATCTGCTTGTCCATCTCTTTGATCTCTTTGCCGTGTTTGACTATGGAGGCGATGCGCTCCTCCAGCTGCAGCTTGGATCCCTCGAGCTGCTGCGAGACGTGGGAATGCTCTGCCCTTGCTTCGTTCTCTTCGGCGCGCTGACGCTTGAATATCTCATAGACTTGAGCCAGGGAGTCTTGACGGAGCAATCTCAACGCTCGACCCTCCTCTATTTTACCTTCCGCTGTGGCAATTTCCTCTTTAAGGCGCTGGACGGCAACGCCGAAGGCTTGCCCTAACTCACACAACTCCTCCTTCAGCGTTCCTCTCTGTTGCCTCAATTCGTTATGCTTCTGGGTCTCCCCCTCCAGCTGTTCCGCGCACTGGCACCGAGATGCTGTCAGCATTCGCATACTGCTCTCCAGCTTGGCCGAGTGAGTCTCGAGCTCGCCCAGGTGCCCGAGGGTTTCTAGTTTCTTGACGTTCACTCTCTCCAACTCCCCTCTGCTCCTCCTGATCGCTTGCTTCTGCTGCTCGATTTCCCCCTCGGCCTGGTCCACTTCTCTGGACAGGCGGCCTTTTTGCACAGCGAAAGCGTCTCTCTCCAGGGCCATGTTTTGCTGCAGCGTCGCCTTGTCCCGTTCGACGGCCGCGATGCAGGACCTCAGCTCCTCTATCTGCTCCCACGTCTGATCCAGCTGCAGCTGCGAGCCATACTTTAAGGTGATCTCATCATTCAGAACAGCGATCGCCTCCTCATGCTCAGCCTTTGCCTGCTCTCGCTCGGGGCACAGTGCTTCATTTTGCCTGCAGAGGGCTTCCTGCCTTTTAACAGTGGCTTCTTGTAGCTGAGAAACGGTGTGGAGCTCTTTGCGCAGCTGCTCGATCTCCTCAGCATTAGATGCCCGGGCTGCCGCTACGTCAGCCATGATTTCCTGGCTCATTCTCTCTCTTATATTGTTAATTTGGTGTCTTAGCTTGCTGTTTTCTATGGTTTCCACTTCTAAATGTTCATGAGCAGCGCGGCGGGCCACCTCCAGCTCAGTGATAGCAGCCGTTATCTCTGCCAGGTGGGGGCTGGCGTCAGGTGAGAACGGTATTCCCTCCTCTTTCAGCTGCCTGTCCAGTTCCTTTAAATGCTCGAGAGCGACCATGACGGCTGGGACGTCCGGCACCGGGCAGGAAGCCATGTTCTTTGGCCGTGCGTGTTAAGTTTCTGCTCGAAGCGGAGTCTGCGGTTTTTAAGTTGAGTAAGTTTCCACCGCCGACAACTTTGGTGAGTGGGGTCGCCATGGCAACAACAGGCCCACCGCCAAGACGACAGCGTGCTACGGCAAGCCAGCGAGGCCAGGACGTCGCAGGCTGTGGCTAACCGTAAGCTCATCGGCAGCACGTGAAAGCAAGCAATTGCTGCGACTAAGGTTGTAACTCGCCGCAAGAAACTAAGTCCAGTTGAAGCAGGAAAGAACGTGTAATGCCGCGAGGGAGACTGTCGCGACTTATGTCGTGAAACTATAGAAGCTATAAAGCCTCATTTGTGGAGGCTAATCGTCAGCGCTTACCTGAAATATGTGGCAACACGCGAGCAGACAACTCCGGCTACCCAAGCTGCGCGTGCGCGAGCGGCCACCACAGGCCAGACTCACGCGGTACGATGGTTTACGCGAGGCCCGGTGTTGCCAGTTTAGAAAGTTTCACGTTACAAGTTAAAATCGGTTCAAACAAGTAGTAGGGCGAGTATGGGATGCGGCGGGTTGGCTGGTGCCATGTGGAAGTTGTTTATTAGATATGTAAGAGCTTAATGAGACGTTTACGTTGGGAGAAAGATGGAACAGTATTCCGACAAGTTGAACTTCTATCTAGTTGGGAAATGTCTATCAAAAAGGTCTCCCGTTTTGCTTTAAAATGTTGCTCGTTCCCTCCTTAGCTGCCATTTTTAAACCCCATTCATACCTCTGGATGTCTGCTGTGATGGATAATTCTAACCTCACCTGGAGCTACACAGGGCCAGATTAGGGGGTGTTCCTGTGCAAAATTCGGCTTCGGGTTCCTTCTTCTTCTTCTTGTTATACGGCGGATCGCAAACAGATATGTGCATAACCGCCACCTATTTGTAAAAATGAACCATTGACACTCAATCTGTGCTTCTTATTTAAACCTACCAACCGACATATATTCACCGTGTTTACCCGCATAGAGGCTTCGCAGAGTTTCATCCGGCGCTGCGTGTTCAGCTCCTCCGCCCACACTCCCGTGACGGGAAGAAAAAAAAAATAATAATTTAAAAATTAAATACGCTTATTTAACCCAGTATTTCCCAAATATTCTACAATTAAACTTATTATACTCCTATTGGATTTTAATACATTTCGAATTGTACACTTCTCTCCTATATTATTTAATTCCTCCTTCAGCACTTTCCTTTCAACATTATCTTTCCTACAGTGCATTATTACATGTTCAGCTGTTTCATTAACTTCACATACCTCACATAAAGCTGTTGATGTAATCCCTTTCCTTACCCACTGTTGACTCTATTCGATACATATATCTACCTTTTATTTCATTGTCCCAATACTGCTGCCATAATTTCAGGATATTCTCTTTGTGCTCCTATTGGCCCCTGTTGGTTTGATTCAGTCTATGATTGGCCCCCTGGTGCCTCACACTCTGTTTGTTGCGTGTATGTATGGTGTTAGTTTAGTTTAGTATTTGTTCATTTTCGGTCAACAAAACAAAAAAGAAAAAAAGAATACAATATTTTCATTGTTCAAGTACCCATCAGGTACAGTGTGCAAAGCAGACTGAACATGGCAGCTGATTATGTTTTGCCCAGGGTCCCAGAAACAATACAGACATTTTAAAAACACAGCCACCGGGTTGGCTGTGTGCCAGTTTGTGGCAATTTGATGAAACATATATTTCTTGTGGAATGTGCAGCATACAAGGACAATATTACCTAAAACAATAAAGATATTAAAACAACATTTTGACACAGGGCCCCTGTACAAGACAGTGACTCCAGATTAGGTAAAAAAAAAATGCAGGAGCCACCTTGAGGTCCTTATTGTTATATCTCATATTTAGTGCTCCATATTCCCCAACAAGTGTGCAAATGATTACATTTCCAAAAACGAATTGCCACACAGGAAGCGTGGGGGACAGGAGGCGTCACATCTACAGGAAGCGTAATTTTGGGGACAGAAAGTCTTTCAGGCATTTGATGTATTTTGGACTGGAAGTTTGTTAAAAACAGAACCTGGCAACCCTGACTCGTCGCAGTGTGTTGACGTTGGTCCACAAATAAAGACGTGTAGAAGGCATAGAAACAGAGCAGGTAGAAGGTGCACCACCAATTCAATGGCTGTCATCCCGAGTGTTTTTCTTTTTTTTTTACAGCGTTAGTACTGTCACATGTCACAAAACGGAATACGAAGATGGAATATGTTTCTATTACAATAGCATAGTTGTAATAGATGTTTTAGGGAGAGCATAGAATATCCCTACAGTTCCGTTACCAGTAACACCATCCGGGCTGTTTCCCTCAGTGTCAGTTGATTTCTATGTTCTGGGGGGGAAAAAAGCAGGTACATAATTAAGGTTTTGGGAATAATACATATATCAACCATTTGCAGAGGTGTCAAAAGTATTCACATTCATTACTCAGGTAGAAGTACAGATACTAGGGTTTAAAAAGACTTCTGTAGAAGTTGAAGTATCAACTCAAGCTTGTTACTCAAGTAAAAGTGTAAAAGTACTGGTTTCAAAACTACTTAAAGTATAAAAGTAAAAGTAATGTAAGGAAAAAAATTCCATTAAGGACAAAAGCTTAGGCTGCTCCACAGGGGCCTACAGTGCACCAACCCACCTCCTCAAAAAAACCTTTTTCTAAAGGCCATAATAATGACTATAATGTTATATTAAAATGCTAATGTTGAAGAATGTGTCCTGCACTAGGCTACCAGTTTCAGCTGCATATATGCCCATTGAAAATGAACGCATTTTAGTACAATGAAAATACATTACAGAACCATATATTGGACGGCCACCGAAATGAAATAGGAGTAACGAGGCTATTTTTAAAATGTAAGGAGTAGAAAGTACAGACTATTGCGTCAAAATGTGAGGAGTGGACGTAATACCCAAGTAGATACCCACATTTTCTACTTAAGTAAGGTAACGAAGTACAAATACTTTGTTACTTGACACCTCTGAACATTTGCCCCAGTATACACTGATGGATCCAAGGACCATAATGCAGGGGGAGCACAGGTTTTGCTTTTAGTATAACAAGCCTTACAAGTTTATGCTATAAGAAGAACCTCAGATCATTTATCTGTAGTCGAGAGGATGGCAATTGCAACAGTGAATAGAAGAGTTATAAAAAGGCTACTCTTTGTACAGATTTGTGGTCTGCATTAATGTCTTTGCAGTGATTTACAACGCACAGTAAGCAGGATAGCGTTAATGAGATATATGAAACTGTACAGATTTACAAATGTTAATATTTTCACCGCATTTAGGCCTGCCAGCTCACAGAGGGATTAAGGGCAATGGAATTGTGGATGCATTAGCAGAACATACATGGCAGAAGATGAAGAGGTCGTTGGACATTTCGCTCAGTAAATCTGAAGCAAAAGGAGCGATGCGAAAGAAACATCATTAAAGACGGCAGCTCAGTTTGGGATTTCAAGAAATCACAGAATGATGGCGAGAAGTGGGGACAGCATCCTAAAGAGAACCTCTTAACAAGACTAAAAGTAGGACCTACCAGACTTTAAAAACAAAACACTGCACTTAAAAAACACACATCCCACAGCACCATGTGAGCACTGCCAAAGAGCGGAATCAGTGGAGCCTGTACGTTTTCACTGGCAAAAGTACATTAAAGAGGGAAATCAAATGTATTTGCCATCCGGTTAGAAAGGCTATTCCATTATTTGAAAGAAACTGGGATGATCAAAAGAGTGTAGTGTTCGGTGAAATGTGTTTTTTTTGGTGTGTTTTGTGCGTTTGGTTAAGGGGACCGATCGTTCGGGCCCACGCTCCGACACAGTAGGTGGCGGTAACGCGCCGTAACGCCGCCTGCCGGTTGCACACCCGCCAATACAATCCAAAGAAGAAGCATCGCGTGTCCTTTCTATCCAGCCTAACTCTTGCAGCTGTGCTGCAGCCAGCGGACAGTCTGCAGGAACAGGACCCGAGAAACATGGATCTTATCAGTAAACCTAGAAGCAAGTCTATCGTGTGGCTGTATTTCGGCTTGAAAGCAGATGAAAAGGGACAGCCTTTGAACTCTGGCGAGGCCGTCTGCCGGTTATGCCGGAAAATAGTGCTGGCAAAAGGTGGAAATACCACGAATTTAAGAAGCCATCTGAGACGTCGACATCGTGCGGATTTTTTCGAGACCACTTCTTCCACGACCCCTGGACCGTTGTTTGAGGCCCAAGGTGATTTGCCACCAACATTCTGCGCGTTCGCTTCGAGGATTGTGAATCTAAAGTGTGCATCACATTTGAGTCCCATTGAGTTGAACGCCCACAACTGCATCCACCCGACCCGCTGAAACCGACAAAATGCAACTGCAGCGGGGCACAGTTACGGGTTTTAGAAAGTTGCATTGCATTCCGGAGCAGTTTAAGGTGAAAAAATAGTCCCTGAAGCTGACGCTGTGGAGCCTATGTGCACGCTCGTTGCTCATGTATCGCACTTGAGAGCACAGAGCACGTGGTATGGTATACGTAGTTTTACGTAGCAAAATATACTTAATGTTGTAACAGTGACTTATGGGAGTGTATTCATTGTGTCACATCTGTGAATGCAACACTTAATTCCGACATTGACGGTAGCAGACACGTGTCGTTCGAGTAACACCTGCCAGTTAATGAGGAAAACGGTTGCGCATTTCTTTCAACGGGGCTGTCTTGTGTCAAGTTCTCTCACACGCAATGCCATTTTCATGTCCCATGTAGGGGCACCGCTGAATTACTACGTAGAACGGGGGTTCCTTTTAGCCGTGTAACTGTAATTACAAACCACCTAAAGATGCTTGGAAGCATGCGCAGAGAGAATACTATCCAAGCGCTCGAAGTCCGTTTTACGGCAGCCCCCGTTGCCATGGTATCACCTAAACAGTCATTTACGCGGTCCGTTGCGAAGAGCTGACGGAGTCATACGGGGATATTCTGCTATTTAAAACATAATTTGGTGTGGGATATGTTGCTATTGTGCCGCTGGTATGATGTGTCGTGAATGTTGACAGTTGTGCGGTTGGTGCAGTGATTGAGCAGTCAGAGCCGCCATCTTTAGCGTTTTAAAAATCCCTTTTACTGAACCGACTGACCCCGTCTCTTCCGTACAAGCCGATAACGACTGTGCTACAATCGCCGTGTAGCAGCGGGACCTGACTACTTGACTGCGGTATCCCTCCGCTTTGTTTACATGGCCAAAACCGAACACCTGCGCTCGCGTCCTTTTCCATTCGTGACAAAGCACAGCTGATGGAGCTATCCGCTAACCCTGCGAATGCCGAGCTGAGGGATTCCCTGAGGGAAAATGAGGCTTTGTTTGAGCCGGACATGACAACTGAAGAGATCATTCTGAAAGAAGAGGACGAGTCCCAGGAAGAGGAAGAGTGTGAGGTAAATACCACGGACGTTTGTAGACATGCGCTGGTATCAGACCTGGAACTGGATGAGCTCGAAGACAGCAGGGCTGAAATAAGTAAGGTCACAAAGAAGCAGACGACATGGGCTGTGAATTGCTTCATTGGCTGGTTGGAGTCCCAGGGGCTCCAGGTGGACCTCACTACGGCCGAGAAGACCGAGCTGAACGGGCTGCTGAGACACTTCTATGGATCAGTACGAAACAGCAAAGGCGAGCTCTATGGCATCGCTAGTTACATTGCGCTGAGAGCGGGACTTAACCGTTACTTCAAAGAGCCTCCTGTCAGCCGCCCTGTGTGCTTAATGAGAGATGCGGAGTTTACCTCAGCCAACAAGGTGTTCTTGGGAGTGCTCAAGAGAATTCGGAAGTCCGGCCGAGACATAACGTCACACCACCAAGCACTGTCTCCCGATGATATCCGCGTCCTCAGGCACTCCCGTGCGATGGACACCGGCACGCCGAGGGGACTTCTGAACAAGGTCTGGTTTGATATACAGGTACATTTCGGCCGCAGAGGGAAGCAGGCTAACAGGAATCTAAAGCCGGACTCGTTTGTGATCAGGAAAGACGAGCGGGGGCTGAGGTACTGCACTTTGTCCTTCAGCGATGAGGCAAAAGTTCACATTGAGAAGGACCGGAGCTCGATGTTTGAGAAGCCAGGCAGTGAATTCTGTCCCATTACGTCTCTCTTAAAGTACCTCAGCAAACTCCCATCCAACGCAACCGCGCTTTACTTGCAGCCTAAGAAGGAGCTAACAGATGAAATGTGGTACAGCCACGTCCCGCTAGGAGTCAATTATCTGGGCTCTATGCTGGCCCGCATGTGTAAAGAAGCCGGCACATCCGTCATCTACACCAATCACTGCGTCAGAAGCACGCCCTTTCACCAACTGTGTGACGCGGGACTGGAGGGGAGAGAAATGATTCCTGTCGGCGTGCACAGGTAGGATGACATTCACCTCTTGCCATCTTCATTCACGTTTATCGCATTACACCTGCTGAAATGACCTCAATGTCATTTTTCCAACAGGTCCGAAAGCTCCCTCCAAAGTCACCAGACGCCGTCCCTCGGCCGCCGTAAGCAGCGGAGCAAGATATTGCCAGAGAGCGGTTCAGCTGGCCCAGCAGGTCTGCCACCAGACAAGTGGGCACCCCCAACAGAAGTTCACTCAAGCACACACATTCTGCACCACTGCTGCAATGGATTCATTATCGTAGTAATTACAGTCGGAGTGAAATGTTCAGATAAATGTCAGAATGAGCGACCGGGAAGGCGCTAAAGGAAAACACACTTTTCTTGGTGGGGGAACAAAATAAAATTGAATCAAAACAAACCCAAAGCTTCTGTCTTTGCTATAAGTAACTAATGTGTATTTGCTATAACGTGATATGTCTAATGTATAGTAACAATCCCATTCTAATGCAGTATCACCCTCGAAAGCTCTTGTCTCTATTTACCGCGTTTACGTCGTCTCTATTCTGTCACCCAAAACAACAAAAGAAACCTGTAAATGTGCTTCCTCCTCTGGTCAATAACAATATCTCACCTGAATTCCATATTTGATTGCTCATTTCTCTATTTTTATTATCTTTTTGCCTCTCCAGGTTTGGACTTAAACCACGACGAATTCTTCGAGGATGTCCCGTTTCTCCAGACTGCCTCGAACCAGAACTACGTCCCCGACGCTGTGCTGCCGCCGGGAGAGCCGTGGCTCCACGGCGGCCCCTCCCGGGCGGTGCTGTCCCTGCCTTCCTGCCTGTGCCTGTGCGGGGACGTTGGCTCTGGGAAGTCTGGTCCTGGGTCTTCTGGCGAAGAGCAGATGGGAGAGATGAAAGTGTACGCCAAGTGTCACCTCCAGCATGGCGTCATGTTTGGGCCATTTGTAGGAGAGGTGTGCAGAGGACAGATGCCGACCAACCTCAAGTACAGCTGGGCGGTAAGTAGGCAGGGTTGAGTAGACCCAAAGAGGCAGTTTAAAATCAAGTTATGGAAGAAATGGTGCTGTTTTTGCGCGACAATAACCCATGATGTCATTTCTGACTTGGGTTGATAACCAGCAGGAATTCCATACGGAATTGGGTGTAAAAATAGTTGACATGCACACTGCTCCCATCTCCAGATCAGGGATGATGCTGCTTTTGTCTATATCGATGCATCTGATGAAAACAAATCTAACTGGATGAGGTGGGCAGTTCTCACTGACTGAGTTTGATTCTCCTTTTTGCTTTATTTTTAGTCACAGCATTGAAAGAGATTGGCTCTTACTTTCCTGGCCACAGTTACTGTACAGAGCGTTTGCTCTATGTTCCAGGTATGTAACATATACCAGCAGTGAGGAGGAACACAACCTGGTCGTCTTCCAGTTTTACCGTCACATCTACTACAGGGTTTCCCAGCCCATTACAGAGGGATCAGAGCTCAGGGTCTGGATTGGCAAGGATTATGCCACCTTGCTGGGCCTCGGGATGGGTGAGTTCATGCACTGACGCGTGGAATGACGTGGTAGAGGCAGACTAGCACGTCCATATTAGTTTTCCACATTCATTATTAACTGAAAGTTAAATTTAATTGTAAGTGTTATTCTGAAGGTCTTGAACTGAAAACGTAGCTTTGCTAAAATTGGCCAACATCCTATGCATTTGTTTTTGTTGGGGAGACACAGGTGACAATGTGAAATGTGAAGTTGGAGACAAGGAGACGGTGATGCGCCTCCTGCAGGACATCCAATTGGTCACCCTCCCAGAGCCCAGCAGCTCTTCCCTTTGGTCAGACCACAGCCAATCACAGAGCCCCATGCTTGTCATCAGTGACGTCACGACAATGTCAAACGTGGATGCAGCGAGCGATTCGGGCATGATTTCTGGCTCTGCCTTCCCCTCCTCCTCCTCCCTGATCTCCTTCCCGTCCCCTAGCTCTCATCTGTTGGAAAAGTACGATTTTATGCCTGGAACCGAGAAACTGCTGAGTAACCCAAACGCCACACAGAACAGCCCGTGGTACTTTTTTGGGTTCGAGCCGGACCCCACCGGTCGGCCTCTGGACCGGAGCACTGTGGTGTGTAAGCTGTGTGGGGAACATGTGGGCTGTGGGGGAGGAGCAGCGGATCTCCAAAACCACCTGACCAACAAGCACCACATCAGACCACGTGACAGCAACAAGGATCGGAGTCTTCTGACAATCGGTAACCCTCGCTGCCTACAGTATCAAATTTACAATGTTAAAGGAAATCTCTGGTTTACTACAACTTGAACCTGTCTTTTTAGAGACGCCACCATCATTTCTGTCAGTTTTGATAACATTGTGCTCACCAGGGGTAATTGCTGCAATCTGGGAACATAGTAACATCTCTACAACAAAGTCCAACAGACCAATAAATGAGCTGAAAACCACTAAAGTGTTGTTAATAATATTAACAATAACTGCGGAAAAACCTGTCGAGTAGTATAAAGTTAAACCAGGAAGACGGTCGGTAAACTGTGATGCACGTTTACAAAGTGTAGTTTGGGTAATACTATTTATTTAGCATCTTTGTCTTCTGCTCCAAGTAAGTTTGATGAACCCTGGAGTCGGATTTCCTTTAAGTGACGTGTTCCCCAATCTCAGCAATTAATTCTGCTAGTAGGATGTGAAATTGTTACCAAAAGGAATGATGGCCAAAAGTACAGCAAGACGATGAGTCTACAGCCATGCTAGCTGTGAGGCTGTACTTTGGCACAGCAGTGCAAATGTAGAGGTTTACTCTGTAAACTGGTGTCTAGTGTGTTTCAGATTGGATCTACGGCTTGAACAGGCTTTGTAAAAATGTGTTGTCAAACCTATCGAAGCTTATTTGCTGATTTGAAGATTTGTTCTTTTTTTTCACTATAGGTCAACAACGCTCACAGCCGGTGATGGTGAACAGCGGCCTGGTCAGTACCCTCCCCCTGGTGTCGTCTGCTCATGTGACCGACGCCATTGCCAACTTTCTCATCATGGACCTCCAGCCTCCAGCTCTGGTGGAAGGGGAAGGCTTCAAACAGCTGATCCACGCCCTCCTGCCCTCCTACAAGGATCTGCCGTCACCGCGTCAGCTAGAGAACCTCCTGAAAGAACAGCACGCCAAAGGCAAGACGAGCCTGGCTCAGCTGCTGAGGAGGAAGACGGGAAGCGGCGAAAACGAGGAGATGTCCGACTACACTGCGCCCATTGAGTTTGAGACCAGGAGACGTGGGCGACCGCCGAGCCAGCGCAGGGAAGTTCCTCATTTTGTCACTTTGAGTGTGGATATTTGGTTCCACAGCTGGCAGGGCAACACTGAGAGGTACCTCACCCTCTGGGCACATTACATAGACTGTAACTTTAGTTTTCAGAACCTGGCTCTGGCAACCCAAAGACTGACAGAGAGTGGGGCGAAAGACCACAGCCTTCGAGCAGTGGAGGCTCAAGTGAAAGTGATGGCCCAGGAGTGGGGAATCTCCCAGCCTAATCTAGTCCTGCTGGGAGGGGAGGGAAGGAACAAGATGAGGCTGGGGCCAGCTAAGAGCAGGAAAGGTGGAGAGGCTGCAGGGAGCGTTCCTCACCCGAACTCCACAACATTTCTTGAAAGGGAGGACTCCGTGTCACCCGAGGAACCGCATGGCTCGGAGCACGGCCATTCTAGTGAAGGACTACCATCGGTGCCGTGTTTCTTTAGCGCTGTGCAGGGCTGCATTGAGGAAGTGATGTCACACCCCGTCATCTCCAAGACCCTCAGCCACTTCCAGGGTATCCTCTCAAACCTGTTCCTGCCGCCTGCACAAAACAAAGGCTCGTGTCAGCACCACGCCCAGAGTCTGTTGCAGACCCTGACGAAGCAAGAGCATGCCGAGCTGAAGTCATGGGCTCACAGCCGGCCAACATGGAATAAGCTGTACCCTCTCCTGAGCACGCTCATCAAACACAAAAGCCTTTTCTGCGATATGATGAAAGAGATGAAAGGTGAGGGCTTGTCTAAAGAAGACACTTCTTCAGAATCAGGTTCATCTGGCAGCTGCCACGCGAACCCCACCTCCAGCGCATCCCCAACAAGCGTTCCGACCTCGCGATCTGAATGGAAGGTTCTAGAGGAGCTGTGTTTGGTCCTCAGACCTCTGGACGTGGCGTGTCGAACGCTCGCCAAGGAGCCATTCCCCCGTCTGTCCCTCACCAAACCCATTCTCACCGGCCTGCTCTCCCGCCACCTCATGTCGAGGCCGGGGGATTCGTCATCCATCCTGAAGGAAGTGAAGAGGATGATGAGGCGGAACTTGGCGAGCTGTTACGACAGCCCCGTTGTCAACAGGGTTCTGTGCGTGGCGTGTTCCCTCGACCCCCAGTTCCATGGGCTGGGTTTCATGGAGGAGAAGGTGAGTGGTGAAGTGAAAATGCGGGGACCTGACCTGTCTGCTAAACCTAACCCCCCCTTAGTTACTGTTGCCTGTCAAGCTTTCTGTGCTTGCATGACACACATGCAGTTTAAAATCCTAAAAGTGGCAGGTTTACCATTTTAGAGTTGTTTTTACTTTAAATAATGGGTCATTCATTTCAGACAGAGGTTATCAAAAGCAGGCGTCTCATTTCTTGTCACGGACTGCTGATTTTGCCGCCTGAAATGACGACTGGCACGGTTACATATTATCAGCTATAGCTAGCTAGCTTATTAAGCTAACGTCAGCTGCGTGAGGTTGTTTAAACGCTGTCTTGGGTTCACTTTTTAATGGTGGCAGCGGACTTGTTTTAAAACGCCAATCCTGTAAATGGGGTCTTAAATATGCACTTGATGGCTGCACACATGAAATTCGTGCGACAAGACCGATGCTTGAGCTACATGTCGCAGGCAAAAGTCAGCATCCTCACCAGTTGACGATTCCTGAAGAAGACACGGCAATAAAGGAACAGCATGGTCACTGACCCACCCTATGAATAGCACATATTCAGGGGGCGGCTGTGGCTCGGTGGCAGAGCGGTCGTCCACCAATCGGAAAGTTGGCGGTTCGATCCCGGCTTCCCCCGGCCATGTGTCGAAGTATCCTTGAGCAAGATACTGAACCCTGAACTGCTCCCGAAGCTGCGCCTTCGGTGTCTGAGTGAGTGTGAATGATTAGTTTAAGTTGTACTGATGGGCAGTTAGCTCCTGCCATCAGCGTGTGAATGTGTGTGAATGGGGTGAATGTGATGTAGTGTATAAGCGCTTTGAGTAGTCAGAAAGACTAGAAAAGCGCTATACAAGTACAGTCCATTTACCATTTACATATCACTTTAATGCATAGCCAAGTCTCATACTGAACATTTCATTAAAGCCAGTGTTTTAATAGGCTTTGCTTTCATTTAGGTTTTTTTACTGGCAGCTTCTTTTGAGATTTGAACTTTGTTTTGGAATGCATATTAATGATTCATATGTACTGAGAGATTTCTGTCTGCCTGCTTAAGCCCATTTTTGGTGCTAACGTGCTTGAATGTCATTGGCCATGAAGACAGAATTACATTAACTTTTGAGTTGGCCTTCTTGATCTGTTGTTTAAATCGTGGTTATAATAACGTGTGAATCGAGGGATACTCGGGAACACAAATTAATTCTTTTTGTTCTTTTTTTTTTTTTTTTTCTTTTAAGGAGCAGGCAGCCTTTTTCGATTTGCTTAAGAAAGAGGCTGTCAGGATTGTGAAGGAGGACAGGAGGAAAGGCCAAGGTAAGAAGCAAAGCCAGAGCAAGAGAAGCCCCTCACCTGGGTCACCAGAGTCAGAGAGTGACTTTCTGCGGAGGAGCAAGCGCCTCAAAGAATCCCGCCCGATCAACTTCAGAGAGATCGAAGATGAAGATGAAGAGAGCGATGCCGGGGAGGCTGATGAGAGCGAGCTGGCAGATCCGGGCTCTCAGGCCGGGCTCTCTGGTATGGAGTTCCTCCTGGGAGACCTGTTCTGCTCTGCACCCAGGAGCAGGCAGAGCTCCGTGGAGGAGTCTATAGACATGGAGATGTCGGTCTTCAGAGCCGACAAGGGAGCGTCGCTGGGAGTAGAGCCCCTGCAGTGGTGGAGGACGAAGGCGGTGCAGTTTCCACTGCTGGCCACAGTGGCACGGGCCTACCTGGCTGCCCCGGCAGTGGCAGGTAACGCTGTGCAGGACTTTGTGCAGGAAGGAGCGGGAGCCGCGTACAGGAAGAGAGCCAACATTCCCCCCGAAAGTTTGGACTCAATCTTGTTTCTGCACCACAACCACATGCCCGCCTTTCAGAGCGGCCAAACGGCAGTTAGGAATGACGACAAGAACAGCGGGATTGAGAAGGTCCAATGAACACAAAAACAACATTCATTGCTTTTTCACACACTCTGAATTACTCGCTCTCTATGCTACGTGTGTATCGCGTACCCTCGTCTAAATTTCAACCCGTTTCAAGCCCTAAGACAAAATTAGCCTGTTGAAGAAGATGAGAAACAGCCCAATATCCCCCTCTTGAACACAAACAGGATGCTGAGGTTGGATGCAGTACACACAGATACAGATGCTTTTAAACAGTGTCAAATACGTGCATATTAGAGAGATGAATTATTTTTTTTTTTTTTTGGAGGATCCTTCAACCATCTAAAGTTTCATTGACTGAAATCTTTAATCACCCCTATTTGTGCAGCAAATTTAAGGTGTTAAAATGTCATTTTAAAGATGCCCCCCCTAAAAGTAACAGTGGTGGGATATTTTCATTTTTATTTCCTGGAGGCCAAAGACAAAGAATCCGTTTTGTACTGTTTAAAGTTAGAATTCTGATCTACATTTAACTTTTCTGGTTGTATTAAGTACCTTGTAGCACCTAGTGCCTTACCTCTTTTGGATACAATCATGTAGTGGATTGGTAGATATTTAGAGATCATAAAGTGTAGAGTGAAACCTAAAGTTTTTTTGGGTTATTTTTAAACATTTTACATAGTAGGATTCACTTTTTCAGCACTACATTGTACACTGTTAACGCAATGGCTGAAGCTTATTAGCACAATGTCTGTATTGTCTGCGATGTTCTTGAACTCCACATATTCATGTACACTCCCAATAACTGTTTTGTTTTTGATGTCTTACTGTAATGTAAATATACCTGTCACACACTTTTTTTTTTTTAGAATAAAATATATTATTTAACCTGGTCATATATTAATTTATTCATTATCATATTATTTGTTCAGTACATTGTGTACTGTGGATAGTATAAATATGTACAGTATACAACACATTAAAGCTCAGAAATTTCAGTAAAGCACTCAAATAGAATTTAGCCCAGTCAAACACATTCACTTTTTAAATAACTTTTTATATTTAACTATTAACACATTTTGGAATATACAAAACATTAAAAAAAAAGTATGTATCTGTTCTCACAAGCATTATAACGTTTGAAACTATATCTGTGTACTTGTACGGTTATACAAGAACATGTGACGACCTGAAAATTAAGTCTAGACGTTGACAAGAGACTAAAGCACTTGTGTGATTATGCTTCTAACTATAACTTGGCGTCAGCCAACCTGGAGCCATAAGCGACCTCAGTGTGGGCATTATCGTCTCTGCGGCGGGCTACTCTCCTGCAGTGGAGGAAGACGTAGACGGGATGGATAAACACCAGCAGAGTGAGAAGAGTCAGAGCAACGTCCACCTGTAACCGATCAAAACAACAGGTAACATTTGTCTGAAGTTACAGTACCGCACTTCCCATGTCAATGAATTCAGTAAGGATGTGATAGTCACTCAGTGGTTGTTTTGTGAAATTACTCCTTAAACTATCTTTAGCACTTACAAAAAAGGGATCTCCACCCAGATTTCCTTTGACCAGGGCGAAGCAGGGGTACTGCAGCAGAGAGACAACCGCAGACAAAGACATCACCAGGCCGTACAGCTTCCCAAAGTGACAGGCTGGGAAACTGAGAGAGAGAGAGAGATGTGTCATTTCCACAGGTATGTCTTTGACTTGGTAATCAAACAATGTGTGGGGTTACATAAGCTCATTATAAGGTTTCTGATCAGTATCAGTGGGCCTCCAGTCACTTAAAATTGGTTTCTTTGTTTTTTGACACTGTCAAAAGTATACATTTAATTGAGGGTGTAGTTGAAGGTGTTTTTTAAGCACATACATTACGTGTCGTTCAGTCAGTCACTCGTGACAGTCAACTTCTGACCACCGATGCTCTTTGGCAATGCATTTTCTCTCTGTTCGGTATCTATTATCAGTTGCTGACACTGATCCCCCTTACCACATTACCCAATTTTTCAATGTTTGCAACTGATGAATCTGCAATTCAGGCAGCATTTACTTTAAAGGGGGTACTCCAGCAATTTAGCATTGCACTTTCATAAAATGCACTGCTTGTGAGAGACAAAAGTGGTCAAAATCTAAGCAGTAGAGGCTGAGATATCCTGACTTTGAGTTCTGAGTATGACTCAAGCTCCAAAAACCCTGGATCCCACAATTCCCATAGTGCAACTCAGTAGCATCTTTCTGTAGACTGACCCTGCCTGGTGGCTGCCCACATATTTTAAACTCCGGATCCCACGTTTGTGACTCAGGCTTTTTCTAAAAGTAGAAGTCTCAAGCCCAATCCAAAATAACGCGGATGACATCATCAGGGTTATTTATTCAGACATGAGAGAGCTCACCTCAGAGGCACTTAAAAAATTATACAGCTGTTGGCACAGGCTGAAAAGTGCTCTTTGGCACAAGTAAACTGATGTTAATGCATAAAACTGGTGGAGTGCTCCTTTAAGGCACAATTACAGTGGCATGCTGCACCTATCAGTTATACATGTATTTAAACCACTAGCAGTATTCATTAATGTTATGTGCCGCATGTCCACCGACATTCCAGCATTTATGGAGTTGCCAATTTCACTACAATGAAGTTAATTTAGTGCACCTTTGAATTCCCTTCGGTCTCCATAGAGCA
>CM022472.1:26924751-26936337 GCA_011952105.1 Coreoperca whiteheadi | reverse complement strand
CCTTCCAATAGTAGGCAGCATCTTAGCTGATTTGTGGGATGGGTAATCCTTCACGACTGGTCTTCATCCCGCATTCTACCTTACACCAAATCTGCACTCTTGCTTCTTTGGCGTGAAACTGGTGTACAAATTGCAATTTTACAGCATGTGTGAGTTTTAAAGCAACGGCACACCTTTAAAGTGGCGCAAAGACAGGTCCCTGCCAGAACAGCAAGAGTCCCAAACACTGAACAATGATGTAACGTTTAGAACATCGTGGTGACACACTGTGTGCCGAACATAGGAAGACCGCATTGTCAAAGAGAAACAGTGTTCATAAGTCAACCCGGACTGAAAGACACTAAACTGTACATTTGTTTAACAGCTCAGAAAACTCAGAAATGACCGTCGAGTCACGTTTCAACGACACTTTTGTGTAGAACTGTCGTGTTGTAAGGTGTTTCTTTATTTTGTCCATCCCCTGTGTGTGTGTGTGTGTGTGTGTGTGTGTGTGTGTGTGTGATAGCTACTGACGCAATGCTAATGAACGCTGCATTTCCCCCGTAGAGGAAGGAGCGATTGAGGACTTGTAGAACAAAGGTGAGGTACTGCAGCGGGAGGAAAGGAATGGAGGCGCACACAGAGAACAGCAGGCACTGCAGGGAGGTTAGGAACAGAGACAGAAAGGCAGAGCGCAGGTCCGCCTCCTGCTCTGTTTCTCCTACAGGAGGAAAAATGGTTAAGAAGGAATGAGTGAAGTCGATCTGTTGCAAACACACACGCGTGCAGGTATAACACCAGTCACTCATTTACCAGGAGCCAGAGGCTTTCCCTTGTGTCTGTCCATGATGAGTCCGTTCCAGGGAGCACACAGCACTCCACACAGCTGGGTCATGGCAAAAGCGTTGGTGTACTGACTCACTGAGGGAGATATGGCGGGAAGGAAACAGCCACAGAGAGAAGCAAAGGGGGGAAAAAAAACAACAACAAAAAAACAGGAGTTGGGTTTGGATGGTGATAATGAGAAGAGGGAATGGAAAGGTCAGTGCGAGAAACGCTTTAAATCACAGTGTGGCGAAGAGGGTCAGTGACTTTTATAACGAGTTACCCAGGTTGGGGTCATTGTTGGCCAGCCGGTTGAGCATGGGGTTGAGCGTGCCAATGAAGAGGTAGAGCCTCAGCTGCATAATGGACAGCCACAACAGGTGCCACAGGAAGAACCAGGACAACACACAGCTTCGGAAGCTCGCTACTAAAGACGGGGAAATTCACATGAAATCTGACATGGACTTTACCAGAGAATGAAATCAAGTCCGCGCACTGAAAAGGGCATTCAAGTGGAATACATGAACTAATATCTGCTTGTGATATTTTTAATGTTGCTCCGTTAGTTTTTGCCTGCTCAAATTAAACATCAGCCATCCTCTCCATAACTCCGTGCCATTTGAAAGTACAGTGATGTTAACATGGCACTGGGTGTTTCCCTGTTGTTCCTTTCAAGCTGAACCTAGCGGGTGTGGCCACCTTTTCACAGCTCCAAACACATGCAGAGGATGTCTATTAGAGTTGCAACGATTAGTTGATTAATGAACGGCTGAAAATTGACAACTACTTTGATAACTGACTACTCGTTTCAGCCATTTTTCAAGCCAAATGTTCCCTGGTTTCAGCCTCTCAAAAGTGAGGATTTGCTGCTTCTCTTTGTCACATGTGACAGCAAATTAAAAATCCTAGGCTTAGGCAAACAATTGTACCACAAGTCCAAAAGTCATATAGTTCCTCAACTGGCTTCTATACTGTACCTCTGGTCGAACACACACCTTACAGACCTGTAGATTAGATAAAGACTAGTTGCTGATGTACATTGTGTATGTAAGAGTGAAAAAACAATGGAGATAAGGAAGAAAATACTGCACAATGATAAGGGGTATTGGTCATATGATCTTGTTTTTCAGTTTTTTCTATATAGGCAAACAGAGAGGTGCACTTTTTTATCTTAAAAAATCTTTAAATATGTAATGATTTGTGTGCAGTTTTATTGATCAACCATGTTTTTCCGTGCCACACAATGTGAATGTGGAGGTGATGGCAAAAATGAGGATAAGTACCTTTTCCTGAGTCTTGGGCCTCCTCCCCGTCCTCAGATGGTGGTGGCACGGTGTCCCTCCCACTGGCCTCCTCTGAAACCGTCATCGCTCCACCCCTCATCCTCTCTAACTGCTCCACGTTGTACGTGTTGGCCTTTCCGCAATTCAGTCTGCACATCGGGAGAAGTGAATGTCTGTCACGTCTCAGCCGTGAAGATGATCTACACGACCTACTACAGTAGCCGCTCAAAGACGAGCGAATGTTCTCACCCGTAGGTGTAGTATTGTGGCAGAGGGTAGGGGATGTGGGTTCTGGGCATCAGCAGGAAGGTCCTCAACAGGTGCATGATGCTGCAGACGGACAAAACAAGGAAGGAGTAGCGGAGAGAGATTCCCTGTTCGTACAGTACCTGCAAAGCAGAGGAAAATCTCTTGGTGAAAAGGAGAGCAATTTTGTAGAAGTTGCCGTACATGTTGCTTTCTGCTCATATAAAAACACATGTACGTCGAAGAAGCACCATGACCTGCAATGGTGCATTTCAAACCACAAGTTAAACTGGATTTGGTGTAAAAAGTCTTTTTTTGCTGTGGAGGAAAAACTACCCCCCTTCACAGTCCTGGCAAAAAATTCGATTTGCGTTGTCTCTCGCTATGCGTGAACTCACTCACTGTTCACTATGTTCAAGCTGTCTGACTCTCGTCAGAAGAGAATGATCAATGACCAAGTGCAACCTACCCAACCTGCAATGTGCATGCCCAGAATAGTGCCGTATGTTGTTTTCTACCCATCTAGTAAATGATTTCAGATGCTGCCAGAACGAATCGTTATACTGGCCCCACTGACTTTGCTGCAGTCTTTTACCTTGATGATGAGAAACACAGCAGAAGAGGAGTCAAAGGCGCCATTGTAGAGGGTGATGATGGTGGAGCGATGAGCAGCGAACAGGTTGCCCACCTTTCGAACACACAGACACGATGCGGCGATACAAAATGTATAGTTGGGGGTTATTGGAGATTGCAAAGGTGTTGTGAAATAGAATTTATTTTGGACATCCAGTATGTTTCTATGCTAAGATATGTATACAGAAATACTATCGGAATTCACCTGCATGTTAGTTAGAAGGAGCAGAATTCCTCCCACGGCGATGCAGGACAGGGCAGGAAAAAGCAGCTCTGAAAATGCTACATGACGGCGGAAGACACACTTTACTGCCCTCCAGACAAGTTACGAAACGATTCCCTTGATTATGACGTGATTTTAAACTTATACCCAACCCCTTGACTTGGTTAGCGCTAGATTCCAGGGCCACAGAGAAGCCAGAACAGCAGACAAGTTGGGGTGTTTAATCACTGATGAACAGCTGTCGAGCAAGAAACCTAAACTTGTTTGGCCCTGTGGCAGTCGATCAATCAAGCTTTATTTCAGACTCACAAAGGTCCGTACAAAACATTTAAGAAAGAACCAACAAAAAGAAACAACACAATAATAAATTAAAATCCATATAAGCACTTTCTCCAGTGACTCCAGAATCTGACAGTGCTCTGCTCCGGCATTGTTAAAACATTTATAATTTCATTTTGTGAGTCCTCAGGGCGCTTCATAAATGTATACACAAAGCTCCGAATCACCGCATTTAGTGTGGGAACATTATTTTGAACAAATAGCAGACTGGCACTTGTCCATCAAGGGACTTTCAACAAAATGCGAAGTACGTGGAATTTAGTTAATTAACCTTTTGCACAACAGCAAGCTCCTCTCCAGACAGGTGAAACACAGACCTCAGATGCTCTTTTGTTCTCACAAGCATTATTACACTCTTCGTAGAGTTAAAGCAGTAATATCGATAGTTCAGAAAGCTAGATGAAAATTTATTTTCAAGAGATAATTAAGAATGAAATATGGGTTTGATATGATTATGGCATGGATTTCGTGTTATGTGTTGTAATCACTAGGCTAAAATTGTATAGAGAATGGCATGTCAGCCTGCTTTTTGGAAAATTCTGAACTTTAGCGCACTGTTACACGCTTAAAATGTGACAGGAATACTACATATTTCCCACTGGGAAAGGATTATGGCAAGAAGAAACGGGTATGATGACAGAGAGCTGAAAGATGAATCAATTAAGCTACACTACACTTGAGGAGGTTTAGGGAACTGCTTGAAATGGGCACTTATTTGATGCATGTTGCGATCTGCTTGTGTGCGTGCACCTACCTGCACTGGAGAAGGCCATAAGAATGGTTCCAGTTGTGTACAAAGATCTGTGAGAGAGAAATATGACTGAATATAGTGCAGCTACATCAGTGTCTTGGTCATTTATTCACCAAAAGCATACGCACACTCAGACACACTAGAGAGAAGGTACTTTCACACTTCACACATAAAAATAAAATGGTAAAGAACACTATGGATTCAAATGTATTATATTTTGGTGGGCAAATCTTAATTTCCCCCGTCTGGCATCAGATGAAACAACTATGATGTATTTTATGAGTTGAACTGTTGCTTCAACTTAATAAATTTAATAAGTAAGGAGGTGGGTTTGCATTTTTTTAAAGCGCGCTCTCGGTCCGTGTTTTCCATGAGTGGGCTCTTCAAACCTGATAACCGGTATCATGTCATCTAAAGATATGCATTCACGTGCACCGTGAGCGATAAATAAGTAACCTCAGTTGTCAATGTATAACGCAAAAGCTCGAAATCAACAGTCCTTACTGTCCCAGAAAAGGAAGACCAGGCAATTCCTATTGAACAGGTATGATACCACAATGATGTGCAAAACAATGATTAGTATCAGCAGGAAATACTTTCTGTTAGATGCTTTCCAACACCAACATGCGTGTTGATGTGGGACACATCTGCAGGCACATAGTGAAATTTACCATTTAGCTGAATAGCTGAACTGGAAACTGAAATATGAATTTGAGCTCGTGGATCCCGTATGGGTATCATGCATTGAATGGTAACTTATTCCAAACGGTTTGCCACTTGTTTTGCCGACCGAACCTCTAAATGCTGTCTGAGGTCTGACTGTTGTCTCTAAAAGAACACACATGAATGAAAAGCCATTTGTCAAAGTTTGTCAGTCAACTATAAGCTGGACAAACAACATGCCCATGACATGACTGATTGCTGATGGGTTCTTTTCCTTGTGTTTTGTGTTCGTAGAGAGAGAAAAACAAGACGGACTCACATTCCCAGCAGCCTGGTCACCATGGTGCCAAATCGATCAAACAGGTAGCCATTGACGAAATTCAGGAAGTTGTTGAGGAACGAGGCAATGGTGAAGACCAGAGAGAACTGCTCATCCTGTCTACTACAGTCTGTAAGAAAGAGAAACGGAGAGAAAGCATGGGGCATCATGGGGTGTTGAGCCAACTGGTGGTGGACGCCAAAATGTGTCCGCTAAATACTGGAATCAGTGTCATGCTTTGGGGTTTGGAAGTGGCCGGAAACGTGACTCCAATGACATGATAATGCAGCTCTGTGTCTACTGGATGTGCACGTGGAAATGATTTGCTAACACTAGCCATAACGACATAGGTTATATATATCTCTCAGGGGTCTGGCTGTCTTTGTGTTTTGGGGTTCTTCTGCCCCCAAGTGGCCAAAAATGTATTCATGCAGCTTTAACTGATAGTATTTGTACATTTTTGCTTCCAATCGCCTCTCAAACCTGAACTCTAGCGTTGCTCACCTGAACTGGTCGGGGTGCCGTTGGCAACTGGGGCACTGACACACAGCTCACTGAAGTAGCCATCGTCCTTCAGCACAAACACCAGCGAGGCGAAACCGAACACAACACCGGCAAAGCACAGACACTCCAGCATCCCAGAGGCCAGAGTCAGCCTGTAGTGCATCCTGGTACCACCCTCGTTCCCCTGCATGCTTCACTCCCCTTCCCCGGGTCGCTAATGGGTTTACTTGCGGCTCGAGTTTAGTCCTCAGAGAAAGCTGCTGTAGTCTCCTTTTTTCTCGTTGGTTTTCTGTTCCTCCAATTCTTCTTTAAGCAGCTGTTTAGAGTTCCCTTCAGCGAGTGCAGGGCAGTAAAGGTCTCTGCTGGATTAAAGTTTCTAACATACGGAACAAAAACAAAACAGGTTTAAGGGAGAGCGAGTCATCAGCTTTCAGTTACAGGCCGCACAGTACAATATAATATAGCATATGGTTCCACGCCTACACAACAGATGATCCAGGGCTGAGCAGTATTAGTGAAGCAGCTTAAACACATGTAAACCAATTTACAGCCCAAATCTGTAATTTTTCAACATCAATTTTACATTGGTTTTTGAACAATATGAATGACAAGTGCTAATTGTACTCAATGTGGTTCCATAAAAGTACAGTTGTATGAATTTTATAGTTTGATGATGATCCTGAACATGACGTTTCTGATACTCGCAGCAGACACCTTATAAAGAAACAGTTTATGATAAGCAGAGTTATTTTCTCCTCTGCTGCTCTGTCTGACAGTACACTGTCCAGTTTACACAGCGTGGGCTGCTGCACTCAGTCCATTCAGAGAGAGTTCACTGACTCTGCTCATGCTGGTCATTTGCAAGATGCACAATTAAAGGGTAAGTCCACCCTAAAAATGTCATTTCTGCTCAGGTTAAAGTCTCGTCTCCTCTCCAGACTGTAGTGATGCAGTCAGAGAAATCCTGGAGCTGCTCAAACACCACACGGTTAATGAAACAGCTGGTAGGACACTATGAGAGAACCCACTGAGATTTTACAGGAACAGGGGAGCACATTTGGATCAACAACAGTGAATAAAGCTAATCCAAGTTTGAAGGATTAGATTGTTATCAGACATATCAAGTCCCACCCCTTTTACCCCCCCCCCCTCGGTCCCCCCTCCCCCCACAGAAAATAAATATAAATAAAAAGAATGAATTAATTAAATGAATTAAATAATCCAAAATTAAAACAAATTTCAAAATAAAAATAAAATGGATTAAATAATGGAAATGTTCCATTTCTTTAGTTTAGCGTGAGCAAAAGCTTTAGAAGAATGTGCCCTTAAAACAACTCTCTGTAAGGTGAATGGATTACATTTTTCCAAACAGTGAGTGAAGCAGCATTTTCAGAAGACAAATATAAATAAGTAGTCTAAAGCATGATGAAATGCAACTTTTGCTAAACTTACCATTCTCACATGAAAAAAACTGCGCTAATGTGTTAAATAGAGTCTTCTCTTCTCTTCTCGTGCTCTGTGTCTGTGTGACACACTGTTTCCAGAATTCTGACTTTGACCCTCCCTCGGGCTATTATCTCCAGGTGACAGTGCACAAAAACAGTCAGGAGTAATTTTGTCTGCTTAAATTTTGGCGAAAACCCAATTTTGTACTAGAAGTACTTTGAACTGTAATATTGTTACATTTTAGTGCCAACTATATTTAATAATCAATTTATTTTCATTAGTTTACCAGGAACAAACGCTTTAGAAGAACGTGCCCTTAAGAAAACTCTGTGTTAGTTGAATGAATTAAATGTTCTAAACAACAGTTTCAGTAGACAAAAATAAATAATAAGTCTAACACAGGACAAAATTACACTTTTTCCGGGGTCAATGACAGATCAGTAGGAGGGGTTTAAATAGATGGAATCCTCTTTTTATTAGTAAGCTAGTTGAAAGAATAAAAATGTCCAAACAGTGAGTGAGGCAGCATGTTCAGTAGACAAACATAAACTAGACGAAATTAAACTATAACACTAGAGTCTCTCTCCCATATAAGACAAACATTTGTCCTGTTTATGGCAATGTCTTTTTAAAATATGCATCATGTTGTCAAAAAGTCCACAAAGCTGCCGGTCAGCACAAGTATAAAATAAAATAGTTTTTAACAGTTAAAAATGTCAAACTTATCTGCTCTGCTGTGTGTGTGTGTGTGTGAAACGTTTCCACCCCTCCCTCATTATCTCCAGTGCACCAGCATCTGTTTTTCAAACCGTCTTGCATTCAGTCACAAGACGAAACTTTGCTTAATGTGGATCAAGATAATACAGTTGTTTTACCTTGTTACAGCTCAGCCATGAACAAAAGCTAAATTGTCTTTAACGTAAAAGAAGAATGTTCATTTTAAACACTGTCAGTAAATTCTTAATATGTTGACTTACTCTAAATAAAGACAGGAATATTCTCCTTAAGGTTTATTTTGATGTCTTTTTAAAAAAAACACAAGTATAAAATAAAGTAAATGATGGTCATTTTAAGAAAACCCACAGAAACAGCTCTGTTGACACAGAAAATCTGAAATTAAGGCCGTCTGTTTCTCTCTCATATTTAAAAACGACTCCTTCCTGGAATGTATTTGAATATAACACACATCTAAATGTCATTCTTTGATTAATCCAATATTCAGAGGTAGACTCTGCGCGTCGGCTCAGCTGTGCACACACACTCATGTGTTGTGGTGTGCTTAGAGTATTGTAGCCATAGGGACAGCCCACATTTCCCAGCATGCATTGCCTAGTTCTGAAAACAGTTTGTTAGCTGTCTTATGTTCTAAAATGCAAATGTTACTTATTGTTAGTGCTTGTAATGTGTCTGTTCAGAACATTGTGGGTATTGTCGGTAGCTGTTATATTTCTGCTTGTTTCAACCATAGGTGAGACGGCTATTACAATTCATGAAACTCAGGCTGACACAAACATAACTGGATTAAATAAACAATTGACGACCAACCTGGTTTCAAAATATAACAAAAACTCCAAACCATAATTGTTAATAAAGCCATAATGTGACTTTAATCCTATGCTTCTGCACATAGGACTGATGGCAACTCAATAAGGAGCCGCACACCTTCACTAACAATACCAATGTCATGCAAAAACTGCTGCTGTGTCAGTTTTATCCTTCTGAACAATTTAACAAAATAAAAAGTTATTTAGTGTCTATATGTACACAAAAAAGTCTCCCAATCAAAAAAAACAAATGACTTGCCAAGATAATCTTTCAGATTTGTTGACTTAGTAAAACGTTATGACAAAAACTTGTCCAACATTCACTATAATGTTTAAAGATACAACCGTACTCATTAAATCTGACGCTGACGCTTTCCTCTAAGAAGATGTTATTTCTGATGATATAAAGAAACGCGCGTCTCGGTGTTGTTTTTCACAAAAGCCCGAGAGGGGCTTGCCAGAAGCATGTCTGTAAAACGTTTCATGAAAAAAGGGGGGGGAGCGTCTCGCCGCTTAGGACACGGCTCGCGTAGCGAAACGCAAAGGGTTAAAAGGAAACTAAACAAATTGGCGAGTTGTTGTTCAAATGTTGGAACAGCGAAGCCAGAGCTTCTGATCGGCCGGCATAGCCTCTGGTTGGACACGTAGTCGCTGGTTGGATAGACAGCCGGGCTTGGATAAAGAGCCGCGAATATTTTTTTCGGCTCGCATATTTTCATATGAGTCCACCTGTATTTGTTGCAGACAACTGTTGGCCATAGCCTTGAAACAAAATTGGATATAAAAGACTCTCGAAATGACAGAAAGGGAAAACCTCAGCCTTCCCGAGGAGAACGATGCAACCTTCAACGCCATGGTGGTCTAAAGGAGGCCCTTGGTTCAACGTGACTTTCACAGGGATGATGATATTACGCTACCAAAACTTCAAGACTTCGTTTTCCGTTGAGGGCAACGAAAGAGTGAAAAACGTCACAAATGAGATACACCAGATGCCGTACATGCACGGAACCTACTTCATGTATCTGAGAAAGACGCACATGGGCTGCCACTCTTTTCTGCAAGTTGTGAGGGAAGCCGCGAAGGAGCCTCCGATGCTCGATGTTCCAAAAGGCAATGTGAAAGATCTGACTGATCACGACTTTGATGTATGGCTCACCGTCGAGATGGATCACAACCTGCAGTGTGAGACTAAGATTGAGACCGGCGACAAATGCTCTCAGAATATGAAACGTGTGTTGAACGAGGGGACTCTTAATTATGACATGAAGGACGTTTGGGAACTGATTAAGAAAATTTGAGGCTATGTGTTCTTCTCCGCCTTCACGCCTTCCACTGTGCACTTGTGAGCTGTGAATTTGTACGCTGAGCAGAGGATAACTCCAACGACGTGTGTCATGTTTAATATCACCACTATATTGTACACCTGAGCACCTTTTGAACGTGCCTTCGTGTCCCCACCCTAACGCTATAGAATAACGCTGTGTCACAGGCGAAGTGCGACATGAAGGCATGGTATGCTCATGATGAGGGAGGTCGCAGAACGAGATTGTGTATCTGCGCAAGGGTTAAAATGTTTTGAATCGGTCGAGTTTTATTAGATACTAAAGGTTAAACTAATGATGACAGCTATGGTCAGGATATGGCCTATATCTTTTCCTAGTGTTGAAGAGTTTTCAGAGGTGATATGATAGCTATTGAAAGTGTAAAACCGACTCTCACGGGCTGATGTGAAATTGTACCGTTTACTATTGAGATGAAGACGGATGTTTTCACAGAAACTTGTTATTCCAGAAAAGGTGTCGAGCGGTGTATGATGAGGTCAAACATTGCCCTTTGGTTAGTGAAGAAAAAATGTTGTCATCCAACAAAATCGACTTTGACCCAAGACTACAAACGCCATTGTCATGTCAGGTTGTGGGACCGAGCGGATGTGGAAAAACCTATTTTGTAAAGTCTGTTTTGGAAAACTGTAATCATACGATGGATATACAGCCTGATAACATCGTCTGGATGTACACTTTTTTTCAACCCATGTACGCTGAACTGCAAACGAAGAATAAAAAGATGAAATTTGTCGAAGGGCTAACGGATTCTTTTGAAGATGAAAACCTGTTTCCTCCCGATCAAAATCACTTGATTATTTCGGACGATGTCATTTTTCAGGCCTCCGACCATCCCGAGGTAGTCAGGATTTTTACACAATACAGGCATCACAAGAACATGAGCGTCACGATGCTGACTCAAAATGTTTTTCATCAAGGAAAACATAGACGCACCATCAGTTTAAACTGTAATTATCTGGTGCTGTTTAAAAAACCTCGAGAAAGATTACAGACAAATATACTGGCGCAAAGCCTTTTTCTTAGAAAGTTTTGAAGACACCATCAAAGAACCTCACGGGTATTTAATCGTCGACTTCACGCCTAGCTGTCCAGAACAGTACAGATTAAAGTCAGGCGTACTGCCCCGTCAATGGCCCGTCATCTACCTATCTAAATCAAAGTCCTAAGCCAGCATGTCTGCGCGTTTAAAAAGGAACGCTCCTTTACTGCGCGCTTTGTGTCACGCCACGCCGCAGAAACGTAAAGATATCCTCAAACATTGTTCGCTGGACTTTCTTCAGTCTCTGTGCGAGCTCTCTTTAAATCTTTTAAAAGGAAACATTCCCCTGACCTCCGCTCAATATCAAAAACTCAAAAAACAAAAGAAAATCATCAGGCTGTTGGCCGATAAAAAAACCAGCCTAAAAACCAAACATCGAACTCTGAGAAAACAATCTGGAGGCTTTCTTTTAACTCTCCTTTCAGCCGTTGTTCCCAACGTCGGACAGC
>CM022472.1:26909107-26924352 GCA_011952105.1 Coreoperca whiteheadi | reverse complement strand
CTATAAATCTTTTAAAAGGAAACATTCCCCTGACCTCCACTCAATATCAAAAACTCAAAAAACAAAAGAAAATCATCAGGCTGTTGGCCGATAAAAAAACCAGCCTAAAAACCAAACACTGGACTATGAGAAAACAATCTGGAGGCTTTCTTTTATCCTGCTTTCAGCCGTTGTTCCCATGGTCGGACAGCTTCTGGGAGGGCTTATTCAAAGATAAATCATGAGTCAAAAGATGTTTTTGATGTCGCCTCAGCAGCTAAACCGTCTGAATCAGGCGGTAACCTCCGCTGCTCCCGGGGAAACCGTGAGATGTACGGCTGAAAAAGACTTGGATGTAAAAATGAGGTCTATAATAAATGAACAGGGTATAAATGCCTATGAAAAAACGCTCTGCTGCAGAGATACCTAACTCTAGTCAAACAAGGGGAGAAAGACGACCATCGTATCACGCTGACTCTAGCTAAAGAATCTGAGGTGCGAGAAGAATAAGAAGAATCGCAAGACAAAACGGTAACGGCAGATGATACGGCTAACGAGGTGCTACAAAAACTGCCGGCTCGCTATCGTAACGCCGAGTACATCATGAAGAAACTATCCGAGAACCAGGATGGATGGACTCGCAGGGGAGAGTTTGTGTCTAAGGCTGAGATTTTGGAAGCTTCGCACCTAATTGACTTGTTCAAATATCTCTCAGTCTCTAATAAAAAAATCCCAACCGCCTAAGGGTTGTGCGGGTTTTTTAAATACACTATTGGAACTCAACGTCCCTTTCTCGCCGATGACTAACCCTCGAGTTAGCAAGGAATATCGTCAACTTCAAATAGAGAGATGAGGAGGCATCGCCCCCACCGTTAAGAAAAGGAAAGAAACGCATGCCTTTAGTCCAACTCTTGATTTTTACCCCTAATAAATAATGAATGAAAGGAATTGAATTGTCTCGTCTTTATTATAAGCTGTAACAATCTTTGAACATTTGTAAAGAACAGATGGTGTGGTGAAAAGATCCTGCTCAACCTTGATATTTTCTCACAAATTCTGATACCGTAGCATCGTTTGTCATCACATCATCATCACGATACAAAGACAACACATTTTCAAATGATAGACTGCAGGCTCTGTGACACAAATATTAACACAATGCTGACCGCACGCTGTAAACAGGATGTGTTGAAGCTGTCGGTTGTGGTATGGAATGGCGTCGCAACGACGTTCTAGAAATCGCAAGATGCCTTTAAGGTAATGTGAAAAATCTGGGGAGAATCCTAAAGAATCAAAAAAGGTGCCTTTTCGACCTTCCTCGAGTGTGAGCGCCAACCAAAGCTCTCCGGGTGGGTGTTGACGATTATGTAGGCGGGAAGTCTGAAGGATTGCCACAGTAGCTGATCCGAAACCCACACACAGCAAAAGGCATCTCCCGATAAATGTCGCATTATGTCCTCCAATTGGTGATTGTTCATTTCGTCTCAGTAATAGTCCACCAACACCTGTCATTTGGACTTGATCTCCAAAATAGACTCGTAACAAGCCTAAATAATGAGAGTGGTGGTGATGGGTAAGGGCACTCGGAATCTCATTTCCAGTCGTAAACGTCCGCTGAAAACGGGCGATAAAGCGTCACTGTCTTCACCGGAGATTGAAAACAAACTCACGGACGTACAGTCCCTGATTAAATTGAGCCTGGAAAGCTTTGGCAGGTACCTGTCTACTGTCATGACAAAGGGTCATGTATTCCACGTCGTTGTGAATAAAATTAAAGGGAGAAAGGTCACTTTTTCCTGTGAAGCCCTTGTGGTTCACCACGGCTATCATTAAATATTTAGGCATTGTTCCCAGAAAGAGATTTTCTTGGTCACATAGTCGGGAATTTTCTGGGATGGAGTAGGTCTTTACTTTCACGCGGGATAAGGGGTAGAGCGCGTTATCCCTCATTAAGGCCGTCGCATGCCCTAAACGCACGGAGAGACGCTGACTTTCTTGACAAACAAAGAGGCCCCCAGTATTTTTAAACGGTGAGTGTTGAGGGGATCGGCCATGAGACAGAAGGCGTTGTTGGCCCTGGTCAGCTTAATTCTCAGATCCACAGAGTTCAAGAGAACCCTTTCGCAAAAAAAGAATCACCGGTGAACCGGAGCCTCCGAATCAAACCCGTTTGTCCCGTTATTTGTCACTATAGAGTCCATGGAACCTAGCCTGGATGCCAGCCGAACTTAGCCCCGCCCACAAAATTTGAGCTCGGCCAGTCCGGTCTGGACTCAATCCATAGAAGAGTAATTATGCCCGAACAGAAACTGTTCTGAGCAATCAAATTGTCAGGGCGGGCTTTATACGATGAATTACAGATGATCAACAGAAACGTATTCAGCCACGTCCCGGTCTCTTTTCTCTGATGCCTCAGATGAATACGCTTCTTCAGCCTGGTCTCTTTCGTCGTCCTTCCATTTTTGAAACACGGAAATGTCACGTTCCAACCGTGTTATTAAATTCTGACATGACCGACAAATGCGATACGATTTGTTTACTGCATTGTCGAGTTTTAACAACTATGTGTCGCTCAACCTACGTCACTCACTCCGTTGCTCTGATTGGTTTTAGGTCTATCCAATTGAGGTCTTTCCTGGATCGGTTGAACTATGCCCCCATAATCACAGCCCAATGGAGCAGTATCAGAATCATATTCTGACTAGAATTGAGTATGACCACGTCAGGCTACATGGAACCGGCCATGTCTTTGTAAAATAACCCAGCGCTGAACTGACTTTTTAGCGTGTTCTCTGAATAGTTGAGCAGGGTCTCTATCATCGCTCTGTTGTGCTTAGTGGCCCTGGATTGCGAAATCAGCCTGTCCCCCAGAATAACGTCGCATTGGCTGAAAATTGTATTCAGCGGATAATTCATGAGTCCCACCGCTGCGTCGGCAGCCATGTTTGAGCCGTCCTCGTTCGTAATTTTTCAGGCGAAGCAGAAGCAAGCTGTCATTAAGGTCCAGGTCTCCAGGAATAAAAAATTTGATGGGGCCTCTGTCGGTAATGGCAGACAGAGGCAGGACTTCTGTGTAGAGCTTTTCATCGATAGACATTTGCGTCATGGGAGCTGAAAATAAATCCAGCTCCGCCATACTGCTTTAGGCTGATTTGTGATTTTAAAGAGCTATCTTTTCTAAAATATATATCCGGCTGCGTGCTTTCTCTTGGGTGTGCTGCTCCCGACTGATTTTCTCTTGTTTGACCCTGCCGCTTTTACAAGCTGCCCCAGCGTTCTCTTCCTAGCTCTTCTAGCTAGAACCATCATACCGGATCCTTCTTGGTCCGACCGATCGTTTAAGCTCCCGACGGCGTGGGTTCACCTCCGAGGCGACGTTTGTTAGCGGCTGACTTCAGATGAGGTTTGGCGATGGCAAAGCCTTATTTCATCAAAGGCGCTGCAAAACGAAATCATTTCGAGAATATAGACCCTTCTTCTCCCGTACATGGCGGGTGAGCCGTAAAAACCGAGGAGAGCGCCCCCCACCTTATTTTCATAATAAGTCACAAAACGGTGAGTATCAGACCTCTCTTCCATCATTATTATGGGGAAACATTTTAATAAGAAAGAAATCGATTGAATATTGGATTTTGAAATGCCCTTGGAAATGGTCTCCATGCTGTCTTATTTCCAAATCATTGTGCGTGTTGTACATTTTGCGGATTTAGACCCCACCCCACCCCACCAGCGGCGTTCCGTGTTGCCATTTCAGGAAGTGGGAAACCCTAATCGCTACCAGTTGCTAATTTTAGCTCTCTCTCTCTCACACACACACACACACATCCTTGTAGGCCTACTTCTATCCTTGTGAGGAACTACATAGACCCAATGCATTCCCCAGCCCCTTACCTTACCTAAACTTTCATATATTCATATACACATGCGCACAGTAGCTTTGCAACCCAGTGATTCTGTTCACATTTTCCTTTATTGATTAGATTATTTCTATTTTCTTTCTTGTAACTGTCGCACTTTAACACTGCGCCAAACCCCATAAGGTTTTGGCACTAAATGCAGAAAGCAATTTGTGCACATTAAAACATTGCAGAGCCCTTAACGTTTGATTTGCTTCTGTTCTGGAAAAGTGCGCCAAACAAACAAACGAACCCCGGCCTACACGCGGACAGCGCGGCAGTTATCGCCGGGCGGTGCTCACTGTAATCCAGATTAGTTCACTTAATCTGTGCGTACGGACACATGGCACAATGTGGAGACAAAACGGCAAGAAACGAGACCGGTGTGACGCGACCTTCACATGGTTTATTAACAGAAATCATTAAACATACAACAGGAGTGGACAATTGATATCGTGACTATGAGTGGGCTATTTCGCTGTCGAATCAACTCACCTCAGTCCTGCGACAAAACACGCATCATTCCGCAAACACCTCCCGGGCCACTCACATCTCAAATGCTGTGTGCCGTGTAATTCCCAGGTGACCCGAACATTACAGTCCCACCCTCGTGCAGGGACTCCGCAGGAGAGCGATGCACTTTGCACTGAGCCGCAGCTTGTCTATCCAGTGTGCAGGGCTGTGCCGCACTCTCTCAGGCTGTCTGGTGGAGAGCCAGCTGTAATCGCAGCAGGTGGACACGGGGCGGGAGAGCGCATTACCATGTGGGTCTATTATATACGCAGTAATTCTCATGTACAGTGTCATTGTCAGTTATGGGATAGCGGATTTTCTATGATTGAGCGTAGGCCTTAATGATGATGCCGTTTTAATTCAAGCAAATATGTCCCTGAGCTACAATATAGGCCTACTAAACAACTATAAAGAGAATAGCCTGCAAGCTCACTAATGGGGCCAAAAGGCACTTGGTGGGACCTGCAGACATATTTGAATTATTTTCTGTTTTGTGCAAACATGAAGACATAGTGTCTTCATGATTAGACACTGCCGTCATTATGGTGCATTTTGGATCTTTTCATAGAAAGGTAGAATTTTTGCGTTCCCTGGCCACACCTTTCTCCGTCCACTCCTTCTGGGCCACGGGTCTGTTTGTAATGGGAGGTAGCGTGGAGATTCTCAAGTTAAGGCATTTAGCATTTTCTTGTTTCTTGCCTCTTTGACTCGTAGCCTACAAATACAGCACATTGGCTTTGTGAGGGGGATTCAACACATCTGTAATTCCACCTCCGGAGACGTCTCCTTTTCCTCAGTGAAACGGTACAGTACAGTACAAAGTGCATGTCACTGTTCACAAATGAAACCAACAGCATCCTGCAGATATTACCGCGCTGCTTTCTTCGGGAGAGACCTCTGGCTCTAAGAATTCGCTTAATTTTTCTTTCACTAATTACATAACCATGCCTATTTGAGCAGTATGCAATACGCAAAATGCAATGGGCTGACATGCTGGGGGCAGCTGAGCGGAAATAAGACACGTGGCTCAGAGGGAATGGAAGAAAAGTAATTGCGGCGGGAACGCAAAAGTAGTCCCCAAGAAACACTCTCGCCACGACCTTTGACCTTTCAGGGGGAGGCTGAAGGGCTGACGGCGAGGTAATGGCAGTGATAGGGGCTGCAGAGGTGTTGCAAAAACAAAAAAAAAAGGTGTGCAATTTTCAGTTTGTGGAAAGCTATAACAAGCTATAACACCTTGCAAACAAGTACACAAACATTTACCATGCCAGTTTCTACTAGCCCCGTCTCAGTGAGTCTTGCGTTTTGTTAAGTCACGCTGCTGCTGTCCTTTCACAGCATCTGCACCTTATAATTTGCAGCCTGCAGGTCCCAGAACTAAGGGACCTCTCCAGGAAGGTTAATGATTGCTGTTCTTATTTCCCTCAGCGGCAATTACCGTCACACGCTAAACTTGCCGAACATCAAGTAATAAATGACAGCTCACATAGCTATTAGCCTTGTTGCCGGGGGTCCACATCGGTCGAAGACACAGTGGCCCTTTGGGGAAGCCCGTCATTGTGTTGGCGACAGACATGACCCGCTCATCCTCATCCCGCCACGATCTGGAAGAAAGAAGGGCAGATAAAACAAGGAAAAGAGGTCAGTATGGAAGCAGCTGAATGTTTGTGTATGCATACTGTATATGTTTGCTGTGTAGCAGGGCATACTTGTTCCCTTCTGAAATTGTATTAATTATCAAAATCAGTGCCCTTCAAAAGTATGAAAATGTCCACTGTGTGTCGTACAATAACAGATAACAGGCTGGGTTGGATTCTTGTAATCCAGGGATGTTTAGTGGAGGCAGGGTGGGGAAATGAAGCACATTGTCCCGTGTGCTTTCACTGAAATATGTGAGGAGAACAAGCACGAGCGCAGGTTGCTTGGCTCTTACTTGCCCTTTCAAAACGTACCTTTTTCATCACACCTGAATTTCAATCATGTTCGGTTACAAACACGAGCAAACTAACAAACGCTAGCCTTCATTTCGCCTCCAGGAAGCATTAGGGATGTTTGCGTGCGTGTTGCCTACATACAGAGCATGGTCCTCACCTCAACAACCCCCCATCCCGTTGACACAGTATCCAGAAACCTATACAGCATTCTTCGGTACAGCTCGATACAAAACAAACACTGACTTTTGTCTTTATTCTGGCAAGAGTGTGTGCTGTGTTCACACACACACACACACACACACACACACACACACACAGCCAACACTAGCCGTGCCATGTATTGGTCTAACTGAATCCACACTTCTTTGACACAGTCTCAGCATTTAAGTCAACATTATAAGCTTCACAAAGTTGCATTGCATTACATAGCAAATGTTGTTTCCATAAATTAAATCCCACTCTCTAATCCTGCTAGACTTACCTGTGGCGCTGTTAGCCGTTAGAGGAACGCACTGCGCGTTTTCATTCCCACCCACGCCCTCTGTCTCTGCTCCCAGGTTATTCAGGTTATTCAGGTTGCTAAGTCGTGGTTTTCTGGTGATTATGGGGTGCGCAAGATATGCATGGCTCGGCTGCTCTGGCACACGATTTACAAATGATGAAACAATCGTGAAAGTTTACGAGGAGTTCGAGCACGTCCTGACAAAAACACAACAATCACTTCAGAAGAGGGGACAACGTGTTGTTTTTTTTTTGGGGGGGGGGGTTGTGGTGAACTCTGATTTTTGATGGCAAAGTGGAATACGTTCTGTGCGCACCGAGCGCTGTCCTTCGGGGAGCCCAGAGGCGCGGCCAGGTCGCAGTCCAGTGCGTCGGCGTGACCCGCACATTCTTCACGGAACTGTGGGGACCCTTTTCAGTGAGTCCGTCTCCAACACGCCTGTCGATTCGCAGTAGAAGCTGTGCGGAATAACGCGTCAAAACGACAAAGCTGTGTGTGCCCATGAGCGCGGAGACGTCTGTGGCTATTTTACAGCGGGCCGATGCTGGTGGCGACCGATTTCCCCAACGGCTCTGGCGTGTAGAAATGGGGCTTGACAGTGCGCAACATGGTCCAGCGGGAGACCGCAGGAAGGAACAGAGAGCCTACATGCTGTCTTCAGGTGGCTGTAAAGAGAGTCACCAGTGTCGAGCAAAGGCCGTCTGTGTAGGCTACTAACTGTCTTAGATGACAGAGCTTGCAAGAATCATTCATCCTTACTCTACCTCGCTCACACTGATGTCAAACCTTTATAATATGAGCTCTATAAATGAATCCTTGACCCTCCTGACGTGTAATCGCGACGGTTGACAGGTAGGCTACGTGTGATGAATTAGTAATACTTTTTTTTGTGAGATATCATAAACCCCTGGCAATGCTAGTTACGATTATCATGAAAGGGGTCGGGAACAGAGAAGATTAAATAATTACAAAATGCCGACATATTGCAGTTATCTGCAGAAGCCGCCTGCGCCTCGTTGAAATGAGTCTGCAGGTATTTCTGATCACTTGTAAAAAGCAGCATAGGGCCGAGCTGACAGCTTTTATAGTAATTTATTACAATAATGAAAAACAAATCATCTGTTTTATTATTCTTAAGAAAACATGTAGGCTACTTAATACATATAAAAAAAAATAGGGCTTCATGTTTACACATTTTTATTTAGGCCTACAAACTTGTTTGTTTTTCACTTCTTACATTTTTTAGCAGCAGCAAAGTGACAAGGACGGCACAAGCGGCCCCCTGTGGCACCCTGTGGAAGGTAAAGGCACCCTCTGGCAGCTACTGGCACCCTCTGGCAGCTACTGGCACCCTCTGGCAGCTACTGGCACCCTGTGGCACTGGTGGCAGCTACAGGCACCCTCGCTTTGAGCTAAATGTTAACGATTAGCAAGTATAATGTTTAGCATGTTAGTGTGCAAACATTTGCTAATTAGCTCTAAACACAAGGTAGCATGCAGCCCTATCTATCAACCCAGAGTGTACAGAAAGTATACAATGTATTCCTCACACACACATTTTCTAGAGATGGATACATTCATGTTTGACGGTATTTGTCCTTCACACAATATGTTTTTTTTTTTTTTGATGATTGACATTTTCAAGGAAACAAGTCTGGGGAAATCCTGCCATTATACACATAAAATAATAGAATTGTTTTGTGTTATTAATAGACACTAAAATGATGATGTAACTCAAAAACAACATTGAAATGTTGAATTACATTGAAAAGCAAATTTTAAAAATCAAAAGCATCATATGATGAAAGTATATACATAAATATGTAGAAGGGATTTTAATCTGATACTCAAAGGAGCAGTGTTTAGGATTTAGTGGCATCTAGAGATGCAACCACCTGAATGCTGCTCACCTCACCCTCCCCTACACAATCTCGTACCATTCCAAGTGTGGAGGAGAAACTCCCGTGGCCATGAAACGTGCGTGAAAAATGCAGAAAGGCCAGATCTACAGGCCGTTGTTTGATTTGTCCATTCTGGGCTACTGTAGAGACATGGCGGTTCAACATGGTGGACCTGCTCCCTGAATGCTCTTAATGTACTGATCTTGTTCCTAACAGTCTTTCTTGCGCTGCAGTTTTTTGTTGTTGTTTTTTTTTTGTTACAGAAAAAGTGCTTTATAAGCAATAATGCTGTGTGGTGCTCATCACTGTATATAACTAGAACACAGAGCAGCGCCAGGCACGGCCCTGCAAAAAGCCCGGCGTGGGTGGAAGATGGCATGAGGGAACATAATAAACAGCAGTTGGATCTGCCAAGGGGACATAGAAATGTCTACAATGTGTGTTACTCGACCTGGCTGCTGATGCACTGTGGTCCTTGTTACAGCTTTGGGACCCCCGTAGAAGTTTCATAAATAACCACTGTCCTCTCCTCCGCCTCGTCACTCTCTCCAGCTGTGCTAAAGGCTATTTCTTCCATCTGCTTTAGTCCACCAGGGTCGTTGTCACACCTGTACTCAGACATCTCTATTTCTGTCTGCCTGACGGCAAGATTTGTTTTCCGTTGGCCTCTTGTTTCTTCAAACTGAAACCAAACTCCACGTACCAAATAAGACTTTTTAGGCAGTCGGTTTCCTAATAATCAGTTGCATTTTGTTGTTCTGTCCAGTAGCAGACGTCCCTGTATGCTGCGGCACCGTTTCTTCTCACTTCCGTGTTACACTTGCTTCTTCACTCACCCTGTGCGCCGTGGCTGAGCCCCACACCCAGCTTTACTGGAGCAAAGTGGAATTGTTTAGAACAACATCAGGTTCAAGTGATTTCCTGCACTTCACTTAGCCGTCGCTGACTTTTTCCGCAAGAAATGATAGAGGGTGTAAATGATAAAAGAAAATATCGGCCTACAGAGAGTTGCCTTTACGTTTACACAATCAAGTGTGGCATCATCAGACGCCCTAGCCTATTTACTGTATATTACACAGAATGGTTTGATGGGAAGTGAACAACTCTCGACCGATCAAGGCACGGCAAAATGATCAGAGCATCACAGTTCACACTGTGCTGGTTGCTGTTGATGCTACATCACGCTCCGTCGTGGAATATGGTGTGCAAAAATACATGGAAGCATGACAGATAGGTATGTGTGCTGACAGCAGTGGAGCCCTGCACCTCTTTAGTTACAGTATGGCCCTACTCGCTGGCCATTTGTGGGACCAGAAAATGATTAAGTCCTAATTAAGACAATGCCCTTGTTTTTATCTGCTCTGTCTGCTTTTGTTGTCCATGGCCTCAGTTACATTAATATTCTTTGTGGGATTGTCAGTTAATGTGCACTGCGGTGGTGGCAGAAGTATTCCGATCTTTAACTTCAATAGAAGTAATACTGTAGTAATACCACACTGTGAAAATACTGCACTACAAGTAAAAGTCCTGCCTTCAAATATTTTTTAAATTATCAATTTTTTTGCTCTGTACATATATTGTGTTGATTTTTTCCACCGTATATTGCGTGTCTGCTTCGTCTGCTTGGATTTGCAAGTTCAGATAAGTGGAATTCTTGTACAAGTAAAGAAGTATTATCATCAAAATGTACTTAGAGGGGCAGTTCACCCCAAAATCAAAAACACACATTTTCCCTCTTACCTGAAGGGCTATTTGTCCAACTAGATTGTTTTGGTGTTACTTGTCGAGTTTTAGAGATATCGGCCACACAGATGTCTGCATTTATTTTTAATATAACGGTACTATATGGCACTAGGCTTGTGGTGCTCAAAGTGTCGAAAAAAAAATGCATAGGAAAAACTCGATTGTGGAGTGAACTGTACCTTTAAAGTATCAAAGGTACTCATTATACAGACGGACCCCTTTCAGAATGTTATATTAATATATATTATTGTCTTGCTGGCTTGCAAAGCGTAGTGACTACGGCTGTCGAATGTCACATATGTGCTGGAGTCAAAGTACAATATTTGCTTCTGACATGCAGTGGAGTAGAATTATAAAATAGCATAGTATGTAGATTTTACTTAATTACCCCCGTCCCCCGTGCACTGTCTCCAAAATAAACTTGAGCACAACTGGTGTATTGGCTATCACTCTGCTCTGTAATAACACTTCGTGGAAGTGACCACATGAGGGCAATATCGGAACTCAGTCATTTTTAATGGGCTTCTTTTTATATATATATATATACTCTATGGTTTTTCCATTTTCGAAACAAAATATTGTGTTGTGTTTAATATCTGGAAGCTGAAATTAAGTCATAATGCTGGAAGCATGTGAGGGAGAATGGGCTTATTTACTGTATAACCCTGAAATGAGAAAGCTTCTCTAAAAATAGTCCGATTTGTGTCTTTATAGTGGAGGAGGGTAAATTAAATAAAAAAATAACATTAACGTCTTTTTTTCCTATGATTTATTAATATTGATATCACCCCCCCTCGGTACCCCGTTCTATTCTCTTCAGTTCTGCCCCCCTTCCGCGCTGCTCGTCCCCACCTCTTCCCCCCAGCGGAGAGGAAGCGCAGAGACAAGTGAACAACAAGCCAAGGTAAAAAAGATAGGAAATCGCATAGGTGGGTGTTCTCTCCGTCTTCGTCGAGAGAGCTCGCTTCCTGCGCTGGAGAGTTCATTAGCTCGGATGCGAGGTGCTTTTGTTGTCTCATCTCAAACTCACTTCTTCAACGAACCTGCGGGTCGAGGTTTGGTGTCAGTGCAGCGGCGGCGGCGCTCGGCTCGACTCGACTCGGCTAGGCTAGGCCTGAACCCACCTCGCAGCCACTTACGAAAAACAAGCCTAACAACCTCCAGAATCGGTAATGGCCCGTCTTGTTTGGGTGTTTCGTGCACGGTACGGCTGGTTGGGAGTTGTCGCGGGTGGAAAGAAGTGTGGCCTTTTAATTGGGTGAACTTGATTGTTGTGAGCGCAGCGTTAGCAGCAGGCTAGGCTTCCGCGGCGCAAGCTAATTCGGCTAGCGTCGGTAGATTGCGTCCGTTGGCTTGATGAATAACTTTTATCTGGAGTGAGACTTGGGCGGGGGGGGGTTAAACACAACTCGTGCACGCAGTTAAAATTGGTTGCTATCAAGGCGGCCAAAAATACAAGTTGTCCGGCTAAAGTAACCTTAACTAACGAACGCAGCGGTTTGTTGCATGCATGGTCCGGTTTTGTGGGTGGTTGGGAGGTGTGACGTTAACGTTCTAACATCACACGTTGAGTCTTTATTTTTGTTCTTTCTGTGTGCTGCCTTTTTAAACACCGAAGCAGCAAGATTTCCCCAGACTTTTCATGCCAGTTCTCGCCGAGGTGTGTGTGTGTGTGTGTGTGTGTGTGTGTGGGGGGGGGGGGGGTATGCAGGACAGGTGAGAATACACGGAAGTAGCCGGCCAGCCCATCCGCGTCACATACAGGGAGTCAAAGTCCAGTCTCGGCTTACTTATCAGTGTTCTGTGATGTGTCGTAGCTGAGGCTGCTGGGGCTTTCAGGTGACTATGCTCGCATGGCGTGTGCGTTCCTTTTCAGGTTTTCAGGTTTCAGGGCCGCTTGCCTTTGCCTTGGGTTCATTTTTTTTGTGTGTCGAAAGTGTTTTGAGCGTACACACTTGTGTGAATGTTTCAGCAGCTGTCTTTTGATGTGGTCAGCCACTGGTGGTGGTGGTGGGGTGGGGACAAGAGTAAGAACCTGTTGTGTGGGTCTGTGCGTGTGGGGTGTGGTAAGGTGGCAGGCGTGTTTGTTACTTCATTATTCAGTTCCTGGTGTTTAGAGGCTTTGCCACCCAGACTCCTTCTCAACTTACAGTTCCTCAGTGTGGACGGATTGGTCACAGGGACGGGGCCAAATCTGCTTTCGGCGGCTTACTCTTGGAGTAAGCGGGCTGCTTTCGGCGTGTAGTCTCACTCTGGTCTGTGTGTTGACGTTTAAAATCATTGGACACTGACATGAACGTGTACAGAGCAACCTGGGGACATGTTGACAGCTTGTCTAAAGTAACTGTGAATAGTTGATTTCTTCTGAGATGGTACAGTCAGCTGATCTGTGGGTTTGAGTGCAGCGTGGCCATGCCTGTCGTATTTCTCTCCGAATGCCCCATAGGGATGTCTGCTTTGGCCTGCTGGAACAGAGATGGAGAGGATTGTGAGCAAGTTTGGACGTGCTGCTTTTTTTTTTCTTCAGAAATGTCCCTTCTGTGAGATGCAAAAAGGGAGGGAGAAGAGGGGGGGGGGGAGTCACAAGTTGGACATTTCTTTTGCTGCCTAGAATAAGTTCCCTGCCATGTTGTCTGTGGGGGCTGAAAGTCTTGTTGCTTTAGCCAGGGCTATCATTTGTGAGCCTCTGTAATGACGGGCTTTCAAGAGCGCACCACGGGTGTGTCCCTCTGACTGGGCTTCTCCTTTATATTCGCTCCTCCTCCTCGCCGCCTGTCTTCTTCTCGCTCTCTCTCCCTCTCCCTGCTTGCAACGGTTACACCTGCGGCCTGTGTTTGGATTTGAACGGTGAGCACGTCAGCCGGCTTCCCGTGCAGGGGAGGTCACGATATGAGATGTGTGCACACAGAGACAAATCAAGGTGCACAGATTTCTAAGGCGGTGAAGCGATACTGCATTAGAGCACCGTCCCTCAGTGCTGGTGGGAGCTTCTGAGAAATGTCGAGTGTCGGTAAACACACTTTTTATGGTCCTCGCTGCAGCAATTTATCCAACTTCCTTGTCAGGCGGTGGTCACACTTTTGACTGCAAGTCACCAGTGGTAAATCTTTACCGACTGCTGAACGTCGGTTTTTACTTTGTCTGAACATTTATCATGTAACGATTGACCGGGAATGTTAATTATTAGTCAGGTTTTAAATGTGTTTTGAAATATTTTCTGCAATATTAGTGCATTTATGTGTTTTGTGATAACATGTTGTTATTGATTGAAGGGAAGTGTAAGAAGAACTAGTACTTGCCTAGATGTAGATCTGGCCTATAATGCCTAAATCAAATATGTGAATATCTTACAGCTGGGTGACAATACAATAACATCATTTGACTTTCAGTGGGTTCATGATAATGTGTCATTGTTCTGCAAAATTCTCTTTCCACAATGAATGATTATGAGCAAAATTCTGTTACAAACAAAGAAAATGACAGTAATTTGTCTATTTTAGGTTTTATTTTTTATTAACTTGGGTCACTTTTGTCACATTGTGATAATCCACTGTACCGGTATGGAAAAGTACATAAAACTGTGATGTTGATATCAATCATCTCGCCAGGTCCTACAATACGTTTGACTCAGTACCAATATGATGAGATTAGTGATAACGCTTTGATATTTTTACCCCACGAAACTGTTTAGCCGAGGTGGTAAGCCACCGGGAGATTGTCATGCGATAAAGCCCTCTGCTCTTTTTGTAACACAGTGCTGTATTTAAATCCATTAATAACGCGGTGTAATGGCCAAGCAGACAGTGGCATTCATTGTTCATGTCACACAGCAAAAAAACTAGTAGCATGGTCAATCGACAGAATGGTAACGAACAACAATTTGGATAAGCGAGCAGTCATTTAATTTATTAATAAGCAAACCAAAATGCCCAGCATTTGCTGGTGCTAGATTTTCAAACGTAAAGGGCTTGCTTGTTTTGTCTGTTTGTATCAGTGTAAATTCAACATCGGGGACTGTTGGTTGCACAAAACAGGCAATCTGAAGATGGGAGCTTGAGGGTCCGGAAACATTTTCTTTGACATTTCATTTACTAAATGATTAATCTCAAGAATAAACGACAGAATATGCAGCAATGGAAATAATCGTTATTGCAGCCCTTATTTGTTGCAGTATGTCACCCAAACTAGAGGGGGATGATAGCGTGTCTGGGGAGAAATTCATTTGTAATGTGGGTTTGATAGCCAAGAAGGTAGAGGCATTTATCGTTAATGTCACTGAGCTAGGACATAACATTTAGCACCTAACTGGAATGCTGCATTTAAGACTCGGAAAAGACATCATTGAAGCTAAATCATGATCTAACAATGACCCCAAAAACCCAGATGAGATCCAGCCTCATATCAATATTATATCCATGTATCTCCTAGCTCCAGTGAGGTGTTCATACGCTTGAAGTAATTGGTTTGTTTTTTGGCTACTTTATGCCTCTGAGTTACACTTGCCTGCACATTTCCTTCCTCGCTAAGAATAGTAAGTTGGCGTTCTGTAGGTTAGACAGCTGGCCTCGCAGAGGTCCCTGGAAAAGTCTGCGTGGAGTGTGAGTGAATGCGAGTGTGGGCGGGGGCGTGTGTGCATGTGCACTCTCTCTGCAGCTACCACACTGTAGGCCACATAAGGGGGGGGGGGGGGGGGGGGGGGGGGGTGTAAAAAAAAAAAAAAAAAAAAAAAAGAGGGGGGAGGGGGGGGGGGGGGGGGGGGGAGGCAAAACGCAAACAC
>CM022472.1:26887693-26909082 GCA_011952105.1 Coreoperca whiteheadi | reverse complement strand
CACGTTGGTCTTTTGAATTCCCTCTGTCTGTGCCTCTCCTGTCCACCGGGATCACCAGTAATCGTTCTGAGCGGGAGGTGCGTGGCGCCGGCCCGCGCGCCCGCGCGCCGGCGGGGGGGGGGGGGGGGGGGGGGGGGGGGGGGGGGGGGGGGGGGGGGGGTGTTTGTTCATGGTTTCAAGTCAGAATGGCAAAGGCGGTAGTAGTTGGATGGGGGCCAAGGCTAACACACAACACACACAGGCCAAATCTGTGTGTGACCATTCAAATGGGGCTGAGTCAGCGGAGCACTTGGCCAAGCCACAACAGCATTTTACCATAGCTTCACCTCAGCTGTGTGTGTGTGTGGACTGGAACAGAATGCATGTCAGGCTGCCACATCCACCAGTGACTAAGTCGCTGAAATAGCAATGATAGCATATGATATTGTAGAACTACACTGCAGTCACAATACTCTGTGGGCGCTGGGTGATAGACCAGCAAACTGGCTATGAGTGTGTACTACACAGAGTATTCGGTGAGTGTTGGACAATGATAGTGTGTGTGTGTGTGTGTGTATGATCTGTGTTGGCTTGGGATGGTAAGTGGCTTAGCAGTGTAATGCCAGGGCTATCCCATTAGTAGATACGATTTAGCGTTGCTGCTAATGGCTTTACAATAGATTAATGACTAATGCCCAGGCTAAAGTCTGGCTAAAGCCATTTAAAACTCGCTCACAAGCAACTGCTCGCTGCCACAAGAATGCCAGTGGTGGGACTCGCATAGCTTCAGAGGTTGTGTGGGACTGTCTGTCTGTTGCGCGAAGGCACAAGAGACAGCCTTCCTCCACGCTCTCCAAAAAAGCGTTGACGTTTTGACAGAGCCACAGAGAACAACCCAGACTGTGGTACGTTGGCTTATATCTGATGTATGGTGTCAGTACTCCATTGCCAAGGTGAAATCTTGGTCCCTAATGTAAAACTTGACAGCTGCTATAGGCAACCTTCACGACACAACAAACATTTTATTTGTAGCTTGCTGCCACATTTAGTTACCCGTTTTTCTTTTTGTGTTTTGGGATCTCTGCAAAGACATGTCATTGTTGAGGGAAGTCAACGATTCAATTGAACTTTGACTGCATTCTTAGCGCGCGTATACGAACTTGAGATCATTTCAAAGTACCTTTCAATTTGTGAGCGTTATCCACTAAAGAAGCACTTTGTCTGTTTGTGTTCGGACGCCTTGATTGGGTCAGAGAAAGTAATGGCGCCCACTCTCTCTCTCCAGGATTGAAGTGTTTGGCTGGGGAGTAAACACGGTGGTGTGAGAGACCGATGAGAGCAGCACTATGAAAGAGTGAAGGGCTCCCTTATTAGGACAGCTTCCAACAGCTGAGACAGGATATGACACGCTAAATCTCCCTGTGGAATGTATGACAATGGTGGTGTGTGTGTGTGTCTTTTGTGCAGCTTATGTGTGTTTTCTGTCCACAAATGTGTGTGTTGGAAAGAAGGCAGCATTAACTTCACCAAAACTTGCCACAGCTCTGTTTGAGCGTTCAAGGATAGAACCAACGCCAAGCCGCACGCGCACACACACACACACACACACACACACTCGCCACCTTTTATTTAGTCTCTGACCCACAGAAACAATCACTTGCCCTCGCACAGATGCGTGCCCGCGCTCACGCTGTTGCGTGTGCACACTCAAACTTAATACAGGAGTCTTTGTTCTCTCAGCCTGTCCTGTGTGTGCAGATGGAGAGCAGATTTGATCTACATGAGTCAGTGAACTTTGAAGTAGAAAATGGTTTTTGCCCTGGTTTGGAGACGAGCCACGCTCATGTCATCCCGTTATTAGACAGGCACTGTTGAAGTAATCTTCCCCAGATTCCTCATTCCTCCCTCACCAGCGTCCTTTCCGGGGAAGTCTGATAAAATGGAATTTGTCTTAATATGGTCTGGTGTGACGTTCACTTATTATCTGTAATGTAGGCCTAGGCCATGTGTGGCATGTGTTAAGGCTGCGTTATCCTCCAAAAGTCCAAAAACGACTTCAAAACGAACATTTCTGCTTCTTTTCGTTGCTGTTCTGAAAGCACATTGCTCCACAATGGATCATTGGTATTTGTGTTGATTTTTTTCTTCCATCATCAATGTTTATGTAATTCAGCAACTTATTTTGAAATGCATTTTCTAGTACGATATGTTTGCTCGAAATGTCTGGTGTCAGGCACTTTACGTTTGAATAATCATTAAACTTGCCGTGTTAGGGAAGGAAAAGCTCAGGAGGAGCAGCAGACCGGTTCTACCAACTTTTGCAAAAAAAAGGCTTTGTAAGCAGAAATGGGGAAAAAAAATGAATCAACTTAATGTTTTAAGATAAAATCTTTCTTTTCAATTCGAATGTGAATTGTTGTTTTGGTTGTCAGCGATCACCATAGATACATTTGTAACCAGATGGAGAAAAAGTTTGCTTTAGAGTTAAAGTTGTGCCCTTAATTAATAAACACTGAATGTGTGGGTTTTTTTTTTGTTTTTTTTTAATTAGCAAAGATGCTCAGTGACCCTAAACAAGAGTCATTGCTGAAAATGTGAAAATATATGCAGGGATGCAAACGTACAATTTTTTTCTAATTAAATTGAAACTGTGATTAATAATTGTGATCACAATATTAACCAGAACAATGAGAATTCTAATTTTTTGCCACTATTATGCAGCCCGTTGTCTCTTTAACATTAATATAAGGAAGTTTTTCCCTTCATTGCTGCTCAGTTTGGTTGCTTGTAGTGTTTTTAATCCAGGAAATCTAGTTGATGCTGCCGTAGCACTCGTTTCCGCTAGATCATTGATTAAAAGTCTAATGCATAATTTAAAAGGTAATCGATCAGCTCAAGTTTTTAGATTTTTTTTTTTTGTTTAACTTTTCTGTTATTGTAGATGTAATTTATTACTTACTATTAATTTTTAGAGATAATAGCAGTCAGGCTATATAGATATAGTCTTAAGTGAATGCCCAGTTCCTGGAAATTGTCATGGATGGCATGCAAATGAAATCCCGTCTGTGTTAGCCGGTGACCTATAGTGAGTATAGCAGTAAGAGAGGGAAAACGAGGCCTGCCATCTCTTTCGCTGCTGTGGAGATCACAGCCTCTCTATTGAAAACACCTCTGGCTTTTCAAATCTGGTGGAACTTGGCGTGATACTGTCTCCTCGAGAACTCCTCTGAATGCTCTCACACCTCCTCTGCGCCCTCGCGATGAAGAAGCGCTAACAAGCTCCACACACTGCAGCTGAAAACGTGCCGCAGTTGTCTCGCGTCATGTATCTCACTTTCTTCCCTATTTTTAACCCTGCGTTGCAGGAGGTGAAGAAGCGCACTGGAAAAAGTGACGGTAGTTCGCTTCCATCCCTGCCCCGCTGATGCTGGTCCCACCTTGAATGTGAACTGAATAATCACTTTTTGTAGATGAATTCTCAAGTAGCGAGCGCTGTCTTTACACCTGCTGTTCGTCCTCGCTGCGTCCCTCGCTCTTTTTCTGTCTATAGTCACATTTTCTCTGTACCTGCGATTTATTTTTTTTTTTATCTCCTCAGTTCTATTTCCTCCCTCGTTTATCTTCCCTTGCTTTGGCTTCCTGCGTCAGCTCCTGCTGCTTTTTTTTAAACCTCTAAATATCAACTTCATTAGCACTTCAAGCGTGTGCATTCCCAGATGCACGGTGCCAGGGCCCCTCTGCCTTTATCTGCGTGACTCGGGTGACTCTGCCTCGCTGTGCATCTGCTCTCTAATGAAATCCCGGCGTTGGTTGAATCTCTTCTACTCTGGTGTTGACCCTGTCCTGTCCTGTTCTCTGCTCCCAGCGTGTGAATGGAGCAGTGTGCGAGTACGGCCTCCCTGCTGGCCTCGGTGCGGGAGCAGGAGAGGCAGTTTGAGATGCTGAGCCGAGCGCTGGAGGAGGAGCGGAGGTCATGTGCCGGCACCCTGCCCCGCCCCCTCCCCAACATGCAGGTAACACGGAACGATCCCCCCCCCCCCCGCGATCAACCCACCCTCATGCACATTTTCCATGGAAAAGTCCCTCGGATTCAACCCTTGATCCGAGCGAGTTCATCCAGTTTCATCTCCACCATCACCCCACCCCATCCCATCTGTGTGGACTGGCTGGATGGTTTTGCGTGCGCTTGAATTTTGGAACTTAAAAGTTAAGTCAAATTAAGCAACTGTAGCACCTTCCAATATAGCCTTCCTGAGGAGGTAATTTACACCCTCTGTTGCTCCTCGCAGCTTTTGATCACAGATTTCTTCCTTTCTCCTTTGGTTCCTCAGTAACCGCCCATGTCTCACTCAAAATACGAGTCCTCCCATCCTTATCATACTCCTCCTCTAATCAAGCTTAACAACCAAGTATAACCCATCGTGTTTGTCTTTACTTGTCCATTGCTGTTTGCATGCCTAGCAGTGTCTTTCATGACATTTTGTTTGTCATATTGGGCTTTTCAGCAGGAGTCGACCTTTTGTAGCTACAGTATGTCAGCTAGCTGGTTTATTTTTTAAGTTGTTGCATTTATTTCTAGAATAAGGAAAAATGTCCCTCGGTTGCTTTTTAGCCCATTGATTAGGACTGTCAGCTGTGAATTCGTGGTCATTTCTTCAGTTTTTCACAGAGTCCGTTTCATATTGAAAGTGTGTTCTGCTGTTGTTGGCTTACACACCCTCTTTATCATGCGTGAGTCAGTCTACCTGGTTCAGAGGCTGCTGAGTGTTTTTCATGCTCTGAATTTACCTCACAGACAGACTTACAGGCACACACACACACACCCATGCCCGCTCATTCTTTCGCTTCCATATTGATCATTACCGTGCAAGAATAAACCGGCACGCACGCACACACGCTCTTTTGGCCCTGAGGGCAACCTTTGAAACGCACTCATAAACAGCCGAGCTCTCCAGCTCGCTCACTTTCCCTCTTTCGTTTTTTGCTCCTATGTGTGGACACGTCCCAGTCTCAGGTAATTCTAGTGGCTGATAAGGAGCAGAAATATAGGTAGCGTGTATGTATGTGTTACAGTGAGGGCAGGCCAGAAATGTAGCCTTTGCTGCTGCTTATCTCTGCTCTGTGTGTTTACATAGCTCTAAGCTTCGGCATGCCTCTGCCACTCTCCCAGGCAGCCCAACACGACCTCAGTCTTTACTGACAGGTTTCCACACGCTCCCATCTGCCCGGCACTTTCTGCTATTCTCTCTGACTGGGTTCTTATCTGAGCTGAAGAGCGTTCATTTTTCTAAATCTGCGTCTCGTTTGTTTGATCTGGGCAAAGTGGCTTTTTGCTGCCACTCCCACTATTTCCAGCTTTCAGCAAGATATTTCTGGTTTTTAAACTTGAAAATACAACATTTCTGTCTGCATGAGACAACTGTATCCTGTCTCTGAATCACTGTTGAGCAACTCCCACCCCCCGGGACTGTGTAGTCTTTACCCTTAAAGTAGTGGAGATAAAACTGTAGAGATGCCCAGAGCTCCCCCTGTGGCTGGAATGGGAAGTGCACCACACCCATTACCACTCCCGGGCAGGCAAATGCTGGTGGTGTCGACTCATAAGAGAAGGAAATTTATCTCTTTTGTTTGTCGCACTACTCATTATTCATTTCATTACTAATTTCATTTCATCTGTTCATGCCATCATTACAGTGTGTTCCATTCAGCTACCTCATTGTTTGTGTTTCGGGTTGAGGAGTGCGCACTTGAAAGCCTCTGTGTGTTTGTGTCGATGTTTTTGTTTAGATACCTTTTTTGGAGTTCACGTCACTCTTACAGTCCGTGCAGACTTGTTATTTATTCTTTCTTTCATTTGGTTGAAACACGTTGCAAACTACAAAGCAAAGCGTTCAACCGTCACTGACTTTCACTTGATTTTTAAAAACCGCACGCTTGTTTTTGGTTGTAGTTGCTTAAGATAAAGCTGGGTGTAAAATTCAAATGGAAGTTGACGATTGTTGCCGCTTTCACTTTTTTGTTTTATTTGATCAGTAATGTACAGTCGCAAGTTCACCTGCTCATTCAGTGTGTGTGTTCATAAATGCATATTCATCCTTTCATTCTAAGCAGTCAGTGTGTTTGTGTGTGTTGGATCCCCTCATGTGCAATTCTTCCTCCCTTCAGAACGGCCGCATTCCCTGTGATGCAGACATAGAGAGGCTGACACTGAACGAGGGTTACATCAACGGGACACATCACGTAAGCTTCTTTTGGGGCCCCCTCTCCGTTTCAGTTGTTTTAATTCTTAACAAGGTTAGCCCTGAGGTTATAGCCCATGTGACACCAATATTCGAGTTGCATTCTCACGTGTGTGTGTGTGTGTGTGCAGTTCAGGATGGAGCCTGGTCAGGTGGTGCAGGAGACATACACAGTGGAGGAGGACCCCCAGGAGTCGCCCCCTGTTGTCTCCGTGGAGACAACTGAAGATGGGACCACGCGGCGCACAGAAACCACGGTAACATGAGCTGATGGGAAATGCGTGTAGATCACAGCACTAAATGATTACCAAAGGAAGAACCATTTTGTGTTGCACACGTGTAGCTCGTCGGAGTCACGATTCTTTTGTATCTCTGGATACAATCTCTGCAAATAACTGTTGACTCGTGTCTCCTGCTTCCCTCCTTTTGCTCTTTTTAAGGTAAAGAAAGTAGTGAAGACAACCACCACTCGCACAGTCATCCCCTCCGTGTCCGACACACTTTCCCTGGACGGTGGGGGTTCAGTGACAGGTATGGGGGGATACCCTTCACCCATGGACCGGGTCTACAGGCAGGCCCCCGGAGGTGGCGTGCCCATGGACTATCCCACTCTCACTGTGCCCCGCAACTACCACTACGGGCCGCCAGGGGGCTACGACGACTACCGCACTGGACCCCCATCTGAAACCTACGCGAGCCTCAGCAGGGGCGCTCGCATGGATGATCGCTACAGGTACCATGTTTGTTGAACTTCACGTTAACGTAGCCACAGATGATCTAAGATTCAAGCCACCGAGACGGGGTAAGCATGAACTTCCAATTTAGTTTGATAATCTCATGGCCAGTGTTTCCCTCTCTTCCTATTCTCACGCTCACCCCTACGTCTAGACCAGTCCATCCAGATGGTTACAGAACTCTGGATCCAAGCTACAGAGCCCACAGCAGGAACCAGCTGGACCCCTATGCTGCTCAGCCACAGGTATGTTAAACAATCACTCTATCACTTGATTTGATGCTTTCCTTTTAGCAGGATTTTAACTTGGTCTGCAGAAACTTTTAAGATTCACTTGCTAAATTTGGTGTGTTCCCCTCCACTCAAAGATGTGTTTTTCTTATGTTTGAAGTCCCTTGAAATGTCAGACCTCCACTTTACTGCCTTGTATCAGTGCAAAGTGTGTCACTAGAGAGATGTTTTCTCATTCCTCTGCTGAAGGGGGAGATGGCTGTACACTTTTCTAAGATCTAAACGCAAGGCAGAGTTGTGACGTCACAAATTTCGAAAGCCTTATGGCAATGCCAGCGGCAAAGAAACCTGAAACCTCCAGAGCAGAGCGGGCTTGTCAACACAGAGAGCGCGAGTTTGCACTGCGTTAACTAGTGAAGGGTTTTGACAGCAAACATGGTAGAGTGTGGAGTTTTTGGATTTAAACCGTGACCCTGGAGCACCCCTCCACTATCGTTACAGATATATTTGTATGTTTCACAAACACTAACGCTGTGTCAGCCACTGCCATTCGCAAGCTGGACTCGCACCACTCTCTCCCCATGGATGTATGTCCCTCATCCACATCCCACGCCCTCACCGGCACCGGTCAACCGAACACGCAGCGGTGGTGGGCGGGGCATTCAGAGATTTCTCAATGAGGGAGGAAGAGTAGATGTGCATCAAGCCCCTTTTCCAGAGTTTTATTTGTAACTTTTTATGCGGGATATCTATGTTAAACAATAGTATTTTTCCTTACTTTAAAATGTGTCTGGAGGGGAACTTTGAGAATTGAGTAGGATTTAAAATTGGGTTGCTTGTAGCTTCTATTATTTTGGACCCTGTCTGTGTGTAGGTTGGCCGTATGGGAAGTGCCCTGGAGCTCTCCTCCATCCCGAGGTTTGTCCCAGAGCCGTACGGGCTTGAGGATGACCAGCGCAGCATAGGTTATGATGAGCCCGACTACGGCATGGGACACCCAATGCACTACAGCACCGTGCCCCGCAACCACCATGCATTCCCCCATGGGCCCCCACGCAGGACTGGGTAAGCTGTTCTGTGTGTATGCACTGTATGTAGAGTCCGTGAGCCATCTTTAAATCTAACGTTTGTGTGAGAGAAGTGCACATAATAATATTCATATATTTAGAGAAAAGATGAAGTAATGGGGAAAAAATATATTGAATTGTTATTGTTTTGGTTTTCAAATCAAATTATGAACAATTACAGGGCAAACTCCTGTAATTTCCCACCTTTCCTCTTTTTGTATTGGTGACTGTGTGTGTGTGTATGTGTGTCGTCAATATATGTGTACACATGTTCCTCTCCTCCCTCCCCAGGAGTTACGAGGGCACCTTGGATGGGGACATGAGCGGCCCGGGGGACATCTACTATTGGGGAGGAGGAGCACCGCTGGCCCAGGGTGAAAGAGGCAGCATGGCTTCATTGGACAGCACTCTAAGGAAAGGTCCCGCCCCCAGCAGTTGGCGTCAACCAGAGCTGCCAGAGGTCATCACCATGCTACACTACAGGCTGGACCCCGTGAAGAGCAACGCAGCCGCGTACCTGCAGCATCTCACCTATAAGAATGATAAAGTAAGAGATGAAGATTTGCAAGCGTTATATTTGTACGGTGGCACTGCACGTGTTGTGTTTACAGTAACATGAACCATAGAAAGCACTTAAAAGTATAACAAAGCTTTACAATAAAAACAAACAAACAGGGGAAACCATTACTGATATTACGTTTTCTAATCAACATTGCATTAGTCACTCAATTCATTCAACTTGAAGTGGCGATGAGGTCTTAAAATGTATGGAAAAGGTCTTTAAAAAAGGTACTAAATTTAACTTCAGGATTCCTACATATACCCTGTTAATCTAAAATCAGTCCTGGGCAAAAAATTGGGCTGAATCTGTACAGTGTCTGCCCGGCTTTACATGACGAAACATTATCTGCAGCTGTCTGCACAGGTATCGATTTTGACATTGCAACATTCGACTTGTGATTTAGCACGGAAGAGAATATTTAGATTTTTCTTAATTTGACCTTTTGTAAGAAACCTAACGTCCTCTCAGCGGTCATAGTGAGGCGTCCTTTATGAATCTGCACAAGGTATTCTTTTCCTTCATAAGCATTCTCCAGGATAGTTCTTCTTCATCGAGGGTCCAATATGCTATCCTTTGTCCTGTGCTTTGCTTTTCTTTGTTGATGTTCTGATTTGATGTGTTCGTACATCATTGCTTATTTTACTTCTGTAACTGATTTATGTTGACATCATTCTGATTTTGCTGGGACGTTCAAAAACCATAAACCTGGCCCCGACTCCACATCACCGCTTACGGGATACGTCCTTTTGCTTTCCAGGTGAAGTCTGATGTGCGTCGTCTGAAAGGCATCCCAGCGCTGGTCTCTATGCTTGACAGCCCAAACAAAGAGGTCAGTTTGCTTTTTTCCCCCCATGGCCTTCTGTTCATTCTTTACTTACTAGTGTGCTATGATTGGACTAGGTGGGGTAAAAGTAAGGCTTAAGGGATGTAGTGTATTTCTTTGGTAATACTGGGACAAAATATTGTCCTGAGTCAAGGTGAACCTGAGACTCGCCACTAATACCGATTTGAAAGGGAACTAAAAATAAGCATTACGTATTTGAGTTCTCTTCAAATCCTCTAGGTCAACATTCGGGCTAAATATGGTTTCGGTCAAAACATTCTGTGGTTTTTCTATGATTCCCTTTCATTTAGCACAAGCTGTGGCAACGTTTTGCTGATGTTTGTATGGGCATTACCAGACAAACCACATGCATGCATTCCACTCTCGAGGCAAAGAGGCATCTTAATTTCACATTTCAGCGACTGCATCCTCTTACTGCTTTCAAGTGGTTCCAAAGACTCCACACACTTTGTCTGAGTGTGTGTGTGCGCGTTTGGTATGTTGTGTGAAAAGCTGAGATACAAAAGAGGACAAAGCGTATTGTATCATGAAAACGTGCTCCGTATAATACAAATGCATGTAAAAGTGAGGATGTTCATAACATTGCCTTATAATAAAAATTTGTAAGAAATGTGGCCAACTAATGGACCATTAATTACAGGTAATTACTTGGATGAGTAGCACTTCCAAGACCCAAGTAATGTGTGTAGGACAATAACAGTTATAAGGGCATGGCACTGTCTTCTACTACTACACTGAATCAATGCTGTCTTCAAGTGGTACTCCATCATGACTGATCAATAAGCTGTTACTGTGTGTGTTTTGTTTTAGGTTCACACTGCAGCCTGTGGAGCACTAAAGAACATCTCGTATGGCAAGGATTCAGACAACAAGATTGCCATCAAGAACTGTGACGGAGTGCCGGCGCTGGTCAGGCTGCTGAGGAAGACCCACGACCAGGACCTCACCGACACTATCACAGGTTAGAGGCACATGCAGTGTAAACATGACTTGGACTGTTAACGAACCAGTTAAAATATATTGTGCCTGTGGACGGGACTGTTGGCTGAACGTTTGGTTAAATGCCATTGGTTGTTGAAGCTGTTCTCTAAAATAGTGATTGATGGATGTGTGTTGGGTGTGTAAGTGTGTCCGTCCCATTGTAACTTTCCAACCTAGAAAGCGCTTGCCCAGGAGCCTGTACCACAAAGTGAGATTAGTGCCTTATCCAGCTATCTTCGGGCTTAACTCTGGCTTTCCCGTATCGCAAAGCTGGCTCAGTTTTAACCGGCGTATATCGCCATGGTAATGTGTGCTGCATCATAGACCTAAGTGCAGAGTTTACAAAAGTGACAAGCAATCAAGAGCAATAGGTATCTTTTTATAGGTCAGTAGAGTCACTTGGCTGTTCCAGGCTTTCCTTGTGTTCACTTAGGGTTTACAACCGAGCTTTTAGCAAGCAGAGGGACAGTTTAGGCTACCACACTAAGTACTGTTCAAATGAGCGGTGATGATTATAGATGCATTGTAGTGTCTTTCATTCCTGACAGGATTCCTGACATTGTAGATACCTTTTACACTCTTACAGAATTTCCCCACTGCAGGTCAGAATAACGAGACGACACTTGACAATAATTGGAAAAATAGAAAGTATAATTGGGATATTTTTATTAGAAAAACCATGCACACACTTTTTTAATTCTGCTCCCGATAAATAAGAAATGCCACATTTCTGTCAGGCGTACTTAATCAGGCATTAACTACTTTTCTTCTCCTCCGTGCTCCACTCTTTCTCCTCTCTGCTTTGGCAGCAGAAACGGTCTTCATTACGTTGAACTCTTGAGTAAATCACATTTTCATAGTTTGTTGCCAGGGTCCCGAACATTTGAATCCGCCCACTCCACTGAGTGGACTGATTCTGGTCTGGCATCATGACATGAAACAGCGGTTTCTTGGTTTAAAAAGCGACTATCCAATGAGCGCTGCTGGGAGACTTAACTATTAGCCAATCAGCACCACAGGCGGGACTAATGCTCTTATCAAGCTGCGTGCCGGAATCAAGGAGTAGTAGTAACAACAATAGCGACTGCTATAGACAAGACAGACGCTGCTTTCGAGGATAAATCGATTAAAAGAACGGCATGTCTTCTCAATATCGCCTGACATCATAGTTTGTTTTCACTTCACTCCACTCATAAAACCCCAGCAAAACCAGTATGTTGGCATGGCTACGCATCAGGGTCAACTTAAAGTCACGTTAGGTTCTGGCGGATACATTGGTCTCTAGTGTTTGGTTAGGGAATATAGACTCCCCCTCCCCCATGGAAATCGGTTAGAGTGGAGGGAATGTCAGACTGAAGATGGAAATGGAGTGCAACGAGTCTAGAATTCTGTCTGATATCAGGCAAAGTATCTTTGTTCATCATGAGACAAAAAACCACAAATACTCACTTCATACTCTACCACAGGAGTTTTCAGAGTGTGAGACTGTGGGCCTCCCTTCAGAAAAAGCTTAAAAAAGGCGCCCCCTAGTTCAGTTGCTTAGTTTGGCTCAATTCCTGAATGCCTGTAGGACCATGATTACGCCAATTAATCCCATGGACACTGAACAGTTAAGCCAAGATAGCCTAATATTGCTGTTTGACATGACTTCAGACTACATAAAAAAAAGGGTCTGTCTTCAGGCTTTTATTAGTTTCTTGCTCTGGGAAAGTTGGTAAGACGGTAATATTCCCAAAAACTACTGTATCTCCGAACTATCTCTTTATCCAAATTACACACGTTTAGGCTTCATAATTAAACATGGCATTGTTTGTTTTTGCACGTTTTTCCCAGGGACGCTGTGGAACCTGTCGTCTCACGACTCAGTGAAAATGGAGATCGTGGACCATGCGCTGCACGCCCTCTCCGACGAGGTTATGGTTCCCCATTCAGGCTGGGAGCGAGGGAGCAACGGAGCAGGAGGAGGGGAGGAGAACTGCAAGCCCAGACATCTTGAGTGGGAGACGGCCCTCACCAACACAGCAGGCTGCCTGAGGTATGGAAGGAAGCAGGACGGAGCTGGCATCAGAGAGCCGAGCAGAGCAGTTTGACTGCTGCTGATGGGGGGGTGATGTAGACAAGAGAGGGACGGGGAAACACGCCAGCTCAACAGACTGACAGGGCAGTGGGATGCATGAGGGAGGAAGGGAGCAATGACGAGTTAACAGAGCAGAAGAGAAGGACAAACGTGGAGTTGCTTCGATAAAGAGAGACGACCGTGTTAGTCCACTGCTACAAATGCCTGATGGGTCCTTCTCAATCAGAGTAAACTGGCCCATTCTACAAGACATTTTATTGCAATTAATAAACGTTTTATAATTTTTAAATCGTAATTGCTGCTTCTGATTACTTTTCTGTTTTTGGATAGTCTCCATACACTGACTGCACAAAAGATCTACTTTTATAAAGCAACTCTTACATAAGCCAATAAGCACTCCATGCAGGTCCATCATGATTTACTGTGCGCGTCAGAAGCCTTTACTCTTGGTTACTATCACATAGAAACAGGACATCTTATTTACTTTTTATATAGTGCTCCTTAAAAGGCTTCATGGTTAAACGTCAGTTATTTATCTGGCTATTAAAAAGTTATTCAAATCTGGCTGAATTGAAGAGAACTGCAGCCTCACAGGAACTCTGAGCGATCAGGAGAGGGAGAAGAAGGGCATTTCAGAGTTTCCAGGGAGGGGGCGAGCAGAGGACAGTGGGGCATTGACTTGAACCGTGTAAACAGTCTGTTATCTATGCATTCCCCGTTGACCACACGGTTAGTTACAGTATTAATTTGCTTGTCTAGAAAAGTATGTGTGAACAACTTGGTATTCTTGAAGACTTCAAGTTTGGTATTTGCAGAAAAGGTCTGGACAGTATCGTGTCAGTACACTGTATGACTGAACACTGGAGTAGAAGAGCTATCATTTTAAAATACAGTACATTCTCATTTACTTATAAAATGACTTAACATCATATTGACCAACAGATGTCTTTGTTTCTTATTAAGAAGTGTAAGGAAAAGGTGTCAGATTTCGATGGCACTCTGCTTGTGGTGCTCAAAGTGCCAAAAAATACATTTGAAAAACCACAGACCTTGTTAGTCATTTGATGATTATCTTAAGTAGCCGGGTCATGATATCTGGAAAGAGACGTTGCTGTTGAGTTTTTAAAATGTTTTTTTTATTTATTTTTACAAGCCGAGTTCCATCTAGTCCCATTATATTTAAAAAAAAAAAAAAAAAAAGGCAGACATCTCTACCGCCGATATCTCCAAAACTGGGCCTCTCACACCAAAAACAAACTAGATGGATAAACAGCGATCCAGGTGAGAGGACAAATATGTAGTTTAAAATTTGGGGTGAACAAAATCAAAACTACATATTTGTCCTCTCACCTGGATCACTGTTTTTTAAATAAAATCCCAGAGGACCATTGAGGACCTAAATAACAGTAGATAGCCTGGATAGAAACGTTGACCTGTGTAGGTGAGCAGAGGAAAGGAAATAGTTGGAGTAATAATCACAGACCTCTCCAGGTAATATGAATATAGTGTAGAGGTTTAAAATAGGCAAGAGGTAGAACTTACTTGCTCTGGGTAAACAGTGGCGCGTTAAGAAAGAGGAAATTCTTGTTTGTATGAAAAGATGATCACGATAGGTTCCAGGTAAACCCGGTTCCATCTGAATTTGAATCTGACACATTACATGGCGATCCATCCATTAGTTTTTGAGAGCTTTCCATCTGGACCAAAGTGGTGAACACTCACTTTTACCTGCCCAGCTGGGTCTTAGTATCGAGGCGGGTCGTTTAACGCCTAATCCATCCTCTGATTGAAGCGGTCGTTCTCTGTTCAAAAGTTCAGTTTTAATGTCGCTCTCTTCCTGTGCACAGAGACGATTTACCGCCACACCTGAAACCCGGACTTTATAAACATAGCTAATTTAGTGATTTTCTGTCTTTGAGAAGTAGGGCTCTCTTCTTCTGTGCTCCAGTCCTGACTTGCTTTAGCCTGCGTTTTACATTCGAAATGTTTGCCTACTGCAGCATGTAAATAAACGTCCTGGCCTATGCAGTAAAGTGAAATCCGTGCCCCCCTGCTGTGTCCTTGCATTGTGTGAGAGGGCGTGTCTGTCACTGGGGAAAAACAAACCAGCACAAAGGACAAAGGCTGCAAGTCATTCCACAGAGTTTTCTACATCAATGAATGAAGAACTAATTGTGTAACTAACCGTTTCCATTCACCCAGGTCTACTCAATCTCTATGTAGCACTGAGTCAGAGAGCAGTTGAAGAAATTGGTCCAGAGCTGTAACTTGACCTCACCGAACCGAACTCTCTTTGTAAACCAGTAGATTTAACAGGGATTTTATTCAAACAACTCCTGGGGCTGTGTTCGAGCATTGTGTGCTGGAATCCTTTTGTAGTCACATAAAATTGACTTTCCTTTTCCCTAACTGCCTCGTTTCTTCCTCCAGCCATTCACCCTGCTAATCCATGTGTTGTTTTCCACTCTTATTTTTCCTCTTCTCAACTTTCCCCTCGTCTGAAGAAACGTGAGTTCAGAGCGAAGTGAGGCGAGGAGGAAGCTGAGGGAGTGCGCAGGATTGGTCGATTCGCTCATGTACATCGTCCAATCCCTGGTTGACAGTAAAGACGTCGACAATAAGGTTGGTGGAGCGCTGATTTATTTGACATTAAAGGCCAAGTGTGTGATTACAGGTCATGCAGAGTACTCCTGCATATGTGAAGGGGAAAAAATGGTATAAAGCCTTTTGTGGCTCCAGAGGGAGCGGCTCAAAGTCTAATAAATCTCCTCACCGACTCAAGTGACGTCACTTGAGTCGGTGTTGGTAGGGGCTGAAGACCACACGTTTAAAAATGAGAAACATCTCGAGGGGGGGTGAAGCTGGAAAGAAGCGAACGTACCAGACCTCTTTAGCTTGCTCCTAATCTCTGTTTGAAGCAAGCAGCCTGAGGCCACATTAGCCGCAACTAGCATAACACACCAGAATCTGAACTGTCGGCAAATGAGTTGCATTGTGGGTAATGTAGGTGCCAAAGTTTGTCATGGAAGAACAATGCATTTAATTTAAAAAAATAAATAAATAAAATCTCCCGTCCTGTCTTGAGTTTTCAAAAACTGTCCATCGTGAGTGCGACAATGTTGTAGGAGGGCAATGCTAAATCGGTGGCGTACTCCTTTTAAACCAAATGTGATTAAATAATGAGAACGAGGGTGTATGATGCACTGAGAGTAGGTGACGTGATGTACTGAAAGTGGGGAACTTGGCAGGTTGAGAGTTTCAACAATTCTTCATTTTCGCTTTCATCCCACCTCCAATCTCTGCAGATGATAGAGAACAGCATGTGTCTGCTGAGGAACTTGTCCTATCAGGTGCATCGCGAAATCCCCGGCTATGAGCGCTACCAGGAGGCCACGCCCCTCAACCAGGGCCCCGCCCCCTCCGGCCAGAAGGGCAGCTGCTTCAGCTCCCGCAAGAGCAAAGGTCTGTGTCAGAGAGTCAGACGAGAACTGGATTTGTTCAGTGATGTCACTGCAACACCCACCCACGCGCACACACACACACCTGCACAAACAAAACCACTCGCTCGCAACAGGAATTTTAGCAATTTCCCCAACTGGGAGAAAGCTCATTCTCTCTCCTGCTGCTCTCTGTTTGTGTTTCACTCAGAGTATTGATTTGTTTTCTTTTCTCAACTACACACTGCCTATGTTTATTATAAAATAATGAACATCCTTCAACAGTCATATTAATCAGTCAAGTCCTGAACATCCTCCCTGGTAGTTGTCTTTTTGTTTTTGAAATTTTCTTTTTACTTGGATTTAATGAGGCAATAGAGAAACAATGATACAACATGTTAAAAAAGCCTCTTTGTTTTCTCTGACCAAAACCCAAAGAGATTCACTGTAACAGTGATATACATCCTGGCTGAATTGATGATCAAAATAGTCGCATATTTTTCTGATGATCGACTACTCACTCATTTCAGCTCTTAACGTAATGCAAAAATTATTAAATGACCATAACCATGGGGTGATTGCTACTTTAACCGCAATCTGTACAGAACAACTGCTCAGGTTTGCCGCAATGAGAATTTTACACGGTGCCGGACTAGATTTTCCGATGTGATATAACGGACAGAATTATACAACTGCTGTATGAAAGAGAAGATTGCATCCAAGAAGCTGCTATGCAAGACCAATATGTGATGCATCCTGAGCAGACAAGGAATGGCTCGGTTCACTCGATATGACACACTGGATATCCTCTTATTGGTTACATAAATGCTTCTCTGTGCGTTTGTAATTGTGCAGTGCGTTGCACAGAAATATATCACCGCAACAAATTCTCCAACTGATACTGAGATAAAGTGTTTCTGTGAGCTGCTGTTTCCTTTGATCAGCTTTATCTGGTCTTCATACTTGGCATGTCACATTGCTGATTTCTGTTTGGTGGCAGCAGTGCTGTTGGGATGTAAGCAGATGTTAACTGGGTGGCTCAGTTATGGCTGCTTTCCTCTTACTTACTCTAAATGCCGTCTCTTCCTCCTGTTCGGTCATTCTCTCCCCCCCCCCCCCACCATCCTCCTCTATTCTTCTCTCCCCTTTTGGAGCTGGGCTACAGATGAGTGGTTTTCCAAAGGTAAGCTCCTCACCTCTGCATGACTGCACTCTGCTTCAGCTGCCTGTCGTCGTATTAGTAATAGAGTAGCTGAGCTAACAGGTCGGTGTAACTGTCTTAGTCCTACCACGCACGCCTTCTTCTCACCGTGAAAGAGTAAGGAAATACCCAAGCTGCATCTCAGTTTTTGGTCCTAGCACATGTCTAACCAAACTAGAACATAATGCACTAACAGTGGAACTAATTCTCTACAGTAAACCCATCATATTTAGAGTCTGTGTGTTTGTAAGGCTGTAATGTTGATGTTTGATTCCAGGTAGGAAAGAAGATGATGCAGCTGCAGACACGATAGACATTCCAAAGAGGACCACACCTGCTAAAGGTAACTACAGGCTCGGTTGATGCTTTTCCTGTATGTATCCTACAGTAAAGAAAAGCTGAAGAAAAATGTGCATTTGTTCATAACCTTTATACTATGTGTCCTTCTCAAACCTCTTTGTCCCTCTTCCCTACCTCCTCTTCTGCATATTTCCCATGATCAATCATTCCTGCTGTCTGGACTTGCTTCTCCACTCTTCCCCTCCTCCTGCTGCCCTCTTCCCCCGCTCTCTCCTCCTTTCCGGCAGGCTATGAGCTCTTGTACCAGCCGGAGGTGGTCCGCATCTACACCTCTCTGCTAAAGGAGTCCAAGAACCCCACCGTGCTGGAAGCCTCGGCTGGAGCCCTTCAGAACCTGTGTGCCGGCCGTTGGACTGTAAGGACCGCTCTCCATTATGAATTATTATGAACCTGTTCCATTTCACAGCCCCAACATACTGTGCTGAGTAAACACACTAGTTGGGGGGAACATTGTCCCAGATTGTGGGAATCGGACCAGACGTAGACCCTATGCACAGCTCTTGCAGCATGCTACAGGACCCAATAGAGCATGTAAGATATTATTCATTCAAATCTAAGGCACTTTTGGGAATGGACATTAGTACACACCTCTTTCCAAAGGGCATACTCAGATAATGGTCATGTGACCTTCCATATTCTGCCGTTTCTTGGATCTTGCCCATGACCTTACCTTACCTTACTGACCTTGAAAATCCACACATAACCCCAGAAGAGAAAATGACATCATCCCTGGGTTATTGTTAAAGGAGGCATGTCCAGTCTTGAATGATTGCCGTAAGATTAGTGAATGGACCAATCTGGGAAAATGGGAGTATACAATAAGGGTCCTTGGGAAAGACGCCCGATGCCATACTTGTCTACCTCCGATATCAACACAGTGTAATAATTTAGGTTTCTGTGCACGTGCTTTGCTCCCTTTTTTTTTTTTGTTTTTTGTGGCTATATTTGTGAGTAGATTCAGATGATAAAAATAGTTGGCTCCCCTTGCAAAAGGAAAGCAGCTGGAAAATGACCACGCAAAGGTTTGCTTGTACCCACAGTGGTAGAGGGCACATTGGAAGAGAGACAGCGGTGCGTCTGCTCAGGACAACACCTTTTTGGCGTGTGCTGTCAAGCAGTTGGTTCGGGCTGTGTGTCGCAGAACGATAGCAAAAGTGGAATCCAAGTCAATCAAAGGTAGAGTAGTTAAGCCCCCGATTTAATGAAGAAAATAAATAAATGTGTCTGGTCTGTTTTTAGTATGGGCGATACATCCGTGCCTTGCTGCGCCAGGAGAAGGGTCTACCCATGATAACTGAGCTGCTGGCCCACGGCAAAGACCGCGTGGTCCGCGCCATGTCTGGAGCCCTCCGCAACCTGGCTATTGACGCACGCAACAGAGATCTACTAGGTGAGCCTTGGAGCGCTGTGTGTGACTGTGCTAGTCGTACTGTCCAGCAGTACGTAAAGACGCAGTTTATTAACCGTGTAGCACCAGGACGAGTTTACTGTCTCAAGAGGATCGCGTCCCTATTTAAGTGTGTCGTCTTGTACTTGCGTGCTGTCAGGAAAACATGCAGTGCCTCACCTGGTGGCCAACCTGCCTGGCGGCGGTCAAAGTCAGCCGGTGCGAGCGCTGTCAGAAGAGACGGTGGTGTCGGTACTGAGCACGCTCCATGAGGTGCTGGGCTCCAGCCTGGAGGCAGCCAAGACCCTCAGGGCCTCACAGGGAATCGAGAGACTGGTGCTCATTAACAAGGACGGGTAAGGGTTGTTGGAAGATTTTTATTTTATTTTTTTCTCAGATCGTTTTCTGTTTGGGAGCGTGTTGAACCTGCATTTCTGAATGACTTGCCTTCGGTGTGCGTCCCTTACACGTTGGTCTTTTGAATTCCCTCTGTCTGTGCCTCTCCTGTCCACCGGGATCACCAGTAATCGTTCTGAGCGGGAGGTGCGTGGCGCCGGCCTGGTGCTGCAGACAGTGTGGGGCTACAAGGAGCTGCGGCGCACTTTGGAGAAGGACGGCTGGAAGAAGACGGACTTCATGGTCAACCTGAACCCTCCCAGCAACAACCCCAGGGCCAACGGAGGATATGAGGACAGCACTCTGCCGCTCATAGATAGAGGTCAGGGAGGAAGAGGGAAACTCATGCCGTTTAAAGCAACTCTTCAGTGTCTCCGGTTTTTAAATCTCCTGTCCAGTTAAAACATTGGTTATACAGAAGCATTATTAGCATTTTTAGTATATTTTAATGATGTGAACCAAGATTTTTTGTTATGACATTTAACTGCAAAACACACAGAAACACGAGCACACAAGCCACCGCTAAAAGTGAAACAGATGTATGTATTTAAACATTTAAATGCGTGGCACGTTTCTTTAATCCCAGCTCAAATGCATCTATGTGTGGCTTTTCATTTTACTTTGCATGCAGCTCCAATTCTGATTGCTCTAAAGACTGGTTGATTGTAAATATGGAGTGTGCACTTGCACAAACAGCGTTTAGGTAGGGCACTGAAAAGCTCCAACTCCATGTCTTGTATTTCACTTAAGCTCCCCGGAGCTCTGCTTCATATTCCACAGGCTTAACTGTGGCAGTGTTTCAAAGAATGTGCTGCAATTGATAAGTTGTTCATATAATATGACAATAAGCTGTTTGCGGACTCCCGAGAATTAAATAGGAGTTGCAATTAATTCTCACATGTTTGTCTCAACCTGCTTGGCGTGCAAGACGTGTAAGTGGGACATTTTAGATAATCCCAAATAGGGTTGTCATTTACCTCGTTCACGTTATATATTCGTTTTAATATGTTCAAAAGATCTTTAAAGCTCCCTGGCACCGATTTTTGAAAGTTTCCAAACCCCACCCATGACACGCCAAAGTAACGTAAACTATATGTTTGCAAATACTAGCTGGCTCATGTCTGACTCCTTAAAAAGCTCACACACCTGCACTCCGTCCTGTCTTTGGCAGGAGATGGTCTGGCCGTTGACACTGGCTCTCTGAGGGAACAGAAACCGCTAACATTACATACTGATGCTCATTGGTTTTGTGTCTTTTGATACACAGGGGGCAAAGCGGACCGGGAAATGATTCCAATGAATGACTTGGGACCAGGCAAGTGTGACGACAGCAAATACACATGCACACAACTGGCCATTGTTACACTAGGCTGTGATGTTGGCATGTGTAACAGATGAAACTTATCAATGAGTAGTTTTTGTGAGGTCCATGCATTACACACACACGCACACACACACACAGCCCTCTGGTTTAACATACGTTTCTCCTCTTCAGATGCTTACTCCACACTGGACCAGAGAGGGAGAAGGAACACTCTGGATAACACACTCGAACCTGCTGACCAAGACGCAGTACAGGTAAACGCTGGCTACACACCCACACACACACACACACAACACACCCGTAACCCCGCATGACTGCATCTTAGTGAGAATTACTTAACTCCCTTACTCCTCACATAAACTATACCACATACGTCCTACATTCCTTTACTAACCTCGCTATAACTTCAAGAGATTTCAACAGACGATTTCTAGAAACCTAGTACGGACAAGATCACCATTTTCAGCCGTGTTTTTTTTTTTTTTTTTTTTTATCTCTTCTGTTCTTTTTTTTTTCCATCTGCTAATACGGTTTGCCCCTGCATCATTGCTGCGAAATACTTCCAGTTCCT
>CM022472.1:26843314-26887637 GCA_011952105.1 Coreoperca whiteheadi | reverse complement strand
TCTCTCTCTCTCTCTCTCTCTCTCTCTCTCTCTCTCTCTCTCTCTCTCTCTCTCTCTCTCTCTCTCTCTCTCTCTCTCTCTCTCTCTCTCTCTCTCTCTCTCTCTCTCTCTCTCTCTCTCTCTCAGGGAGGGATGTATGGGGAGAGGCAGGCCTCTTTGCCTCTCATGGATTCTTACGATGGTTAGGCTACACCCACTGTCACTGCATGTCGGCGCATGGTATGTGTGTCCCACCGGCTGCTCTTTCCAACCCACTGCATGGCCTAATATCTTACATGTGTATTAAGAACTGTGACTTGTGTGCGTTTGACAGTGACCAGTGTTGCCAACCAGCTTCCATTGTACTGTATTTGGACTGTTTTTTTTGCTGTGTCAGTGATTTCTGTTCTCCTCAGATGTGATTTACTTTTTTTCTCTGCGCAAGTTTGTCATTTTTGTCTAACGTGTGATGACTTTGTTGTATATTATACTTTTCTTTTTCTCTGCTGTGAATCTGACTTTGAAATGTGCGATGCATCCCGCCTATTCATGAACGCCTCACGTTAGCTGCTCCACATGATCAATTCCTACCCTTGTGCCTCTTCTCCTGCAGAAAAACTGATTGTGTGCATCACAAGACGACAGCCTCCTCCCACCTACTGCCCTTGCTGAACTGACAATGGGGGACCACTACACTACCGATGGGACTAAACTCATCCTTAACACTCAACTCTTTTGTCCCTCTTCACTCTTTTGCAGCCTCTCTCTCTCTCTCTCTCTTTCTCTCTCTCTCTCTCTCGCTCTCTCTCTGACTGATACATTCCTCCATTGCAGCTGACGAACTAAAGAAACCACACGGGGGGGGGTGTGATGTGGAGCTACGCTCCCTGTGGACAAACCGGACGAGACACTATGACCACTTTGTGCTCTGCGAGTCCCTGAACGCCGAAACGCTAACCACTCTATCACAGACTATGGCCACAACACTACGTCTCCACGCAACAACGCTGCGACTTGCCTGGACAACACTAATTCCGTCTTCGCCGAAAAGCAGAGGCTGTGGCTTCACCTGAGAGCTTTCCTTTTTCTTTGGAGGCCGGAGCGTTGACTAATGAAACTAATTAGAAATATCAGATCTGTTGGACTCAGAATAGGACACTTTTTGGTGACATTTGACATAAATGGCTGACACGATGTTTCGAAAAAATCGAGGGAATGTGTTACTCGTTTCTTCTCTTTCTGACAGTTAAACACTACCAAAAAACAAAAGATTTCCTACAACTGAGAACCAATGTTTAGTGATCTAATCAAAAGTGTAACGCTTCTGTTTCGGCTTTTTCCTCTTGCTTTTGCTCTGTACCACAGAAATGTACGTGTGCCAAATGACTACCGCTACTGCTGCAACTGCCAGTACTGAATGCAAGAACTTCACACAGACCTTTTACAGCATCTACACTGAAAACTGTCATCTGCTTTGTTAAATGCGCAGTTTGTATCGTTGACAGCCCATCGCCAAGACGCATGGGGATGCTGCATTTTCTGTATTTGATTGTGATCCATAGATATATAAAAGGGTGGAGGTCCTAGGATGGATATACCCACAGACAGAACTAGAGCAGACAAATTATTCTCCATCTCGCTGGAATAGACAGTATAGTCTGGCCTGTTTCTAAAGGTATGTTTCTGTTAAATGTAAGCCCCTTTTACTTTGAAATTCTCGAGCGATATTCAGAGATTCAGTGGGTGCATTTCCTCTATCTGCAGGTCTGTAATCTTATGACTGTACATACAGGACCTGTCTCTAACAGCATCTGTGTGGGCTAACTAGAGTGCCTCGCTCATTCAGGATCGGTCTGATGGGTTCGTCCAACATGACATGGGTGACCAATCGTGTTGTCTTTTTCTCAGCAGGTTAATAGTTGGGAATACTGTATTTACGGAACTCAGCAGTTTTCTATTCTGCAAGATAACAGGATATGTGAACATTTGTGTATGTAAGAGGTGATTCTTGTTATTGGGATTGTTTTTATAAGGTATAAAACTCTTGAGTTCTGTATAATTGACTGCTTCATAAACCCATTACCTACTGTACCTGGCTGTAACACTACAGAACAGCACGTGGGAGAAGACAGTACGTTTCTGCCCGCATTTCTTAAGTACAGCGCTTGTTCTGTAGCGGACTGCATATTCTTAGTGCCGAGTGAGATGTAGATACTTAGAGTGGATGATTAAAAGAAGCACTAGGGGGTTATAATGTGTGTATTTCTTCCCCCCTCCCCTCCCCGCTTTGTTTGTTGTCCATAACAATTGAAACACGACAGAGAAGTAATAAGTTGCCTTCAAGAGTGGACTGTTTAAAAGAGAACAGAGGAGAGCAAGGGTTTGTCTTAGAAGATCTTTGTAAGAAGGCGTAGACCAGAATTTGCTATTAGATAAACTGGAGAAAAAAAAGCACATTTAAACTATAAATATATATATACAAGAGAATATTTGTTAATTTGAATGGTTTTATGTATTTTTTTTTTTTTTTTTTAAATATTGATTTGGGTTTAATTGTTTTGGGTTCTCTGGGTGAATGCACATGCAATCATTTATTTTTTTTTTTTTAATGTTTTGATTTAAAACATTCAGTCTTAACTAAATGCAAAAGTTAGCTCAACAAAATCCTCCAACTTGGTCATCAGCTACTGGAACACTAATGGTCACATCTGATTCTGGACTACACCTTAAGCTCCGCCATGGCTCTTAAAGTTGCACATTCTCATTTATGAATGAATTATGTAACTAGCAATACTGTTTTTAATAAAAAAGAAAATGATTTCTCAGCGCCTGCGTTTTCTTTTGCCTCTTGAGATGGTCCCTCAGCCTGCGCTTTCGCAAAGGACAACGCTTTGCTTCAAGGCGGCTCTCCTCATTGTCGCTTGAGCGAGCGGCCAGCAGGGGGCGCTGTCAGTTTGCGACTCACCCTTTCAGATGGGAGGGGGTGTTGAAACGTTTAGTGACTCCGTGACTTTAATTTCGAAGATTAGGGCTAGTGTCTCGCTTGAAATACGGTTCAGTTGTACAAAATACCTCTGCTCGCGCAACAGAAAAATACTGGTAAGTGTAATTTTCAAGCTAATGCTAACGTTAGCTGAAATTAGCTGCGGGGCGTCTGCTTTACGGCCGAGTTACGCGAATGGCACTGCGCTTGGACAGGTTATCTTCGTTCTAATGGGCTAACTTAGCGTTAACATGAACTTACTCCACCATTGTTTGTGAACGAGGTGGTTATTGCGCGTTCACTTAATTTCTGGAATCTTTTGTTTGTCATTTGGCTGCTAATAATGTAACGTTAGCTAGCTATTAGCAGCAGTGGCTAGAAGTTGTTAACTTACTGCAATATGTAGCTTAAGGTTGTATCCTCAAAATCATTAGGGACATATTCAGTGAAATTGTACCCTGTGGCTAAGAAGCCGCTTGACGTGAAATAAGTGGAAGCGGAAAAACGTTAACGCCACACTCAAAACTAACGTTATGTAATAGTTCACTTACCTTTTTTTTTTTTTTTTTCTTACCTTGACATTTGTAAGAAGTTTATTTTATTTTTAATTTTTACCACCCGTGACATTTGTTTTTACATTATTTAAAAAAAAAATTTAACCAACCGTGACATTGAGCGAGCGCAGTTTTGCGGCACTACGTGCTCGTGCTGCTCGCGGGTGAGTGCCCGTTTGAGCACGCTCCACTTGCGTTTGGAAATCCGTCAGGGCAGCAGCTTTGTCCTGCGTTTGAAGCGAATAGCGTTGCTTTATAAAGCCGAATAACTGCAACTGCAGCCTGTGGCGGCATTTCATTCGCACTGGCAGTTCATGGCGCGTGATAAATTGCTAATGGAAAAAAACCCGATTAAAATGACAGAGATCAATAGCAAATAGGAAAACCAAAGCGGGGTCAAAAGGTCATTCAAAGGCAACAGTGACCAGGGCTTAAGTGGGTCTACCACTGGTACCAACAGTAGTAGGTGTGTGTCTTTCACAAGAAATGTAGCCATATTCCTGTATGGTTATCCCCTCCTCTTGTCTTTGCTTGCTCCCAGTGCCCATGTGGACATGCAGAGGTACCGGTGGCCAGGTTACGAGATACAGCTTCTTAGAGAGCTGCAGAGACAACAAAACAACGCCCAGTTCTGTGATACCCTGTTGCAAACTGAGGGTGAGCTGTGAAGCAATATGGAAATGAAACACAGTGGTGTAGCATACTTTTTAAAGTTTGAAATCGAAGGGAAATAAAAAAAAAACAAAAAAACTTTTTTTCCTATCTCCTACTATTTGTAAAGGTATCTCAGTCCCAACCCACAGTTGCATCCTCGCAGCTCTCAGCCCCTACTTGTCTCAGCAGCTGTCCACCTCCCCGTCTCCTCCATCGGGCCAGAAGCGCCAGCTCCAGCTCCAGGCTGTGAAGGCCCGGACCCTGCTGAAGCTCGTTCGTCTTCTGTACTCTGGCGAGCTGGAGGTAAGAGGAAGCGTGGAGCAGAATGACGTGCTGTCTGCAGCCCGCCAGTTTGGCATCACAAACCTTCTTGAGGGACCGAAGGATGGGGGGATGGAGGAACTGCAGCGAAAGGGGAATGAAAGCTGGGAAATGCAGGATGCACACGTTCTGGCCGAGATGCCTGGAAGGAGAGAAGCGGCTCCTCCGGCGGAAAAGAGAAGTTGTGTGTCCACCGGCACGCAGACTGTTGATGCTGGTGAAAAGACAGCGGGCCGTTCTCTTACTCACTCCGGCCCAACTAAACGTATGACCCCAGCGCCTGCATCCGCCGTAGCTCAAAGTTTGAATTTTTTTATGTCATCGCCACCCCAAAGTGTCACACCTGAGGACATGTTGTGCTCCACTTCTTTCCCACCCATTCCCAGCATGCCCAGTGGAGCACCAATAGACCGCTCCTCTGACAGTGCAACGAATCCCAAGTCAACTTCCTCTTCGTCCAGCAACGGGATGACCGCTCCCATTTCCCTTGATGAGAGCTCAAACTCCCCGACACCTCAGGAGGACGGCACCTACCGGCAGCCATCGGCGCTTGGGGGCCGCATACGGGCGTCGGCTGAGGACGGGACGGGATTGGAGGACGGAAAAATGGCTGACGAAAGAGAGAATCGAGAGCAGCCATGCTGCGGCAAACGAGATAAGATGCTGGGAGAGGAAACCGGAAACTCTACAGAGAAGAGGCATGCACATGCAGGGATGAAGAGCCTGGCTAAGATGCAGCACATGATGGAGACCACACACATTTCTATCAAAGTAAGAAGTCATGTTTTTCACGTAGAAAACAACCTGGAAGGAATAGTCATTCATAGTTGGGTGTGTACATAAACCCTGAAACGAAATCAGGTGAGATTACAACTTGAGTGTGAACCGCGTCAAAGACTAATTTCCACCGACTGGTGATGGATACAGTGTGTCAGGCCAAATTGCAAAACTACGCTTAACATTCTGGGAACCAGTGTGTACCCTGTTGTTTTTCTGTAGAACGTGAGGCTATCGGACAATTAGAGATCAAAGTGTCGGGCTGCAACTACCTGTAGTCTTATGATTCATTTTCTGCCAAGCAAACCTTCCAGGGCATCACAATCCCTCGACCGCTGCTCCCTAACATTGTCAGTCATGTCTCCATTTCCCTTCAAGCGCAGTCACGACTGTAAAAATGGCTTTCGTCGCGTCTACGTTTCGCAAACAAAGACAAGAAAGTAGACGGAAACTTGAGGGTTTAGTTTCCTGACAGAATTGTCATATGTCTCAGCTATGATGTGTTCATGGTGTCTCCAGACTGCCATAAAGACTTTTCTTCCCTCTGTGCAGGTGAAGCTGAGGAGGCGGACCAAAGGAGAAGTGTGGGAGGTTGTGAGCGTGCAAGACACAGAGGAGATGTCAGTTCTTACCTCCTGGAAACAGGTAGATGAGTATGATGTCATCTAGTTGACTTGGATTTGATTGGATGTTTTAAAGTGTAGAGAAAATGAATCTATTACAGTTAGAATCACCGTCACGTTCAGCAAATACTCATCGGTCTTGATGGCAGCGCAGAGATAGAACAAGACCCAGTATTTACTTAGAAATGATACAACAGCAAGACATCACTTATTATTTAAGGGGACAGTAGCTCATATACATGCATTGTGTACATAAGGGGTAGATAAAGAACCTTTTCTTTGAAGACACTATGTAACCAAATTACTTTTTATTTTATTTTTTTATGTTTTTATTATGAAATGCACACCAAACAAGATAAGTGTGTTTAAACAAATAATTCAAATAGAAGCCACTGCTTTTAATAATAGACTTTGCTGGTAAGTTTGAAGGCATATTATTTGCAAAACAAACAAGTACTAAGAAATATAATAAATGTCTTTACATGTAACTGTCTTTTTTCATGGGAATGGAACAAGGAACAACACTTTGAGTTGAAAAGTGGTGGGCACATAGGGAGAAAAACTTCTTTTTAAAAAAAAAATGTTCTTCATATCTGGTTTTAGTAAATGTAATGGGGGGGATCAGTAGATAATTATGGCGGGTCGGCAAAAAATTACATAACGACGCTTCAAAAGAGTATTGTCAACAGTATGAAAATGCTCAACATAAAATGCACAACGTCAGCCGCACAAGTAGTCATCAATCACATTCACAGCTGCAACACCACGTCAACAACGCCAAAATCCCATCTACTGTAGGAAGCAGCAGCAGTGTCTGTCAGTCAGCCCAGCGATGACTATTTCCAATATCACTGCCCTAAAATATGACAAAATAGAAAACAACTGTAGGAACAACATTATCAACATTAGCTAAAGATAATAAATCAACTTTACCTATAGATGTTAAGTTAAACTGCCGTGTTGTTTCCATGCTGCATTCTATTTTCTTTTAACGTTTGAGTTCACAAGAGTTCATGAGTCAAGTTAATTATTCCAAGCACAAGGGTTAAATATCTATCTGTGAGAACATGAATTAAACTGGAGCGGATCTATTTATTTATCCATATTAATTTTTAAAACAAACTCAAATATTTGATTAGATTTTTTTTTTATTAGCAAATTATGCTTTTAATAAGTGACGGGGACAAAATCAGCCATTTCAAAAAGTGGTGGGGACACGTCATGCAGAAGGGAAGTGTTAAGAGAGAGAATAATGCCACAGGCAAATTGATTGTGAAACACAAACGGTGACGTCGAAACATTGATTGCTTTCTGACGGAATGCCCCTGCTCCCAGACTCCACCTGAGACCCGCAGCACCACAGCCTTGCTGACAATTGTTCGGAAAGTTTGCAGTTTCTTAATAAATAAAATGACAACAGAAATACAAGGTTATAAAAAATATTTTTAAACGTCAGTGTGTAGTGTATTTAAAGGGTCTAATATGAGTTGAATCTTGTCTTCTATCAAGTTTACTTTGAGTAAAGTTTATTCATCTTTCTAAAGGACGGCTCCGTCCACAAAAGGCCACAGGCAGCCCTTACAAACGGCGCGCCTCCGCCCTCCCCTGTCCAGCCAGCCCCAATTCATAGGCTGATTCTTCAACCTGCCTCCACCAACTCCCCTGATCCAGCTCACCCCAACACCAGCTCTGACTCCCAGGATCTCTCTGGGGACTACTTCAGCCCAAACCAAAACGACGGCCTTAAGTCAGTCCCACTCCCCCAGCCCCCAGGCCCTGTAGAGGAGTCTGATGAGCAGATAGAGAAGCTGTTGGAGGACATCATGATGGGCCTGAACATCCTGCCAAACTTGGAGACGAACTGCAAGAAGTCTCATCACCTTCAGCCGAGCCATGAAGCCCCAACTGTTCTGTGTGCCCCAGTGACGGAGAATCCGATCCATGCTCCAGTCAGTGCAGCAGGGTGTGTGTGTTGCCAGGATTATGGGACACAAATTGGTCTCTCATCAACAGATACAGGTATCTAAGTGCATTTGCTTTCTAATGATTTTTTAAAAATTGTTTCCCATAGGCGTTTTTAATCAAGAGGGAGAGATTTGTTAATTGGGATAACTAAAACGAAATATCAGTACATGTGGTGGGTATTAAATCATGGTAGTTGATCTCAGGTTCTCTACAGCTTGATCCTTTATCTTTATTGTCCTTTTATCTTCGTCTTATTTGGTTACACCAGTACGGCCATCCAAAGGCTCACCGCTGTAACTACATTTCTGATCGAAATTGAGTTAGAAATAAAAAAAGAACTTCTTGAGACCTGTTTTTATCTTGTGACAAAGTCTTAAGCGTTTCAATTAGCTTTGTTTCAGACAAAAACCTGTTTAAAAATTGCAGTAACTGCAAAATCTGACTTCAATTTTCTGCTTTGGGATCCTGGCCGATTTCACGCTCTCCCCATCTAAGTTACCTCACGCGACTGCTTTTGGGATTCGACCAAAGTATGGTAATGATGGCCTTAAGCATTAAGAAACGAGCAATCGCGTTTAGTTAGCTAGCGTTAGCTTACCTGCATCCTGAAAGCTGTAAAATTGTCCTCTGTAACTTCACTTCATCGCTGGTGCCATGTCATCTACGTTTTGTCGTTCACGTCACAAAGTTCAACCAGCCAGTGGCGGAAAACAATGTGTAAAAACTCGAAAGGCATCATGTATGTGTAAGTTATCCCACAACAATCAAGCAGCCATGAGCGTGATCTCTCTCTATGGCTAATAACATGAACAGCATCTTCATTTTCTTCATAATCATTCACGGCGTTATCCATCAGGAAGATATTGTCCATATGCTTCCCATTTCACTAGCAACGCCTTTACTGACATTTAAATGTAGATAGTGTAACATTCTGCCGGGCATCAAATGAGTGTAACAGCGGGGTAGAGTAATTGGTGAAGCCTGGCTCTGTGTGTATTAACAGAGTCTCTAAACACCATCTAGTGGTCAGAAAGCGGAGTCAGAATCAGAAATCAATGTAAAAATAGTTTTCGGTCACTGAAAAAAAAAAAGTAAGAGCTGAAAGAAAACAACACTAGTTATTGCGCTTTGCCTTTGCACTGCTATTAGAACCATATAGGTTAATGCAAAGTCAGAGTGTACCCCATTTTTGGGTTCAAAGGTCTAATCAGCCATCATGGTTTTTGGCATAAAAAGGATTTCATGAATACATGTACAATTAGTTCAAAATCACATGTGACTGCTACTGTATATACAGTACCTATAACCCATTTGGCTGCCCAGTTAAAACACTTTAAAGCCATTTTTCTCCGTTTCACCCTTTGCATAGTTACTGCAGTTAGGTTTTGCAGGGCAGAGAACCCCTATGAAATATTATAATGGAGCTATACGAACTCGTTGTCCTCTTGTTTATATTCCAGCACCTTGCAGCTATTCGACAAATGCCCATCACTATGGGCCAAAGCTGATATCATTGAACTGCTAATTTTGTCTGAAAAGTCCAAAAGCCAAATATTTACTGTCACATAAAATACAGAGAGGCGGACAATCCTCCCAAGTGAGAGAGCTAGAACAAGGGAATGTTTGGTGTTTTTGCTTAAAAAAAATGGCTTGAATGATTGATTATTCAATTAACTAATTGTTTCAACGTTGTACATATAGTATTGAGCAGTGCTGTTAAAATACATCTGAATCTTGTATTGTCCTGTGTACTAAAGTGTAGCGAACAACTAACACAGACCTTTCCCTAAATGCCCACACTGCTACCTCTCCTCTTGTCAGTCCTCCACTATCCCCCACCCCAACACCAACCACCTCAGCTTTGTTAAGTCACGATGGATTGATGGCAGTCTTCCCACCTGTTGTACAGGTATCCATTGTTGTTTTACAGCTCAGAACCAGCCCAGCTGCTCAAGCCTTTCACCCGGACAGCCGGATGCTGTGCTAAGCCAGCAGCAGCAGCAGTGCTCTCCTCAGTGTTACTCATCTGTCACATCCATGGGACAAAGAGATGGAGCGAGCCACGAGGGCATGCTGCTGTCCACAAGTCAAAATTGCCCATATCCTGAAGCAGCCACAACGAGATCAGACATACCCACAGCTTGCTACTCCAGTGGGCAGAAACTACATTACCCAGCGTGCCAGGAACGGACTTCACAAGACGATCAGAACATCCTAGAGTTTTTACCCCTGACGAATGGAAATGAGGCACAGTCGTCGCATTCTTTTACTTTACCTTGCATGGATGTTTTGCGGCTGCCTCAATGTCTCTCTCCATTAGAGCCATCTCCCTCGGCAGCAAAACGTCAGCCTATCCTCAGCAACTCGGCAAACCATTGCGATAAAATTCTCCCACTGCCATCTCTAGATGTGCGACCCTGGCTAACCGAAATCCCCGGATCACTACAATTTCCTCTCAGTGCCATCCGTCACAGAGACACTAAACGTGCATCTTTATCCCAGGAGGAAACCCGCAGCTGTTGGTCAAAGCAACGGCAGAAACCTCTGGAGCTGAATCCACAGAATGGGGGAACCTGGGCCGAATCTCGTGCTGTGGAAGAGAGAGGAACAATATCCGCCAGTCATCAAAATGCGACCGAACTGAAATTTGACCCCAGGAAGGTGTTGGAAAGTTCCAAATGTGGAAAAGGGGATGCTGCAGCGCCTAAAAGAAGGAAGAGAAAGCGCACATGTCATCCCCAAGATGCTCCCTGTTCCCTTTTCGCGTGGAAAGATGTGAAAGTCAGTGATGGTCAAATCAACCTGAGCGTTTGTTCAGTCAGTTTGTCAAGCAACAACGTGCTGGCGAAGGAAAGAAAAATGGCCACCAGTTCTTCAACCACGCCTGACAAATTTGGAAGGAAACCAAGTGAACCGTCAACCATCACAGAAGGTCTGAGAGGGACGACCAGAGGGCCCGGGGATCTCAGTTCTGACCGAACTCGGATCAGGACCAGGGGCTTTTTGAAAAAAGCTGGAGAGACACCAAGTAACACAAGCCTAGAAAATGCTTCAGTTTTAAAACCCGTGGCCCCTACAGCTAAGATTGTGCACAAACAAGAGGTCTCTTTCCCCAGGCGGAAACGTGGAAGGCCGCCAAAGAAAAAGCTTGAACTGAGCCCTCCGGAGAGCTCTCCTGCCATCATTGAAAAGAGCCACAATGTGAAAAGTGAGCAGCAACTTGACAAGGAGGAGGATCAAACAAAGAGGTGTAAAAAACGGTGGAGGAGTAGAAGCGAAGTGGAGATAATTCCACCAAAGAAGACAAGTGCTGAGAGCACAGGCGAGGCCGAGGCAGATGATATCACTGAGAGCATCCCAGCAGGGAGGGAACTTAGGACGCCCAAACAGCCGCGGAGGGTCATCCTGAAGGAGTTTCAAAAGCTGATCAAAAGCCAGCACTCAAAAACAAGAAAGTCAAAAGAAAGCCAGGACAAGGAAACAAGTGAAACTGCAAGAGATGTAGACGAAGAATTAAGTAAGGAGACAGAAATGGACATGGACGTAACTCATTCTCAGAACAGGGACGGGTTTGAGTCTCACGTCATCGTCAATGTCGCGGTGGATAACAATCACAATGAAATGTTCCCCCAATCGCAGCGTGATGACACAAACAGCTCTACGAGTCAGGGGGCCTCTTTGTTTGGTGAGGAGTACCATCCGGCGTTGTCCCCTCACGTCTTGGGAGAAGAGGAGGCCAAGTTAGCAGCTGAGAGGGAGCAGCCATCGAAGAATCCTGATGAAGGTAAAATGTTTGTTCCCGTAGTGTACAGTGAGCTTAGAAATTGGGGCAAAAGCTAAACTCCAACTATTACACCATTTGAAGCTTTTTCATATGATCTATTGGTGAGGCTGAAAAATTACCTATTTCCTTAAAACCACTGCAGAATTTGTTTTTACATTAGAAAAGTGTCTACTTTGGTGCCATCTGGTGGTAATGTCAAGAAGGACCGTGACGGACAGCAATAACCACAAGATGCTTGAATTGTTATTTGAATCATGTTGGCCTAGATTTAAGATAAAGAGACATGCACATTAAAAAAAATCAGGTTTTGGTAGAACAGACTTAGTTCACACAAAGCAAAACTTTTTTTTTTTCTGAATTACCCTCAGTGGTATCAAGCCTTGGGGCAATGGTGAAAGAAATGCTCAGATCCTTTATTTAAAAGCATCAGCAGTAGATTAGTGTTTGTGCAGTAAAATGTCCCTTTTTATGTGACATTATTAGATTAATACTGATGCAGCATTCTACTTGTGTGAAACACAGTGTAGCTAGAAAAAGTTCTGAAAACAAACAAATCTGTTTTCATGTTTCTTGGGCTTGTCTCCATTCTTTGCTTTTTGCCTTTAGACCAAAGAGTTAACATTTCACAATAATTTAAATGAAACGATCGGAGATGTTTCGAGACGAAACGTGTCGTTGGTGGAACTGCTAACAACTCACAGACACCTGAAACAGGACAAGGAGCCCCAACCACGCTGCTTTTTGTTGTAAGGGTTGTCGAGCCAAAAAGGCTGAAAATCCCTGCTTTAATCAGTGCATCCTATTTTAGAACCTTACCACATGTTTTGTCTAAAAGCTTAATCTGAAAAGTAACTTGTAACTCCAGTTGTCAAATAAATGTAGTGAAACTATATTTCCCTCTGAATTATAGTGGAGTAGAAGTATAAAGTAGCATAAAATAGGAATTTCAAATGACGTAAAAGTACTTCAAAACTGTACAGTGCTTCAGTAACTGTAATCGGTTACTTTCCACCATTGCCTTGCACACACTTTGTGTTTTATTTGCTGAGGCTTTCATCTGCCACTTTAAAAAAACAAAAACAACAAAAAGGCCTTTTGAACACTTGAAAGCAACACACATTTCCATTTTAATCCATTTTACTTGCTGCAATCTTTTTAGCACTACACGCCTGCGATGCAGGCGCGTCAGAGACTGCGAGGTGCGTCGTTGATAGCAGTCGGCTGTGTTGCGACGCCCTCCTCCCTCAAGAAGACAAAATGCCTTTGGACCCCAACATGAACCCCCAGACCCCTGAGGCAGCTGGTCAGCCTCCGTCGGACGCCGCTGGGTTCAGCAAGAGCTCAGGTTGCGATCAAGAAGAAGAAGAGAGAGAGGAGGAAGTGGAGGTGGACGTCCTGGTTTACTCCCCAGACAATGCGCCTCAGTCCAGGGAATGTGAGAATGGACTCGACAACGTGGACATAAATGCAGAGGAAGAAGAGGAGGAAGATGTGAACGAGATTGATGTGACTGGAGACGAGGCAGAGTAACCTTTTTGTACGTGTTCATAGTTTGTATGTTGTGCGACTAGTTCAGCGCTCTGGTGTGCCAAGCCTAATGTTCTCTCTGGTCTGGTTTTATGAATGTTCAGAGATGCCAGTTGAGGTTAATTTTGCTGTGGAGCTGTGTATAAAAGATTTTTATGTCCTGTTTTCACGATCAGTCAGCGTCGGGCGATTCTACATACACTACTCACAGGCTGCATGCTGGTTTTGATCTTCATTTAGTTCCATATACAAGGTTCAAATGGATGTTTAATTTCTATTAAAAAAATGCTAAAGCATTGATTCAAATGGCAAAAGGTCCCTACAGTTCCAATTTACCACTTATATTTGGCAGTAATTTATTTTTCCTTTTCACTGAAATTTGAGTTGTCAGACTGATTGAGATAGAAGCGCTGCAGCGGTGTCTTGTCTCTGGAAGTAACCATTGAAGAAAAGGAACCTTATTTTGAGCGTGTGTTTTATGTAAATTACATATTTGTGGTTTATTAAAAGAACTTGTTTTCGTGCACGTCATCGGTGGGGGTTTTTTTTCCTGACAACACACCACGACGTTTGAATGAATCTGTGGGAGGCATGGAGAAGGGGAGAGGGCGCGCTGTCAATTCCTTCCGTTTGAAACCAACTTTATTGACAGCGGAAGTGTGAGCGGAAACGGCACACACGTGTTTCTCTTGAGGATTTGAAGGTTAACGCAGAAGCCGCGGGTGGGTTTCTTGTCGAGCCATCCGCTGGAGAGAGTCACCGGGACGGCACGTGTGTGTGGTTAAAGCCAGGCGCGAGCAGCAGTGAAACGCAGACATGGATCCCATGAAGGCACAGCAGCTGGCAGCGGAGCTGGAGGTGGAAATGATGGCTGACATGTACAACCGGTAAAGCCAAGACAAGCTAACCATTACGCTAGCTCTCTCTAATGAGTGCTAACTTACCGCTCGGTCAGTTGCGAGCTGTGTCGTGGCCTTCATTGTCCTCGCGCGGTGACAGAGGGAAATCTAGAGGGTTAGCCTCGCTTAGGGAAGATAGCTGTAGTGTCCCTAGCATAAGAGCTTATGCTAGCGGACCACTTGAAAGTAACTGTAGAGACAAACAGCGCAGAGGTAGCGGCTCATGCTGGATGGCTTCGTAGGTGCTAACAACGTCAGAATACGTACAGTTCCAGTAACGCATAGCTCTGGCTCCGTTAACTAGCGTTACAGTTAAACATAGCACGGGCGTCTTCCAATGTAGGCTTTTCAGTACGAAAGCACGGTGCAAACTGTCTTCAGGGCTTCAATTAGCAGCTCATTTCGTTTGGATTGATTCATTAACGTTACTCATCTGTTAAATGGCAGATTCACCCAATCTAACCTATCCAAGATTCACCCAAGTACAAAGTGTGGCGCTGAAATGATTTGGATTTCTAATGATACTGGGGATGCACGGTGTTGTCTTTAAACCAGTTTTCAAAAGGCAAATTGGCAGAATATAAAAGAAATTAAGCATATATTTGGGCCAACCGTTCAACGCATCTTTGTTCTGCCGCTACTGTGCAGCTGCAGGGACACAGAAAGGTAGAAATGAACTGAATCAGTTCAAAGGTGCCTACCAATAACCCCTGCTTACAGCTGCAGGAAATACAAATGTTATGTGATGTTATTCTGATCGGATGCTGTGGAGTCATGAACACACTGAAGCACATTCCTAAGAAGTTGTATGGCAATTAAGAATTGAATCTTGAATCTTTTTGTTAGCTATTACTGCATTAATTAAGTTTAAGAGCAAAATAGCTGCACATGCCAAATCATAATTCTTTGTCTATGAATTAGCTACATTCCGTTGCTAATAGGCCTGGATTGGAGGTTTATTTTATTTTTTTTTTTACTGTATTTTGAAGTTTTTGAGAAATAGATGATTGATATTATAGTTTAAGTATTATGATCTAGATAGATGGATGTATTACTGTAGGTATAATCACAACAACTTTGAACAATATAGTGCAACAATAAGAATATATGCATTGATGATATCATTTATTTACTTGACAAAGTATCATGATCTGACATTTATTCGTCTAACCGTGTTGCCAAAACAGCCAGGGGACCAGAATAAACCTTCCACGGACCACTAACGTGTCCGGACCACTGGCTTCAGTGTCCCTAGTGGTAGAGACCACTGGTCTGCGTTACGGAGACCAGATCACAGATTTGGCTACAACCCCCTCTCTACAAATGCTCACATGGTTGTATCTAACAAATGAATCTCCCACACTATCAAATATTCCAAATACACTGGGTATTCTTTTGATACGGATTCCAAAACAAATAACACATTTTAAGCAATTATCGCCAGCAAGAAAAGCCAATGAAACAGTGACACATTAAATAAAAGAGAGATGTTTTTAAATGTTTAACTGTAAGCTGCTGTAAGTTGGAGAGCTCCTGCATCTGCAGTCATAACGGAACAGTCGCGCAGAGTAACGGGTCTAAGAGAGACCTTTTAGGGTTTGTACTTAGTCGAGAGTTTGCAGGTGAAGGGCGAGCGTGGTAGAACGTGGGGAGTTTCGAGTTGTGGCGGCTTCTACAGCATTCAGGGTGAGCTTTGACTCGAAGTCCTGCTGTGGTGGTGGCCCCACTGGTTCAGGGCAGCAGCTCGATCCCATCACGCTGAACCTTTTCAGCTCAAGCTCGCTCTGACGTTCATCATAGCTGGTCACAAATCGTATTGGGGTACTCTGTTATAACTAATGACCAGGTATCAGTTGAATTACCTATGTGTATGATTTGGGAAGATGTGTGAAACAAGTCAAAATATCAATGCTTTAAAAAATGTTAATGGCATCAGAATCATTTTCAAGTTGTTATAATCCCATAGAAACTCTACACGTAGGTGATTTAACAGTCAAAACTATTGAGCTGGTCCATCAAGGTCGCAGTCTGTACTAAAAAAAAAAAAAAAAAAAAGTTTAGTGGTTCCATCAGTAGGAGCTGTAAATTATTTATTTTTTTTGTGAGTTTGAGATTATTTGGCTAAAGATTTCTCTCTCTTCCTTGTTGCAACTGACACAACCGCTGTGCTTTATGCGTATGAATGCGATGCAAATGCCCTTAAAATGACAATATCGTTTATCGCAATTATTGCTGGGACAATATATGGTCCGACAGAAGTAGTTTGTGCGACATCATATTAAGGCGCTCAGGCATGATGAAATAGCCCGGTAAAAGCATTTTTACGCGTGGAATAATATTGATCATCACACATAATGTCCGACTGTCTGCTGGCTTCCTTTCCTCCCAGAATGACCAACGCCTGCCACAGGAAGTGTGTGCCGCCCCATTACAAGGAGGCGGAGCTGACGAAGGGCGAGTCGGTGTGCCTGGACCGCTGCGTGGCCAAATACATGGACCTTCACGAGCGGCTGGGGCGCAAGCTGACGGAGCTCTCCGTCCAGGACGAGGAAGTGATGAGGAAGGCAGCTGTGGGGAGCGGGTAGAGACGCCGATGAAGGGGACGCGGTGGGGGATTGCAAGGTTACGGGGTGGGGTTGGCGTATCTGGTCTCTCTGAGATGAGAAACTTGTGTTTTAATGAGTGGGTGGGTTTAGCTGGGGGAAATGAGAAAATTTTAACTGAATGCGGTTGAGGGCCCACTGAGACTGCGACCTCTACTGCAGCAGAGGAGGCAACTTGGGACGGGGCAGGAGAAATCACCGGAGCGCTCGGTGCAGCGACGGGGACATCTTGAAACGTCTCCGAGCGGTCCGCCAGCCTCCCTGGATGTGTCGGACTAGTTTTACATTCGTCTTGGCCTGGTCCTCAAGAAGTCACCTGACAACGGCCTGGAAAGGAGAAAGGCCTGGGACATTTAATATTATTTCTAAGTCGTACTTTGTGATTGTTTTTAGCTGCTTGGAGTGCAAGAAGGGTGCTGCGTCTACTGCAGAAACTCAGATGCTTTGTGGTACCATCTGTCTCGTACTTGGGGGCAGGTCAAAAACAAACACTAAGAATGATTTGCATTTAGCCTTTGTTCCCAAATCACCTTTGAACACGGTGATTTGTGTTATTTTGAAGGGGGGAGAAAGCAAACATGGGCCCTCGTCCTAAGGTTGCAACACATGATATTCAGGTAGAAATACATTATTCGCAGTTACAAGTTGTCTGTTATGCAGACAGTAGTGTCAGTTCTGTACAAAACCTTGAAATACAGTAAAATCAAATACACGGATCAGGGCCTGCACTGAAGTAATTAAGTATGGCAGTATTATATAAGACCCCGTGCATAGTTGACTCTTTCTCGGCCCTGGACGGCGCTGCGTTGGCTGTGTCTGTAACAACCACCCAGAAACAGACTGCCGGCCCGGCCGCTCTGGCTACATGGACGTGTGTGTTGAAGCTGGCCTGGACTTTGCTCTTTTGTCATGCTTGTGCAGAACTGTGTTGTGTTGTATGTCAGCGGACCATGTTTTTGACTATGAAACATTTCTTTTTTGTTTTCCTGTGCTAACCACTGTGTCAGCGGCGCAGCGTTTTATCTGCAAATTGGAGAAGCTGCACAGTGTTTTGTTGTTCATAAATTAACCTAATAAAACAATGTCATCCTTTTTATCTTAACATCACCAGTGTTGTTCTAAAGGTATTAAAGTCTCAATCTCTGTCCCACGCACACGTTTGAGCGCGTCAAGGTTTCTTCTCAAGGGTTTCTCTAATGTGTGCCTGTGCCTTTAACACAAACAGTGAGGCAGATGGGGTTGAGGAAGTGAAGACAAATGACTTTCGTTTCCTTAGCGAAACTTTTATTTATACCTGCACCTTGTGCGTAGGAAAGGGGAACTAAAAGCCGCCCAGACCAGAAGTGACAAGGGGACAGACGTGGTCTGTGTGTTTCTGTCTTTCAGGTGGACGAACGACTCAGGCTGGTGCCCGCGCGGAGCCCCGCGCGAGAAACATGGTAAGGGGTCAGAAGATGGGTTTGTTGTTGGGCGGGTGTGTTTCGAAGTCATGCCTCGTACTCGGCGTGTTAAGACTGTTTATTAGGTAAAGCAGAAATGCGTGGCTCACATTAGTGCAGCTAGTACCCGTCAAGAATCGATTTTAAATGGATGTTGCAGCAGAAGTCCCTGTAGGTATTGTCCAACAGTAGTTCTGGCGCACTTTGCTCCCGCGCATGCTAACGTTACGTCGCGTGGGAATGTTTAAAGGGACTTTCAATGTCCAATGGCCCTGTGAGAAAAGCGTGTTAACAACTGAAGGTCGACATTTAACGTTACCTTGGCTAATAGTCGTGTAGCCTGCGTGTATACGATAAGGGAACTAGGTTGCATTCATTGCTAACATTTTGGAGAACATGTTCTCTGTTATTACAATGTAACGTCAGGTTGTGGTTGTCGAGTTAAAAGGAAGAACACCAGTAACGTTATACGCTGTAAGTCAACTAACGTTACAAGATGGATTGACATATATTTTAGCCATTTTTGACTATTTTAGGGACTGTACAAAAGTTATTTGGGAGGATATTTCGTTTCATTTTATTTCAAATTTGTAAAATGTGTATATATATATATAAATAATCAAATAGTTACATCTAAAAGAATATGGGCTGGAGTGAAAACATTGTGATGAACAAGCCCTTCAGCGCAGAGCTGTCGCCTGTTCACCCGTTCAGTGTCTGTTTCACCATGTTCTTATGTTTGCTATAAATGTATTATTTTGAGATACTGGGTGGGAGCTTAGTGCAAATTCTTTCTACGTAAAAGGTAAGGGTCCAAAGACTCGGCACCCCTCCAGACCCCAATAGTTTTCCTACAGTCCCTTACTGTAGGACAGCTGAACTTTTAGAGCCATGTTATCCTTAATCCAGAACCCAAATGTAAAATAAACAAGTAAATAAGGGTGGGGGGGGGGTCATGGGTCTGCGTGTCTAATACAGAGTGGTAGAGAAGACCTATCAGTGCATGTAGGAGGTAGTTAAAGAGAGTGTAAAGAAGATGAAATGTTATTGCATTGACAGGACCCCACCTTTTTTGAACTTGTTTTTTCGAAGCCTTAATGCACATGTTCTTCGCTACATCTCAAAGTTAAAATGTCGTTATTCTGATTTATCCAGTCTTACGTTTGATCTCGAGTCCATTCATTCATTCGCAATGACTTTTTTGTGGCCGGTGAAAACTTGAAAAAAGCATCTTAATGTAGTCTCATTAGTATGCGCAGTAAGAGATTGGACGACCCTAGCCCCTACGGGTGCCTCATAGGAATGATATCTCAAAAGCGTTTCAGTGATTTATTGATTTGGATGACTGCTGATGATTGAGGTGCAGTGATCAGTCTATTAACCAATCCAGTGTACCGCTCCTTTTGGTCACTAGATGGAGGCATCTTATGAGGAAGACTTGATCAGGGATGCTGATCAGCTTGTAGCACCTCCTAATGGCGCCGTAAACGAGCTGCAGGACGTGGGGCGAGAAGAAACCCTGCAGGGCGAGGTGAGCTCCCTGCTGGCCTGGGAAAAACCCTTATCAGCTGCAGTCTCTGTGATTCTCAGGTGTTCTCGTGAAAGATGACACACTTCTCCATGAGTGGGATAAAGTTCCACCACCTTTTGCTTAACTCCCCCCCCAGATGGAGGACTTTCTGGGGCCACAGGCAGAGTACAATGAGGAGGAGGAGGAGAGGAAGTACTACAGGCGGAAGAGGCTGGGAGTCCTCAAGAATGTTCTTGCAGCCAGTGTTGGAGCCATGATTGTGTACAGTGTGTACATGGGTGAGTTTGATGGGAGAAAAGACATCGAAATGGACAAAGAAACACGCAGGCAGGCAGAGTTGCAGAGACTCTGATATGTTCTTTTACATTGATTTGTGTGTGTCTAAACGGTGTGTATGCATGCTACAGGCCTATTGCAGATGCAGCTGATCCTCCATTATGATATGACCTACCGGGAGGTGAAGTACAGCAACCTTGGCCTGGAGGACATCGACCGCAAGATGCTGATGGGCATCAACGTCACGCCCATCATAGGCCTACTGTACACCCCCATACTTATCAGGTAGACACCAGACACAAATGGTTAAAACCTGTCTTTGTATCTGAACATCCTTGCTCTGCCTATATATATCCTATATTTATCTCTCTGGCAGGTTTCTAGGTACTAAGTGGATGATGTTCCTTGCTTCGGGAATCTACGCCCTCTTTGTCTCAACCAATTACTGGGAGCGTTACTACACCTTGGTTCCATCAGCCGTAGCTATCGGCGTGGCCATTGTGCCGCTCTGGGCCTCCTTGGGAAATTATATCACTAGGTGAGAAGCAGGACACGGAAGGGTGGGTGGGTGGGTGAAGATGTTTCCTAAGAGGCTGAAGCTCGACCACCGTTACGTCGCAGCACACAGAGGGTCCTGACGGCCGACCAGCGTAGTTAGCTGAGGTCTCAGTGGATGTCTGTTGCCTCAGATCGCCGCCCTTACCTTCACCGCACCGAAAGTAGTCCTACATTTCAACTTCACTACCTTAACTGTGTCTCACCTCACACTACACCTAACCATCTGAAATGGCATGCCTAAAGATAACCACCGTCATCCTGAAATCTAAACATTTCACACTATTAGCGTGGACCCTTTCCAATAACCATCAAAGCTTTAAAGGTAAAGTAAATCAGTGACCTAACCATCACACTGCACGTCTCCAAATATGTCATTTAGGCACTTTTATCCCCACGTAACCACAGAAGGTAGCCAAAAGCTTTTTTGATCAACCAATAGTGGAATTTTGAGAAATGTTTGAATAATTAATACCCGAAAGCATTTTATATTTATATATAGCACTATACCAAATCAAACATTTTCAGTAAGATCCCTTAAATCTGATTATTAAAAAGAAAAGTAGGCCAAGACATGTACTGTGCGAGACAATTTACACTTGACAAATGAACTGGTCAGTGCTCTTTGTTGGACAAACTGCTGAGTGTAATGGTGCCATCTTGTGGTTGACATCTTCTTGTTATTGTGCGCCGATAAATAAAAATAAATGTATATTTCCATGAGAAGCCAAGAGTGGTTGGTTGATAAAGGCCGGGCCAGTATATTGGCTCTAACCAGTATATAGGGATCTAACCATGTAAAATGTAATAGTGATGTTAGAATTCACTATTTTGTTGTTATAGTTTGGAGTTGAAGAATCGATTTAATACGATGCTTTTTAAAAAAAAAAAAAAAAACACAACTGATTATTGGTATTAATGATGATATGTTTCAAATGGGTTAAAAAAGGCTTTTCAGGACATTATACGTTAAAAAGTGTCCATGTTAAATAATACACTTTAGCCTGTTGCGTACCGTATACGCATCCTCTGATGGGGTACAAATCGTACTTACTTAACTAACAGATTATTTTTTCATTCACTCAGGTAGTCTCAGGTAGAGGTCATGACCTCTTTTTCAACAAGAGAGGCCTTTGCACATGAATTAACATAGATAGTTTTAATCATGGACAGACACACAGAAGGTTCCCACGCACAGTCAGATGTTAGTTTCACATTAAGAAAAGCAGTGACCCCCCCCGCAAAGAGGTGTAACGATGATAATGCCTCGTGCAAGGCTCAAAGAACCGTTTACCAGGCACGTTGTTGAAATTCTGTTGAACTGTGCAGTGCTGCGGTTGTCAAACGGAGATCTTTTTTTTTTTTTTGTCTGCACATTTTTTTGGTTTGTTATTTTGTAAAGCATTGTTTTGTTTCATCCTGCTCAGACACACAATTCCCTCAGGCCGAATTCTGTATTTTTTTTAGTCCAATGTCTCAGGCCAGGTCAAAAGCTCTCTTTGTATTTTCCCAAATCATATCAAACTCAGAATTTTAGGAATCCTCACCCCCCTACTATGCACTACTCATAGAACTGCTTTACGGCTGGTCGCATCAGAATAAGCGCCTGATACGGTGAGGCAGGGTTCAGTCATGGGATTGTGTTGACATATAGCGAATGCACAGGTGAACCCATACACACCCACACAGGCCTCACATGAGCACATACCTAATTGTACTTTCTGGGAATGTTTTTCAGTGAAAAGTGTCTGCATTTGCCATGAATTTCTCCTCTCACGCGCACATGCAGGATGGCGCAGCAGTATTACGAATACGTCAACTACAAAGAAGAGCACGTGCAGGAGCAGAAGAAGCTTCCCAAGGGAGCGTGCCACAGCTACATCATTGTCTTCCAGTCAGTCTTCAACATCATCTTCCATGTGAGTCTTCAGCCCTCTTTTGTTCACTAGTCACGTTGTGTGCGGTGTTCAGCTTTTGGGAAAAGGCGCGTTTGTAACAAATGAGCATGAGTCCCTGTCTTCTCTCTCTTCCTCATCAGCTGAGTTTTGTCTTTGCGGAGTTCCCCATGCTGTTCATCCTCAATGGCTACCTGCGTGAGAACAACCACATTCTCTGGAATGTGAAAGCCTGCGGTAAAGACACATGACACAAGACACCTCCACTGATGAAGGTTTACAGACAAATAAGCGCAGGACAACAATGTAAAAGGATTCAGTCCATTCTGTCCAATGAGATATATATATATATATATATATAAAGCAATAGTTCGACATTTCGAGAAATACGCTTATTCGCTTTCTTGCCAAGAGTTAGATGAGATGATTGTTGCTGCTCCCATGTCTGTATGTTAAGTATGTAGCTACAGCCGGCAGCTGGTTAGCTTAGCTTTGCACAAAGAGTGAAAACAGAGGGAAAGTGCTAGTCTGGCTCTGCCCACAAGGTAACAAATTCCACCTACCAGCACCTCTAAAGCTCTAAAGCCCTGTTTCCAGGTCTTAAAGCTAAGCTAAGCTTACTCGCTTCTGCAGCTAGACATTTACCATACAGACATGAGAGGGCTATCGATCTTCTTATCTAACACTCAGCAAGAAAGCACACTTGCGGTTCCCCTCAGCCCTTTTAGCATCTTTTCATTCATTCTTCTGATTGTTTCACAAACTCTTATCAGCGTTGTTTTCAGCCCCAAAGCAGACAGACACAGTTAGTGACTAGCTGGTGAACATAGTGGAGGTTGAACATTTAGCAGCTAAAGAGCCAGCTAAGAATTGATGCAACTTTTTTCAAACAAATTTTGCAATGTGTAATTTTGGTTTCAGTCCCCTGAATCAGGTTTGTTAGAAACAAAAAACAACCAACCCCACTGAGGAAAGGCTCCTCACAGTTTTCACAGTCCTTGCAGCGCTCGGTGTCCTCCGAGGGTTTGTCCTCATGGTTTCACAGAAAACCAGTTTCACAGGTTTGCATGAAGTGGAACATGTGCTAGGCCAGTATATGCGTTTCATCCACTTTGCTTTAGTAGGCAGCAAGGTGCTAAAGGGGCGACTGTGGCTTTGTGGAAGAGCGGGTCGTCCACCATTCTGGACGGTCAGCAGTTCGATTCCCGGCTTCCCCAAGCCCACATGTCGAAGTGTCCTTGAGCAAGATGCTGAACCCCAAATTGATCTCCAGGGCTGTGCCTTCGGTGTATTTGAATGGTTAGATTACTTGTAATGATGGGCAGTTAGCTCCTGAGACTAGAAAGGCCTTATACAATTACAGTCCATTTACCATTTAAAGGAAACACACGCCTCCCAACGCTGCTGTGAAACGCAAATGTGAAATGGTAAATGGACTGCATTTATATAGCACATTTTATCCTGCCGTAGCAGACCAGCAGACCAAGTTTTGCCTCTCATTCACCCATTCACATTCACACACCAATGACGGCGGAGCTGCCATGCAAGGTGCTGGCCTGACTCGAGGGTTCAGTGTCTTGCTCAAGGACACTTCGACGTGAGCTGGCGGAAGCCGGGATCGAACCGCCGAGTTTCTGATTGGAGGACCACCCGCTCTGCCGCTAAGCCACAGCCGCCCCCCCGAAATGCATCACTTCCTTCTGCTAAAGCTGAAATGTTTTTCCTAGCATGCTTTACTTGGAACATGATCTCACTTCTGGCAACATTGCTTCCTTTTTACTGTAAACAACAGTAGGGGGAAACAGAACTGTGGTTCACACCGCTTCAAAATACAAAAGCATGACGCTGTTAGCTATCCACACAGCATTTTCCAGTGACCATTTTAGCCACTCGTTGGCACCTTTTAATGTTTGATGTTATTTTTATAAGCAGAGATGCAGTCTCATGGGTTAGACACGCAGGACTGAAACCTGTTGGTTGCTTCTCATCACCTCCTCCCTAACGGCTGAACCTTCCTGTTCCCCTGCCAGGAGCAAATATCAGCGGCGTGATCCCCGGCTTCAACACCACCGTGCTGACCAACCTGCCTCGCTCCATGCTGCTCATCCAGGTGGAGAGCGTCCTCATGGGCTTCGCCTTCCTCGCCATGATCATCGTAAGATCGAACCTCCCCGACGCACGCACACACACACACACACACACACACACACACACACACACACCTCTGACTCCCAGTAGGGCTGTCGAAATTGCTCGAAAATGAAGTTAGAATATTCCCTCAAAAAAAACACGAATATAGGAACATCTGGTTGCGTATTTTGCCAATGATGCGCATTACGTCAATAACAGGACCAATTAATACAAACGCGACATAACTACTTGTATAGGTGGTCTATTTAAGTTTAAACATATTTGACCAGTGCCGCCACTCCCACCACGCGCATCACGCGCTAACTGTATCTTACATAGCTTGCATATAACCTTATCTCGCGGCTTAACAGTTTTATGTCCTACCGACCAAAATCCAAAGTACTTCCAGACGTGGCTTTTTAGATTTGGGGGGGTTAAAACTGCTTTCTCCGCTGCGGTCGAGTTGGGCTCTGCACTTTCTGCCTTCTTCCACGCAAGACGCGCCACCTTTAGCAGTGACGCTGTGCCAGACAGTGCGACTCCTGTGACTTGTCCCTGAAAGAACAGTTCTCGCAAAGCAGACAGCCACGCCTCTACTACCGCGGGCATTTTTTATATATAAATATAAATTCTCACCTTTTTTTAAAAAACCATTCAAATATATATTCGCATTTAGAATATTCGTTGATAGCCCTAACTCTCAGTGTGTTGGGGTTGTTTGTTTAGTATTAATCTGATTGTCTTGTGTCTGTTCTGCATTGCTCTACCCTGTTGTGAGAGTTCTTGGGAAAGAAACGGGAAACGAAAGCTAGGTAGCAATGCTCATTTACCAACTACTAGAATTTTATACCAAACCAGAAATGTAGCTGCTGAGGAACATTGAATTGTTTACACATGCTACTGTTTGCTCATTGTTTATCCCTTCATCTATATTTTTTTCAATTTTATTTTAAGGACAAATATAAATTGTTTCTACTATACAGCAAAAATAGAACAAGTATCGAGTAAATCTTTGGGTGTAAAGAAAAACAGGAAACAGTTTAACGCTAGGGTGCTCTCACATTTCAAAGAAGATTTTAAACAAAAGTTTTAGTAGCTTCTGGATTTATAGTGAAATGAATCGAATCAGTGTATTGTTACATCTTTGTAAATGCAGTAAAATTAATACTTTTGTTCATAACTAATTAAAATATAGGTTCTGTTCAACTGAGAACTCTTATTTCTGTTGCCTTGTAGGATTCCAAACAAAGGATGTCTTCCAAAATATATAGCATCAATATGACCAAATAAGCAGCATAGTTAGCAGGTGTTTCTAAAAATAATTTCACAAAAGGGCAGTACCAGAAGTAGACATCAGTCTCGGGGGTTTACCACAAACAAGGCTGGATTACCACTAATGCAGCACAACAAGCTGTAAACATATATACTCAGTGGCCACTTTATTAGTTACACCTGTAAAATGGAATGCAATCCAATAGCTCAGCCATAAAGTCTGCCTTTACAAAGATAAAAATGCTCAGTTTTGACTGACACGGTCAGAGAGACAGTCATTTAAGATTGTGTTTATCACTGAGGCTGTAGTTTGCACTGGTGTTGAACTGGACTGCATTATACTGAGAGGTGTCTCTAATGAGCAACATGCTTCTGGCCAACTGACGAATAAACCATTAGTCCTGTGTGCACTGTCTGTGAATATTGGATTTGGTCAACATGAGCGTTACTTTGGAGCCGTGCCTCTGATGAATGTAAGTCCAATATTCAATCTTCTTTTAGCTCTGTTTTGGTCTCCACAAGCTCCTTATCTGGCTCTTGATCTAAATGCTCGACTATGTTCCCCAGCTAGATGCTAACGTGATTTGTCTGCTGTTTCTTGTGGGGCACGGAGTGTATAGTGGGCCTCGAGCTGTTTCAATGAGAACAGCTGCCTGCTGCTGGACACGACGCTGATGAAAGCAGTGAGTGAACCAAAAAAGCGAAGCTACAGGCTGTCAAACCAAAATAATCAGCTTAAAGACACTAAAATGCTCAGTAGAGCTGAGGCGAACTAGAGAGTTGTGGGTTCGTCATTACAAGCAAACACTTTCACATTACACACAGTCATTTGATCAATTGTTGATATAAAAATATTGATTAGAGCAGCTTTAAACTGGATAATAGTTATGAACATGTTTGAGACCCACTTTCTTAATTTTTGGAGATAACAGTATTATCTACAAAGCAATTCGTGTATTAAATCTGCTTCCATTCATTTTCTACACCGCTTTGTCTGTTCAGGGACGCACAGGGCTTGAACCTATCTCGGTATGCACTGGGCGACACTATCACAGCGGTAGAAAACAGAAAAACACACTCAGATCCACACCTTTGTACAATTTAGAGCAATTTAGAAGGCTGGCTTGAGAAATGGATTGTTGTTGCTAATACTGCTCTCAGTAACTTAAGAGGGATACAAAGGCTTTCAAGAATTCCTATTTTTTCCGGTGCTGTGTTTGCAGTTGGTTATTTTGTCCTACAGCGGGCTGGAAAGAACTGCCCTTTTTTTCAGAGCAGAGCACGCACAAACCATGGCAATCTCTCAAGATTATTCAAAATAACTTGATTGCTGTTTGCTGCTACCGACAGTTCCTTGGGCTGTGTGGTGCTGCCTACCGGCCGACAGAAGAGATCGACCTTCGCAGCATCGGCTGGGGAAACATCTTCCAGCTGCCTTTCAAACACCTGAGAGACTACCGCCTGCGGCTGCTCTGCCCCTTCTTCATCTACAGCGGATTTGAAGTGCTGTTCGCCGTCACCGGATTCTCCTTGGTACTGCGCTGTCACTGAAGTTTGTTGAACAGCAGAGTAGCTTTTACTTGCTTTACTTAATTTTGTTGAGTAGTTTGAAATGCAAAATAGTAAAACAGGACACACAATTATAGTAATACGGACAGGAAAAATAGAAAATATAACTTCTTTCTTTCTTTTCCTCCCTCGACAGTCGTATGGCGTCTGCGTTGTGGGCCTGGACAACCTGTGGCTCCTTATAGTCGTCTATGGCCTCTCCTGCTCCGTCTTCTCCTCCCTCTCCCTTTGCCTCCTGCGCTTACCGCGCTGGCTGTGTCTGGTGGGGGGCGCTGCAGTGCATGGGGTGCTGCTGGTGGCTCTCCTGGCGTGGTCTCTGCCTTCTAATAAACCACAGTATCTGGCCCCTCTGCTGGTGGTCTCTGTGCTGTGGGGACTCGGCACCGCCCTGAACAAGACTGGCGTCAGCAGTGAGTAACATCTGCGGTCGAGGTGTATGCACGTACTCTACAATAACCTTGTTCACACATGAACCTGAGCTCCTCTCTCTCTGTGCGTGTCAGTTCTGCTCGGTATGCTGTACGCGGAGGAAAAAGAACGTCTGGACTTTGTCTACACCATCTATCACTGGTGGCAGGCCATCGCCATCTTCATAGTCTACCTCTGGTCCAGTCTGCCTATGAGGGTTTGTGCCTCAAGTATAGCAACTCTTAGAAAAGGCTCACCATTTGATGCACATTTTAAAGGAAAATTGCCTACTTTTTCCTTTCTTCACCCATGTTTGTCCCCCTTCCTCAGGCCAAGCTCTCCATCCTGTTGGCCACTTTATTGCTGGCCTGCTACTGTTATTGGGTGATGGAGCGTCGGCTGGCCAGGAAAGTGCCTTACAGACTGCCTCGCATCCCTCGGCCACGGCACAAGGTAACCAGTCACCAGTCTGTCACAAGTGACTGCCTGAATCTGGTCAGATTTACCGTAGCATATTCATGCTGTCGGCTAAAGATTAAAGTGCAGCCTTCACAGCCCAAAGAGAAGGTATTCTAGTGTAGTTTACTCAACAAATTGCAACATGGAATTTAGTTTCCATTGAAGCCAACTACAAATATTGGTGTCTATGTGATGGAAGAAAAAGCAACCAGAATCAATCTCTACACGTGCTGTTATGTTAATTTGTTTCAACGTTATTGCACTTTCAGGAAAAAAAGCATACTTTCAATTTCAAGTAGGAAAAACTTTAAATACTGGGTGAGCAGCTTTCCCTGGAATGAACAGGCTGCCCCATTTAATGACCTCTTTGTTTGATGTATAAATCGTGGGTATTTTATAGAAACTCTACTGGTGTGCTCATGTGGGTATTTAGCCTACGTATATGCCATCAAAGCTTGGACAATAAAGTCCCCCTCCACTCAAAAATGCATTTTGCTTATTGTTGCATCATTTGGATGACTGACCTTCACCGTGCAGGAAGATGCATGCGGAGAGTTGGACACTAGAAGGCTGATTTCAGATTCATGTGCTGAGGGGGGACATTTCTGTGCCCCCTTAAATCTCATTTTAAGACCTGTACGTACGATGATGATTTTGTGACTTCACAACTAGTTTGAAAGCCAGTCATGGTCAAATATACAACTTACACAAGTGTGACGTGGAAACCTACGTGCATATACACTGAGAATGGACTTTTCAATTGGAGACAACATATTTGCATATTCATAGATTCTGGATTCTTCAATGAGGGAGATGGAGTAAATGTAATTCAAAGAATATTTTTAAGGAGGTAATTGAACCTTTTGGTGGAAAAACATCAGACACAAATGAGTAGTTATTAGTATCAGTTTCCTGAAACAGCAGGCAGGTATTGGGAGGCCAGAAGGGCTCTGGCTTCGGTGGCCGCCGAAGCAAGTGAAGGAGCTCAAGTATCTCGGGGCCTTGTTCACGAGGGAGGGTAAAATGGAGCATGGATCGACAGGCGGATTAGTGCGCCGTCAGCAGTGATGCGGGAGTTGTACCAGACCATTGTGCTGAGAAGGGAGCTGAGCTGGAAGGCAAAGCTTCTGATATGCAAGTCGATCTAGATTCCAACCCTCACCTTCAGTCATGAGCTTTGGATAGTGAGCAAAAGAATGAGATTGCGGATACAAGTGGCCAAAATGAGTTTTCTCCATAGGGCTCACCATTAGTGATAGTGTAAGCAGCTCAGACATTTGGAGGGAGCTGGAAGTAGAGCTGCTTCTCCCGTTGAGGTGGTTCAGGCATCTGATCAGAATGCTTCCTGGGCGCCTTCCTTTGGAGGTTTTCTGGGCATGTCCAACTGGTAGGAGACCCAAAACTCACTGGAAAGATTATATATCTCATATATCGCCAGGAGGAGCTGGACTACTTTGCTTAGCCCGTCCCTGGATAAGTGGTAGCAAATCGATGGCTAGAACTGAAACAATGATTTGACTAATCATTTAGTCATTTGACAGACAAATAGACAGCAAAGCAACTATTTAGATAATAATAATACAAATTTTAATAGTTTAATAGACATATTATAGACCAAGCGATTGATTTGTTACTCAATAGTTATTGAGGTGAAAAACCAGAGGTCCACGTTTCTGATTTTTAGCTGTTCAGAGATCGTCTCCTTATAGCCAGCAACTGATTTAAACCTGACAGAAGTAAAGAAGCTCAAAGCTCACTGGAAACCAGATATTTACAATTTATTCTTCAATTCTACATGAGGCAAATTGGCTTTCTGGAGCAAACAGTGCTTTTGCATTCAGCATGTAAACGCTCTATTCCCTCCTGCTGAAATAAAGAATTATCAGTAGGGATCTGGTGTGTGGTGCGATTTGAACTCCTGCAGACAGTGTTTTGTCCTGCACTCTACCAGCCCTCTATGGAAGAAATCCTTCAGCTGTGCAGGAGTTAAAGAAGTCTTATTATAGTCAGAGCTTTACTGTAACATTTAACAGATGAAAGTGAGTGCAAACACATTTTGACTTAAGAGCAACTCTCTTTCTTTCCTCAGTTATCAATATAACGCGCGCACCATTTGTATCGGCAGGTCAAAGGCTACCGCTACCTGGAAGAGGACAACTCAGATGAGTCAGACTCCGACTCAGAGGACAGGGAGGAAGAAGAGCATGTGGCGGAGGAGATGGGAGCAGAGGACGGGGAGGAAGGAGGCCAAGACGCAGTGGTCCAGGGAGCTGACTCACCAGCAGCCAGGAGGAGAGGGCCAGAGGGTCACCGCCGCAGACGGGAGGACGCCCATGGGAAGGAGGGAGAGAGGGAGGAGCGTGAGGGAGGATGAGAGAGGAGAAAAAAGAGGAGATGATGGACAGGTGACAGATATACAGAGGAGGAAGAGAGTTAGAGATGCGCTGGATGCTGTTGTTTTCTTGACTCCATTCATGTTTTTACAGATATTTATACTGTAATGTAATTCTTACATACTACACTAAACAAACGCATTTCTTTTTCGAAAAGCTTTAATTAAAAAGCTCTAATAACTTGTTCAACTATAATCACAACAGTGATCCAGAAGGGTACAGAAACTGGAAAGACTATATTGCTATTTAACAATAGGTATGGCAATCTAAAAAGGTAGCGCACACAGGATAAAACACGACTAGAAATCAATACAACAAGAATAGCTTTGTTTTTCTTTTGCTGCAGTTTGTGGCTCCTATTTACCCAACGTGCCGATAATTATCGTGGGCATTGCAGTTGCTTTTGTGCTTCATCAAGTAGAAAACATATTCCGTGACATATAAACAGGTTCCGTGTTGAAAAGAGTACTTATCTGAAAAGAAATAACAGTGTGACAGAAAAAGAAATGAGGAATTGATTTTCCAAGTCTTTTTTAGAGAGCCTGGTCCTGCTCACGGTAAGCAGCCAGAGCTATATTTGTTCTTCTGTCTGTTCTTACCATCAACCCCTTAACTTATGCACATTTATTAGAGAAAACAAGCTACGTCAAGCTGTTTTCAGAAGCTCAGAAACGTGTCTGTTCCCTTTATGTATCTTTTTTGCATACATAATACAGTAAAACGGGCAATATGCAACAAATACCAGCCGTCAGTCATGTATGACAAATGCCCATTTTGCAAAGCATTATTCTCAGGGATATTATAATTACTCATACATGGACTGTCTCAATAGTTTTTAATAAAGTAATCTACAATACAGCAATTAAAAAGATTAAGAGTCTACCGCCATACTAGCTGCTCTACAAGGAGCCGTGATGTGAGCTAAATACTCACATTGTTAGAATGCTAATGTCAGCATGCTAACATGCGCACAGTTTCAATGTTAACATGCTGATGTTTTGCAGGTCTAATGTGTATTATAGATATTTAAGTCAGAAAGCAAAGTATTAGAGTAATTGAAATTTCAACCTAATGGTCCCAGATGACACTAGAAGGTCATGGGATCACCAAAGGTATTAAAATGTATTCTGAGGTGGACATGAAGGTCTGCACCAAATTTGCAATCCTTCTCATAGTTGTGCAGACATTTCACTCTAATCTACAAATGTCACCCTGCTGGTGTCTGTACAAGATTTCATGGCAATCTATCTATCAATAGATGTTTAGAGGTTTCAGTCTGGACCAAAGAGTCATGCCGCTAGCGTGGCTAAAGAAACAGGAGTAACTTACTATTTAGCCAAGACCTGGTACAACAAACAACATATGACAAGGTCGGCTCGTGTCTTGAAACTGTCCACATACCCTTAAAAATCCTTAAAGTATTGTGAAATGTGTATTAATTTAGTTGTCACTTAATTTCCTGGCATGTCTTTTGTTTTACGCGTCGTGTTCGGTTGACAATAACCTGCCACGCTTTTTTCTATTTGGCTTGGTTGGTTGAATCCAGGCAGCATTTAGAGAAACGCAATTAACAGTTAACAGTCAGGACTGCTAGCAGTCAGGCTTTCGTACTGATGGTCATAAAGTTCAAATACTCTTGTAGGTACTGTACTCAGACATTAGGGTTGGGGTTAGTTCACCTATTGTTTAGAGTAGACACAGTGGGATTTTCTGTTTAAACCTGCTGTGGGAGGAAGGAGTCCAATCCACACTCTTTAGGATGTTTAACATTTATTCTTTGTAATGAAAACCACTCCTGAATTTTCAATGAACTGATGCCAACGCTAGTGATGTTGCTCTTAATCCTTATGAAGTTGTTCATTCCTGTAATGTCATGTTACTGACTCACGCAGTGTGACACTTTGTCGCTGTGCTCACAGGAATAAACATTGTATGTCTTGATTACACCTGTGCATTTCACTAAAGATTGTGTTGGACGTTCTCTGCTGCTGTCTGTTGCTCGTGACTGGTGTGTGGTGTGATGTCAAAGCCACTGACTTTATGGCAGTGACAGCCACTGCTGACTTGTGTTCAAGCCGTAAAAGCACACAAGTATCAAACGTACAATTTACATAGCAAGCATCCCTTTCTAGTGTTAAATTACTGATGCATTCACTTTAAATATGTTGTATAATTACAAATACCTAAGTTGTAGTTGTAGTTCTAACTGATCAAAATGCCATCGGTAATTAAGCTGCATAATTTCTTCTGTGTTTTGCATTTGAAGCATTTTATCCTTGTGCTGGTTTAACTTTCTGCAGGGATTCTGAGATGCTGGGCCCGGGACTAAAAGCTTAAAGTTTCACCACATAACAAACACTCACCACATTGTCACTGAACGTTGATACGGCAGTAAATGTACTCTGAACGCAGTGCTGATGTAGTGCCTTTTGATACAGCAGAATTCTAACCCACAAAAACAGTTTTTTTTGGGAGTAATTTCTACCTTAATAGTTTCAAACGTCGACTGGTATGCGAGCGGCGTGCATTGTTCAGTCGCCTTTCTTTCCGTTCTATCACCTCTTCTTCTTCTGCGCTGACATTGTAGCAGCTCTTTGTGCGGAGGGACACACACACTGTCACACAGATGAACTGACCTGTAGATGCCAAACATTCTCTCTGCCCCACGTGCACTCACACAGGAATTACAGGAAGGGGTCCTCAGGTTCTCAATTTGAACTTTATTGCACTTGTACTAAAACTAAAAATTAGTATTAACAGAAATTTGAATATGAGCTGGGATAAAGAGGTAGCTGCAACGTCACTGATGGTTTGTGTTGTAGTTGCGGTCCTGACAAATGAAGCCTTAAACTCAGAACCAATCCTAAAGTTCAGGCTTTTGGCTCATAGTCAAGCCCCTAAAGCACAGCGTCCAGGTACTAGCCCGAGCCATTGCTGTCCCCAGTCCTGATCTGTTCCTTCTCAGTGCCTGATGCGTCTGATGGACTGGATCTTTGGAGTCTGGCAGTGGGAGCCCCAGTTCCTCCAGTGCTGGTAGTCTCCGCTGTGTCTCTCACACTCCATGATGTACTGCTGGCCTCTGTAGCCCGGGTACTCATAGCACACAAAGCTGAAGAAAAGACGGAGGCAGGAGGAGGAGGGAAAGTAAGTAAGAAGAGCTCAATAAAAAAACGTTATGAGTTTGCTTTAGATAAAGAAATCTGACAGTTCGTGCTCAAGAGGAACATTTAAGCAGGAATGCAGCGTTTTAGGGATTAAAGTGTAGAGGAGGAGGGGAGTTAATTAAAAAACGGATGCAGCCCATAAAAAAGCAAAGACAAACTGAGAAGAGTGTTTGAGTGTTGTTACAAGTGTGTCAATGAGGGTTATTGTTGCTTTGGGACTCCTAAAACGTCTTAACTGACTACATAACTACATTATGGATGTCTGTTAGTTTTCATCTCCCTCTTCTGCTTGTGGGTTTCTCTCGAAAGACACTTCAGTCGACGTCGTGTTGGGCTGAAGCCCTGACTTACGCGCCGCTCTGCACGTGCATGGAGCCCACCTCGGGCCTGGACCAGCCCATGGCCTGCAGGGAGGGGTAGTCGTCGCACAGCTCGGTGCTGCGGCCCATGAAGTTCTCCCTCTCGAAGATCATCACGCGGCTGCTGTGGTGAGACTGGGGGGGGGGGGGGCACAACAGAGAGTTAGTGTTAAGATAGTGTTAGGCCTGTCCCACAGACAGTAGCCACTGAGTTGTCTCATTTCTATGTTTTGCGAGCTGTTTCAGTCACTCGCTGTCTGGCTTACTCTTCCGATCACTCCCTCCTCCTCTCACTCGCTATCTCCTCGTTTCCATTCACACTTTCTCGCCCTCTTACTCCCACTTTTCCCTCCCCTTCTCTCCTCTGCAGGTACTCACAGCGCAGTAGATGGGGCGAAGGGACATGAAGCGCTCGGTGTGGTAGGACAGGGAGCCACTGTAGGCGTCCCAGTTTGGGTACTCGCCCCTCTCCAGGACGAACTGCTGGCCCTGGAAGTCATGGTGCTCGAAACCCACCCAACTGGACACACGAGTGGGGAAAAAGGTGAACTAGTCAGCCGGGTGAGTAGAAATGGTGAACAGTAGTTGAAATCAGTCTGAACACAAAACAGACAGGGGACGTCAGACGGGGTGAGCGGTACACCGAGGCACACGGGAAGAGTTTCAAGGTTTTTGGCCAGACATGTTCTTGCCAGGGCGCACAGAGAGGAAGACGAGGAGCGAGTACTTGGTGGCGGTTGGAGAGTACAGAGGCAACTTCCAGACTGTCCTGGTGGCGATAATCAGTTCCCACCACTTTTTCTACTCAGAGTTAAGAATAAATGCCATGCGTGAGTGTTAAAACTTGTCCTCAGCTCCTAAATTATTTATAAGAGCTCGAAAGGTTTTCTCACCAACAGATGGCTGCTGTGTTGTGCGCAGAGGAAGAGACTGCACTCTTTCCAACTAAGAAAAGATGCTTTGGAAATGTATGATGACGTGCCGTTGATTAAAAATAAAGGGTCTTTCTTAACGCCCACACAAGAGGAAAAAACGCTGTGACGTTAGTTATTGGTTTTCTAATGTACACATTAAATACTGTTGTACTAATTACCTCTCACCAAGCTAAAAGAAACTGTTCTGGAAAACAGGAAATAATTAACCCTCTAATTGTAGCATAACCATGTACCAATATAACCCTCTGCAACTAATTTAAGAGTTTACTTTGATAAATAGAATTCCATTCAGTATATCAGATATCGTGTCAACATAATTATTGTCCTGGGTAAATATCTTATTATTTTGCCCTACTGCATGCTTCAATACACTGAAGAATAAGTCACACAATGAATGAGGGATTATTCATGAGTTGTACCTAAAAGTTGGAATTAAAATGCGCTTAAAAAGGTGTGATGCGTGGACGCGAAACCTTTGGAGGCCCGCTGTTGGCCGATTCAGTGTTTGAGGGAGGGACGTTTGGGTAGCTGTCACTGTAGTCCTTCTTTTACTACACTCAGAATGTTACTTTAAGCTTCTATCCTACACTCCTAGGCCCGACTTTCAGCCCCTTTTTTAATGTTTTGATTTCTAATTCAAAGTCTGAATTATTCTTAAGAATTGTAAACTTGCTGGCCCTTCCAGTCACTGCACCTATACCCTCATCATTACCCTAAACCCAGTTAGTGCGGACTGTAGAACACTTTGCCGTGCTGACTTTCAATGCTAAATGGAAGCACGAGTACAGGAGGATTCTGTAGACTGATCAGATCTTACTTTTGGTCATGGATATAATCCTTTCTTGGAGCATCATCACAATCACTGAACAAAACAATAATGCAAAAATACCACAAGTGAAGAGAGAAAACTAGCAGAAAAAGCTACTACTAACCTACCACCTGCTTCATTAAGGTTGGGTTCAGACCAAACGGGAAGCGAATTTTTCCGCGCAACACGAAGGAGAGGGGCTTGGAGAAAAGTGAGCGAGACCATACGACTACAAGTTCTGAAAATATGTACCAGCTATCGAGTGTACTTTACTAAGAACCAAGTTAGCACTAGCGTTAACTGATTTCCCAGTACTCCCATTGGCTGTTAAGTACCGTACTTGAGTAAATGAACTTACCGCCACTGATAATACCCCAGGATGGTTCTTCATTTTCATTATTGCTTATTTAGTCATGAATATTTAATGCAAGATTAACTTAAGATTGGAAATCAATGTTCTTAGAGGCTTTAAGATTGAAAGTAATTAGTGACCAGTGTGGAAACCGGACCACAGAAATAGATATTGACAGTATATAGTATAATAGTAGGCACAGGTTTAACATTATATTCAACAAGCTAGTCGCGATAGATAGTTCTCAGAGCAGTTTGGAGTTTCTACATATGTTCTGTGCTTTTCATCCGCGGGGTCTTGCTCTTTTTCTTCTGCACGTTTAGTGGGAGCCCGGGCACTACTTCCTCTCTCATTATCTCCCTACCTCCGTCTCACAGACAGACACTTACGTACATAAACACACGCGCGCACACACACACACACACACACACACACACACACACACACACACACACACACACACACACACAGAGTCAGTCAGCTGTCCACAGAGACTTGCAGGCGTACAGGCTGTGTGACTCACGCTCCACTCTCCACTCGGATGGAGCGGATGTTGTCCAGGCCGCAGTCGTGGATGTTGCAGCACTCGGAGGTGAACTCCACGCACTTGCCCTGGAAATGCTCCTGCTCAAACACAGTCACCTGCACACAGGAGAAGACAGGGGGGAGGGACACACGGGGGTGTGTAGCCTATCTGTGTTTATGCCTGTGTGTGTGTGTGTGTGTGTGTGTGTGTGTAAATTCACCTTGAAAAAAGGGGCCGTACCCATGCTAGGGAAGTACATGGGTGAGGTCATGTGGGTTCTAGTGACTCTATTCATTTCTGAAGTTGAATAGAAAAGAAGAAAAACAAAGTGCATGAATCAGAGAAGGGGTATAAACAGTAACAATGTATGAGCAAGTTTTGATTAATTAATGGGATCAACATTATTTTTCTTTAAATGTGAACTTTATGTTAATGTAAATAGTTTCCATTTGTTGCAACTAACAAGGTTTACCTCTATATGAATGAACACCTTTACAATCAACTCCTCATGCTGCCAATATGTTGTAAATACAAAGCTTAGCCACTAAAATGCCTGGGTCAGGAGAAGCCAAGACAACCATTTAACCCGGAAAGTCCATCCGTGGGAAAGTTGAGTCGTTTTCCCGCTCCTGCCTACCTGGATGCTCTCCGCTCTCCTCGCGCTCCTCACACACCAAATCCTCTGTGCGCAGACTTTTGTCTGAACCTGGCGCGTGTCTTTTATACCGGCGTCCACGCGGGAACCTCGTGGTCGCGCATGTGCGCGTGTCTTCCCTCTCCGCGCTAATGACGTGAACGAGGCGAGTTGGTCAAGTGTAAAGCTCACCCGAATTCAGGATGAGACTTCCGGTTAGAGCTCTATTGAAGGCTTTAACACCTGTGCATTGTTACAATTCATGTTTAAGTAGAGTAAGACATCGAAAAAGGAAAATACAATCATTCATAATTATTTAGGCCTACATATGTTCTGCTATACGTTGCCGCACAGCCCAGCTTAGTCAATTAGGCTAATTGATAAGACGATTAACTATTTTTACTATCGATTAATTAGCTTAATTTTTAAGCAGAATATTAAACATTCCCGGGTCGCAGCGGCTTCTCGTTGATTTATAACATCATCAGTTGAGTAGCCTACCTTGGAAGTCATTTCATAGACAAAACAGTTAACGTGAATTAATTAATCTAGAAAATAATCTGCAGATTGCTATCAGTGGAATGTGCCAAAAGTTTGGTGGGCATTCCCATGGAAGCCCAGTATTCGTGTTACGTGACGTAAGGCGCTGCAGTTAATCAGTAATGAGAAGAATTAGTTTCAGCCTCACTTCGAATGCCACTTCAGAACAAATAAGGTTCTTATTTTGAAGGAGGAGGGACGAAGAGTTCCGGTGTTCCTCTGGCTAACTGTGACCAGCTTGACGCAGGTGAGCGTAACCTCCCGGGAGCCCCTCGGTGCTCCTGTTTGTGCGTGAAGAACGGGTTGCGCGCGCGCGCCGGTGAGCCTGCCGCTCAGCTCTCTCTCTCTCTCTCAATCTCTCTCTCTCTCTCTCTCTTTGTAACCCTATGCGGCCTGCCGACTCAGCAGATCATATACAGCGCAGGCACAGAGGTGAGGGTGGGGAATGCGGGGCTGTTGTTGGCCTATTCGTATAGGTCAGCAGTGCCATCGTATAGGGCAACAATGGCCGGGGCTATAGGCAGAGAATGAGGAGGATTTGGAGAGCCATCCGGGGGAGCCTGTTTCACTGGAGGCACCCAAAAGTCGAGGGAATTGGGACAGAGGAATTGAATTAATGATGATGGTAATTATTAAATAATAATAAAAATATGGTAATACGTTCTCTTCAAATGACAGTGAAGTGGTTCAGCGGAATATTGCTTGTGCAAAAATGCAAGAAAACACACAAACACTGTACCCCCCCCCCCCTCCCCAAAAAAAAAACACTTTGTGACTGCACCTGTGTCACATCCACAGAACCTTTTTGCACTGATGTTGTTTTAATGTAAAACCCCTAGGCCATCCCTTCGGACAATGGGCCACAGTTGCCACAGCAACGTTCCCCTAACCTCATCTGTCCCTTGGTCCTTGACATTTCTTTTAGAGAGCACATGAGGCACCAAGTTCCCCTTAACGTGTTCCCCCGTCATACAGGCGAGGCACACACTCACTTATCTACACGAACGCACAGCGGCAGTGGCCACATCAAAGGACACCAAAGTCAAGCAAACCTTTTATTCAATTAGAAGGTGTACTCCAGATATTGATCAATGGGTTGCCTCTGTCTCATCTTGTCCCATCAGATCAGCCGCAGACCTTATTACTCCAGCTAAGCATGTATGGTCCGATCGGGGCCGATACAGATTTTGTAGCTCGGGATTGCCCACTGGAAAAACCCAGATCACCTACAAAAACAGTAGGACCACAGTCTGAAATCCTGAAGTTGTGTTCCTGTCATGTTCCCAGCCGTGCCGTGATGTGAATGTGAAAGATGTAATAGACCTATGCCATGCATTCCAAGGATATAATGCAGGATAAAATATATTTTCCTGCTTTATAACCTTCACATATGCAGGTGCATTGCAAATATAGGTGTGATTTCATAACCTCTCATCCTTGAGTCCAGAAAGGCTCGGAAGTGTTTGGAAAGTCTCAAAATTGGATTAATGAGCAAAATCCGAAGACTTAAAGTTTGCTACTTACAGATTCTTAAATCATCATACACGTCCCTGTATTTACATTACTGTTTGTTTCTGTTTTTAGGAATGTAATTGTCTTAAACAGGCAAGGATATCATTGGTTTCATGTCTTTCAGGGCCTTTTCTATTGTCCTCTACGTGAACGTTTTCGATCACCTATGTGTGTGTTGTCATGCCACAATGTGTATTAAACTGCTTTATGCTGGCCCGGTTTCCCTAGAAAAAGAGATAATGTATCTCAAGAAACGTCCCGGGTGAATAAAGGTTAAATAAAATGAAATCAAATTACCTGATAACGCACGTCCCTTGCTTATACACTTGTAACGTCTGTGAGGTGATTGAAGAAAAAACAAAAGTCACACATTCTGACACTTGTGTATCCCCACTCCCTTTTCCTCCTCTGCTCTGAGAAGTGTTTTATCAGCTTGAATGTCCTTCTGGATGGTGGTCTTTGACTGAATCCAGTCCAAAGTGAAGGACCGCAGTCTGACTTCCGGTCTCGACCAGAGGACGGAGTACAGGGAGACAAGGATGCATGAATAAGCGATGTGCCCCAGAGTGTCCACTTAACTTCCCCTTGCTGTGGGACACTTCCCCTTCTTATGTGACCCTCAGCAGTGACTGAGGGCGTGCTACAGTCACCGAGTGGCAAGTGTGTGATTCACCCCTTCACGCCGTCCTCCAGTGAACTTTCACTGATGCTCACTTGAGTTCGAGGATTCGAGGAGATTAAAATTGCGGGATTAATGAGGGGCCGACCGCTGAATCCAAGACGTGAATAGTTTCACCTTAGGATCTCGTCTGGTGGACAGCCGCATCCTCTTATTTCCTTCCCGTCCGCATCGCCACATGCGAAACCTCGACGTCACGCAGCACGTGGCCTCGCCTGTGCAGCCCTGTTTTCGGATGCTGCGCTCGAGCAGTATGCTTGTTCCCTCGCGTGCACTTTGGAATAAGCATCTCATGGAGTTTTCTCTTGCAACTAACGCCCACCACAATATTTTGCCCACCCACACAAGAAAAGAGGCAGTGGGCTTTAATTTAATAGCTTTCTCCCACTGTGATGAGGAGGGAGATTTAGATTATTGTCCATACACACTCTGAACCTCTTTGCTCACCCAGAGGTGAAACAGAGAGGTTATTGTTTCTCACAGCTTATTGCTTTTCCTGTTATTATTTGTCCCAGAGCCTCTTGATTACAGCGCTGAAGGGAATATGAGTGAATAATTCTGTGACAGGCTGTTAAATGTGAACCTGGTCAGCCTGGCTGTCATTATTATGAAACTGCTATTGGGCTTAGGGCTTAGAAATAGACTTTGTATGTAACAGCTCACTGAAGAAACAGTAAAAGTCTCGCTTTATGCTGACTGCGCTCTCTTTTTACTTCATGGATTCATGTAATGATCTGTTTTTTAGAAAGTCATTTTGTCTTTCATCAAGTCCTCTGAGGCCAAACACACAGCTCTTAATTTTTTCCAGAGGTGTACATTGATTTTCAGTTTTGTTCACTTTTGCTTCCTCATATCCTTCTCTTCTTTCAACCTATACCTCTCTGCCTGCCCCACCGTCTGTCTCTCTCTCTCTCTCTCTCTCTCTCTGCCTCTCTCTCTCTTTGATGATGGGGGTATTTCTATTCTGTGGGGGCTGTGAGCTCAGCGAGTTTGTTTCTGTGTCTATAATCCCCTCTCTCTGGGCGCCAGCATATAAAAGCGACGAGGGGCCTGACGCACTCTCACACAGACCACCAGTCTCAGCCCCGAGTCTACTCTTTTACGCACACACTGCCACAGGTAAGACAGTGGACAAACATCTTACAGAACGAGAAAAGAAAAGACAGAAGGGAGGTAGACAGCAAGAATAACCTGATGTAATAATACCTAATGATGAGGAAAGTCTATTGTAGCTCAAACTCAAGATATGAAAGTCAAGCATTGCTGGGGAAATGTGAATTTATTTTTTCGCAAATCCAGTTTCGGTGAATAAATGCAGTGTGGCCTGTTTAGGTCTCTTATATTCAGAATAAACATTAGAGTTTATTCCGAGTATAAATTATGCTAAACCTAATTAAATCCTGACCACAAATACAGAACTGGAATTCGTTGAACTCGTTAATCATTTTTGAATTTCAGGCTCAAAACTGAGAAAGTGTTCAGGCTACGAAAAGTTTTATTTAAAAAAATCTTTTTATATGTATGTTATATGCTCGTACAGAAGCTTTGTTTAGGTGATTTGAAAAGAACGAACGCCTGTAAGTAGGATTTACTTCATTTTCATTTGCACAGAGGACTTGGTTTTCTGGGTTTTTGATGGAAAAAGTTTGATGTTTTGGACTATAAATATCAGCGTAAAGCAGAACAACTGACAAGATAGTCATTTGTGTGCTGTAGTTGGATCTGAACTGAGCTTTGTTAGGGATTGTATGAAAATGATCAGGGGTTGGGTGGGAAGGTCAGGAAAGGGGTGGGTTATTTATTTTCTTTTTTTCTTTTTGCTGATGGGAGGACTTCTATTGTGCAGTTTGGTGGCTATGTGAATCATTATTATTCCATTAACATATTAATTTAAATCGGCGTATACCAATCAAAATGAATAGTACCAATTTAATTGTTATATTACTTTGAGATACTGTGTTCCATTATCGTGAGATATTAAAAGCTAATATTAACATCACCGGAGAGGGTTTTGCTTTGAAATACCTCAAACTTAATGTTTAACCCCCCTCTCCACCCCAGTTATTTTCATACAGTCCCTTAATGTGACTGTAAAAGGCATCTTCTTTACTCTTCTCAGTCATCATGTCTGGAGAGAAATCCAAGTCTGCTTCCCAGACTGATGGGAAGGCGGCTCAGAACAAGATGTCTGAGATGGGCATGATGTCCTACAAGGTACAGTACACACACACACGCACACACACACGCTACACCCCACGTGTATAACAGACGATGATTAAACATTTACAAATATACCATACAGTCTTTTTCACACCGTGTGAAGCAGCTGGCCTCACACTAACAGTTTACCTTCTGGGCTGATGTGTATTATCACGACCTGTTGGTTCTTTTAGCTCAGTGAGGGGGCGGACGGCAACTAGAACTGACAGAAAAATACCATGTGCGTTAAGTCACTGTGGCGAAAGCTGTCGTAACACTTCATTTTACTCTGCCTCTTTCTCGTTTAGTCACTTTTTCACCTCTAACACAGTCTATCCAGCATGTTTCTACTCCCCTTGGGTGTTGCCTTTGACTTTGAAAGCTGTTCTGCGACCTCCTTTCTCACTCCCATTCTCACACTGTTTACTTCCCCCCGACTATCCAGATGTGTGTGTATGACCAGGAGAACTTCCAGGGCCGCTGCATTGAGATCAGCGGCGAGTGTATGAATGTGTGTGACATGGGAATGGACAGAGTGCGCTCCCTGCGCGTCGACTCCGGACCGTAAGTAGCCTCTGCATGTACAGCTGCACGTACACGCCCACCCACACATGCAAGTAAAGTATACTGTACCCAACACCCACACTCCTCTGAGCACAGAACAGGTGATTTCACACTTGTGCCTCACCATTATGTGACATTTCGACACTTCGCATTTCAGGCATTTTTATCCTCAGTGATTTGCAGAGAGTGCAGCTGTAGAATGAACTTCAACACCCAAACTAATATAACATAGCAAAGCAACAAACTGTGATGATTGGGATGCAAGTAGTGCAATGATCATGTAACAAAGTGGACAAATAAAAATAAGATGAGCAAATAATTGCAAATAGAAAGAAGACAGGGGAACAGCGACGCATTATTCCTCAAAGCATTAGGCCTTATATGGCACCTGAAGGGGACATCCACAGATTTATTATTGCACTTCCATAAAGCGGGGGGGACTCACAAGAGACACATTGACAAATAAATGGTCAAAATCGAAGCAGCAGAGGTTGAGTACACATCCATGTAATGCAGTCTTTCTGTTAAAAAGGTCCACGCCGAGATAACCCTGATGAAATCGTCGGGGTAATTGATCTTCATGTGCAAAATCAGTGGAGGGCTCCTTTTGAAAGGCAATACAATGATTGTCCATCATACTTAGAGCTCATCACCTCTCTCCCCCCCTCAGCTTCGTGGGCTTTGAGCAGATGAACTTCTGTGGTGAGATGTTCATCCTGGAGAAGGGCGAGTACCCCCGCTGGGACTCCTGGAGCAACTGTCAGAAGAACGACTACCTGCTGTCCTTCAGGCCTGTCCGCATGGTAAACCCCCCTGTCTGTTTGACCACTTAGGAAACAAAATACTTTCCTGACTTTGCAAGCCTATATCCATGCACGCAGTTTGCTCTGCTCTTCTTCATTTTCAATATCCTCGTCTCCACACCCCCCCCCCCAATCTTCTAGGACCCTGAGAAGCACAAGATCTGCTTGTATGAGGTCGGAGAATTCAAGGGTCGTAAGATGGAGATCATGGACGATGATGTCCCCAGCCTGTTTTCCTACGGTTTTACCGACAGAGTGGGCAGCATCATGGTCAGCTGTGGAACGTGAGTATTGAGGCAACATGTTGTGGGCATTTTCTTCTCTTTAAGAAGCACAGTTTGCGTTTTTGGGGCAATACGCTCATTCGCTTTCTTGCCCAGACCTGGGTGTGAAGATTGATGCCACTTTCATGTCTGTACCTTGAGTGGAGCCACAAGCCGGTTAGCTTAACTTAGCAAAAAGGCTGACTACCAGCACTTCCACAGCTCACTAATTATAAGGTTATATCTCTGGTTCTGGTTTTACGGAGGATTATGTGCCTGATGCATTGACACCCTGGAGTCCTATTATTACCGTGATGTTGCAAGGCACCCTGTAAAACCACAACTTGTCTTTTTTTTTTTTTACACTTTTTTTTTTTTTTATGCTTAAA
>CM022472.1:26787567-26843289 GCA_011952105.1 Coreoperca whiteheadi | reverse complement strand
TTTTTTTTTTTTTTTACACTTTTTTTTTTTGTAAGGATTAAATAAACCAAATATAACATGCTAATGAGTGAGCTTTGGCGGTGCGGCTAAGCTAACTGGCTGTAGCTTCATGTTTAGCGTTCTAACTTGAGAGTGGTATCGATCTTCTCATCTAACCCTGCAGGAAAGTAAATAAGCGTGATTCCCGAAACTATTCCATTAAACATCACAAAGACCTGCCTCTGTTTTTTTTTTTATGTCCGACTGTGGATCTGTAAGTCAGCTATCTCAAATCCTTTCTCCTTTGGCAGCACCCAGTTCTCAAAACATACATTTTTCAATGGTGCTGGCTACAAACATTAAGCCGTGTTTTTGTAACAGCTCCATGATATGCTGCAGAAAAGTTTTCGACATCTGTGTCGTCATTCTCGAACTAGGAGAAACAGCAACATAATCACCAACTATCTGAGTGCTTTTCTGGGAGCGAGTTCAGCAATAGAAGCTTTTTCATCAGCAGCTAGTCGAGGGTGTCATGAACGTCAGCAGCTCAGTGTCTCTGTCTGTGCTCTCAGCGCTGTGGCAGGCCTCAGACACTGTTTCGGAAAAGCTGTGATTACTTCATTTGTAGTGCTCGCCGCTTGGAGACAAACAGATCGATGTCTTTAGTCGTTAGATGTTTATCCTCCCCGATTTGTCTACATCTGCGTTTCTAGCATCACATCTTTCAACCTTGTGTTTTCGTGAATCAATTTTCTCTGAATTGTCTCTGTTCAATCAGGCACCGTTTTCCTCATCACTTTCTGTATTCCTCTCTTTCCTCCTCCTCTCTCTCTCTCCCCAGCTGGGTGGGATACCAGTTCCCCGGATACCGTGGCAGCCAGTACCTGCTAGAAAAGGGCGAATTCAGGCATTTCAACGAGTTTGGCGCCCGCTGCCCCCAGATGCAGTCCATTAGGCGCATCCGCGACATGCAGTGGCACCCACACGGCTGCTACACCATGTCCTCCAAGTGAAACCCAGCGAGGGCGAGGAAGAGAGGGATCAGAGGAGAGACAGGGGCAGAGGGTGGGCACAGAGATGGAGGGGGAGGCGGAGGAGGGAGGGCGAAGAAGGAGAGGAGGAGGGTGTAATTTTCCTCCTCCTGTCCCAAACATCTCTTGGCAGTTTGAGTGCAGGCTGGAGGGAACACAGTAGGTTATTATTTTTAGTTGTTGGAATATTGTAATCTAGTGATCAAAGAAAAGGTATTCAAAGCGAAGGCGGAGATAATATCACGGACCATTGAGACCGTATCTGATCATAAACCATTTTGTTTCACAGCTCCCTTCTCCCCACTTTCCTCTCTCTCCTCTCCTCCCTCCCTCCCTCTCTCCCCCTCGCGCACTTCACTTCCACATCCCACCAACGTCAGCCCTCACGCAGCCCGTTAGAGCCTGACTGACGGGGGCACCAGTGTGGATTTATGTGGGTTTGTGTGGTGGGGGGAGCTGAGACAGAAAAAAGCCACATCAAGAGAAGTGGTGGTGAATTCTCTGCGCTCTGATCCTGCAGTCACGTCAACCCTATGCCCCAATAAAGCATCTCACATCCGACTCCACTTGAAATGACGTCTTATTTGACAGATCTGGTTGTGATATATATGCCCCAAATGCATGGATGGACAATGAGACAATTGGCCCCTGGGCGCAGACACATGAAGGGCCCCCTACCTACCAGAACATCCCTATCCCCCCTTTGTCATTAGTGGGATACTGCAGGTTTAGCTTAACTCTAAATGTGTGGCTGTTGGTGGAAAACAGATCCTGAACTTAAAGCTACTGTAATAATATTTTGTTTTATTGCAATAGTGACAAACCCACAAAGAACTCTATAGTTCCTCTCAGCTCTAGAGAGATTTTTAGTGTCTCTCAGCTCCTTGTTTTAGTTTTACGGCCTGCTAGGTCACTGTTTTGGTTCAATCTCACAGCTCTCTTTTAACCTTGCTTCCCGCCACAGCAGGCCTCTGTTTTCAGCAATAAAAGAAAAGCTCTCATAAACCCACTGTATGCTACCTCTTTGCTGACAAGTCTGTAATATCAACTTAAAAGGAGATAATGTGTCAATATTCAATTCACTATTTTTCAATTTTATTATATAACCCAATATCACAAATCACAAATTGCCTCAAGGGGGTTTTTCAATCTGTACCTCGAGTTGAATAAGGAAAAAGTACCCAAACAAATAAAACCCTTTAAATAAAATGGAAGAAACCTCAGGAAGATCCCTCGCCCAGGAAGGACAGACATAATCAGTCAATGTGGTTTATGGCTTGTCTGCTTCCCCCAAGTGGCCAAAAAAATTAGTTAAAGTGTAACGTCACCGATGTTACACATTCAGAGTCTGTTTACAGGTCTTGGTATGTACTACTGCATATTTGTAAATTACCTCAAGTGATGTCGTTTGAGTCGGCGTTGGTTGTAGCTGAAGACTACAAGCTTGTAAATTCAGAAAGTATGGGGGTGTGGAGTTTTCAAAGAAGTGAGCTTACCAGACCTCGGTAGTCCGCTGTCTCTGTTTTAGGCGAGCGGCTGGAGGGCGGCCACTGCAGGCATAACACACCCGACTCTCTGACTGAACTGTCGGTAGTCGAGTTGCATATTGGGTAATGTAGGCATCAGGTTTTGACAAGTAAGAAGGATGCATGGAATAAAAAAGGAAAATATCTTTTGTTCATGCTGGAGATGAAATAGGCTACCTAGATGTTTCTCAAAACCTCATGCCACACTCCCCACAAATATTATACAAAATATTGTAGCACTATTAAAAATACAGAAAACCCATCATAGGAAGCCTGTGGTGCAGGTTATATTTTCTCAAAGCAGAGCTAAATGTTTGAGTGATAAAATAAAATAAAATGATCAGCACATCCTCACTTTTGACTGAGCCCTTGGACTTTCACTTTGAACAGAGGTTCTGGTTTTAGTAATCCGTCCATGATCACCTAGAGGTTAGTTGTCTTGTTCATTGTAACTCTAATTAACTAGAGTTGCAAATTAGATTTAAGTTGTTTTATTATAGGACAGTGTAAAGGAGTGTGACTTCCTGCCAGAGAAATGCTAAAAAAACAAAACGCATATTGTTTTTTTCATTGCACCTCTGTCATAGTTTTCTCTAAGACACAAAGTACACTTTTATTGACTAACTTCACCCACTTCTAATAACTTGAAGAATCGACTGGCTCACTGGATTTTTTTTTTTATTGTTAGAGCACATCTTGATGTAATTTGCAATTTCTATCCTCAGTCCACTCGCAGTGTGAACGCTCATCATAATGCGTGCTGCAGATTTGATTTGTACTGATGGGAAATAATTTGGACCAACATTGTTGATGTATGAAAGAAGAAAGCACCCCATCCTCTTCACCATAGCACTCTGTCTGAAACAGCACATTGTGTTTTGGAGCTTCTCATGATGAGCGATTTCATGCATTATTTATCTTTCTCACCAAAGAGAATATTGATGCTCGGTGTGGTCTGCGAACGTCAACGCCTAAATGGACTTTGCCACATTTTAGCATTCAGACGTTCTTTTTATAAAATATGATCAATTATGCAATGCTTACTTCTTCCCCTAAGGCTTATCAAATATTCAAAAATACCAGACTACATCAGTCGTGATGTAATCTGCTTCTCACTGCGCGGTGTGGTTTATCCACGGTGTGACGTCAATGATGATTAGACTTTTAGAGAACAGGGCTTTTAAATTGCTGAGAGTGCTTCAAATGAAATACGATGAGGCAAGTTTCAGTAAACTGCATTGGCGTATTATCCAATTATTGTTAGCCCAGAAATGACGGGCACAGTGCATAAATATGATTCACTATGCCCTTTCATTTGCTCTTTGTCTACCTCAACAACCTGCTGAACAATCCAACAAACACTTTCTATTTAAATACAAAATAAGATATACACACTCCAATATGAAAATATCTAATGTAACACAATAACATGGTTATTCCTGTCCAACACTGTTTCAGATGTGTGCCAAAGCTAGTTTTAAAAGCTCATACTGGGTGATTCTTCAGTACACAGTATCCAGTGCTAACGCAGGAGGCGGTTTGATGTAGTCTATTTATCACAGTGGTTTTACAGTTACCATGGGGTTGTAGGTTTGCTCCCCGCAGCGCCAAGTCTTGTTGAAAAGATGCCACAAGAGAAATGGCTTCCATTTAACGGACGTCCGGCAGTTTGGCAAAACACTGTGTATAGTTATGTAATGATACAAAACACGGGAAGCTCTCGCAACGCAAACACCTGGGCAAGCTGATGCAATCCAACACAAGGCCCCTGCAGAATACTACCTTTCTTCAATGTTCAGTGGTTGATTTTGTGTCAGACAGACGTTGACAAATGGGGTTATGTCCCCCCACACCCCCCCCTGGGTTGAGGGTGAGCCTCAAGTTGGTGAGTTTCAGATGACTATTTACATAGTCTGGCTAATCGACTGACTTTAGTAAATCTGGTTGGTTCTGGTACTTCTGCTTCTATGCTTCTCTGTCTGCATGTAAGTGAACATGCACAGCTGCTGTTCGGAGACGTGGCTGTTTTCTTTTACACTTTTGCACAGGTTGCCCATAACAGCCGTTTCTGCATAGATCTGTAGCGAGGTTCATACGTATCTTGGGGTATAATGTATAATCCCCACATGCCTTTGGCTTTCACGCCAAAAGCAGAGGTTCGACGTTATGCAGAGCATGGCCATTATTTCCCATGAGAACGCTGCTTTCTCGGGGTAACTATGGTGGTGTGCACTTAGCTGATTTTCTGCAGCCATGGTTGAACTAATTTGAACTTTGACCCCAAATACATTGACCTCAACAACGCACTTCCCGTGGGATTCTGACATTAAAGGCAGGTGGAGGTTATGACTGTGATCATTTTACTGTATCGCTCAATTCCGGCAGTTCTTCTCTCCAGTCAGGGACTTCTCAGGCATTGCAGAAAAAAAATCAAAGAGGATGAGGGTAACAGGTTAGAAAATGTTTCAAAAATGGTTCTTTGTGCATCTTCCAGCAGTATGCAGCGGAACCAGGTCCTTCTCAGCTCAAGTACAGAAAACTTTCCAAGGTAAAACAACGTATACATTTATATATATTATTGTCCCTTTGAAAATATCTATTATGATTGCTTAAATTAGGTTGTAGACCATAACATCTTACACTGCTTTGTGGGATTACGTGCTGCTCTTCATTTTGTGCTCTACTTTGTCCAAACCATTCCCTCTTGCACGTTTCGTCTTCTTTTTTTTAAAATCCTCTTTGATCCTGTAGCAGAACTATACAGATAATGAGGGGATGTTGCCTGACTGTAGGACATCAATGCAATGTTGGACATACCAAAAATATCTTTGTATAGCTACTTTGTATTAGTTGTATTATCTCACTTAGATACACAAGCGTAAATACTGGCAATGCCATTTCTTCTTTCAGGGAACTCCATAACATCTTGATGGCGAACTGGGCAGCATTAGCCAGTTGTTTGTTACTTCAAAAGAGTATCAAGGTGGGAAGATATTTTTGGTGTCCAGGGTTTGGGAAGCAAACCCCGCGTTGATTTGTTTTTCTGCACAGACAGTGTTGGAGTTGGAGCAGTTGGAGTGCTTGTAGGGCTTGGTTGAACATGGAGCTTTCCTGGCTGAATCATCAGTATAAAATATGAGCTCAATGATTGAAAAGTAAAAGGTGTAAGCCTGTATACATGAAAACTGTATGAGGAAGTTGAAAACAACCCCTAAGAAGCATTGTGGTAAAAACATTCAATCACTCAGCTTACAGTTCTGTTGCCCCTGAGTTTAAGCATTGTAGACTCCTGTTAATAATTAATAGATTTTGCATTTTACATGAATTCACTCTCTGATTCTGGGTCAGTGTTGGAAGAATTCACCAGTGTTTCGTTCTAGTTGCACAGAGGTGTCAAAAGTATTCACATTCATTTCTAAGGTAGAAGTACAGATACTAGGGTTTAAAAAAACTTCTGTAGGAGTTGAAGTAGCAACTCAAGCTTGTTACTTAAATAAATGTGTAAAAGTACTGGTTTTAAAACTACTTAAAGTATAAAAGTAAGAGCAATGTAAGGAAAAAAATGCCATTAAGGACGAAAGCTAAGGCCGCGCCACAATGCATTTTAGTACAATACAAATACATTAAAGAACCATATATGTGACGGACATTTTCGTACTTGGCTACATACGTCTGCTGTAACTTATTACTTTCTTTGAGTAATGACCCCAAAACTGGCTGTGTCCTTGCTGGGGTGTGACGTGATTTGTGTCATGTGCAAGTGCGATGGATCGCATACAAACCAATCGGGTGCCGGAATGGTATATGTTTATGCTCCTCGTCCAACCAAATTTACTCTATCCGGATTATGCAATTTATCTGGATAGGTTTTTTTTCTTTTTCCTGAATGTTGACAAGCCGGAACAAAAATAAGCCGAAATGAAATAAGAGCACCGAGGCTATTTTTAAAATGTAAGTAGTAGAAAGTACAGATAAATGGGTGAAAATGGGAGGAGTAGATGTAAAAAGTCGGCTGAAAAATAATTACTCCAGTAAAGTATAGATACCCAAAATCTCTACCTGAGTAGGGTAATAGAATATTTGTACTTCGTTACGTGACACCTCTGTAGATGCAAAGGCAAAGCCTTCTGAATTTGATTCAGCTCTGATTCATTCTCGCGGGCTTCTTCTCCATAGCAATAGTCGCTGAGGCTTATGGGTACAGTAGAATTTAAAGTGATTGGCCATAGCAAACAGAACAAATGCAGTATATATAGTATTACTAAATTAATCCTTTCTGCCATGATGAGGGACATGAGGTTTCAAATGTGGCTCCTCCCCCTTTGCTACTCTCCTGGAGGCAGCTAATTTATTGGCAGCCCTGGCTCATTCAATAATGGGAGCAAATTGGAACTCTTAGTCATTACATGAATGGATATGGCACAATAAAAAGAGACCTCCCAGATACAGTGGCTACAGCTGTAGCACGCAATCGACACCACACTAACATGTAGGGGGAGAGAGAAACAGAAATAGCAGAACCAATAGAAACAGGTGTTTCAGCTGAAAAACAGCATGACCTATGGCCTCATTGCATTCACCTGATCTTTCCGATTTGTGTTTGAGACATTGTTTTGTGCTGTTAGGTTCCATTATAGCTGCACAAGTAATAGCGCCTCACATCACATCTTTTTTAGTTTGTTTTGGCCACCAACCCAAATCCAAGCAACTTTAGCAATGGCTGTTTTTGTTACCAAGAGGTTATGAAGGGTTTTTTTTAAGCATGTAATGATGCACCTTTTCAACATCTTCCTCATGATTTTTTCATCCCTCCTTCCTGAAATACTTCTGTGTCTGCCTCTGAAACTGCGGTAAAAACCCAATTCTATCAGAACAGATTCCCATGCAGTCCCCCTCCAGAAATAAACTCTCTCAATTCAGCTCGGCCCTCTTCCACCCTTCAAGCTAGAGAGGGAAAGGCACACTTCACCTGTCACACTGGCACCGAGTTTAGTTCAGACTATAAATACATTGAGATAAGACACCTACAAGGTGCTATGAGCCTTCCTCACTATGCAGTTAAATATGGATCGGAGGAGTATTGACGTCAGACTGACATGCACGCACATGCATACAAATACGCACAAGTCAACACACACACACACACACACACACACGGACGTTCATACGTGACTAAACCCGAGCACAAGCCGGCACACTCACACACACATATACACACATACAGACACACATGCGGCTACACTTATTTCCAGCCCTGCCTCTGATGTCATTCTGTGAATAGGGACTGTCTCAGCAGCAGGGCATTATGGGATAGCTTATAAGAGCTTAATGACTCCTTGAGGTACAATACTGCTAAATATTGGGTGGAGAAAGAGAGAGAGGGCTGAACACACACTCACACACCCTCACACACATACATAGCCACCTAATCTACACATTCACACTTTTAATTCCAGCGCTGCACTCCTCACTCCATCTGGTGATTTGACAGGCTGATTGGCTGCTCAGACAGGCGGTCATTCACCCTGCTGATAAAGACATCCCATTTATTTGAAGCCATTGAAAATGATGTGCTCGCACTTTCTTTGACAACTTATGTTCCTTGTCACGTTTCTTCTTTCTGAGTGGAAATCTCTCTCAGGTCCTAATGTCAGTGGATAGGAGAACTGGGTTTCATGCAACAACAACACTTTGATTTTCAGTTTCTGTAGAAGAGACGATGTGCAACAGCTCTACAATCGAAGCCTGTAGGGACTGTAGTTTAATTGGAAGTAACGTGATGAGGATGTCTTCAATATACATGGTTGTCAAGTGGAATTTAATGAGATCATCAGAACTACAGTCCCATCTGATTCTGCTGAGTGCTGTCTTATGGAAGACCGAACCTGACTTTTTAATAAATAAATACAGATACAAATAAAAGTGAAGTGAATTTAATAAAAGTGAATGAATGAATAAAATAAATAAATAAATAATAAAGAAACTATAAAAAATCTATTCATGTCATATATGACAAAAATGTATTAGTCTGTCCTCAAACTTGACCCTTTAAAGCATTCATGAACAACAGCGAAGAATAAATAAAATTTCATTGTGATCTCAAAATCATCAAGATTTTAACACCCCCGTTAATTTCCATGTTGAAAGAAAAATAAACAAGGGTTGATAAAATGTTGTTTAAGTCATTTGAGTCACCTTTATTTATTATGTGTGCTGCGGAAATTAGCCTTACAAGCAGCAACAAGTCCTTTGTTGACATTTTATGCCCTGGATTTTCCCCCTGAGGCTACATACAAGCTGCCCTAACCCTCTCATTGGTGGAAGAAGGAAGGAAGGAACACCTCCTGTATCTCTTTTGTTAGGGGCAAAAATAACATATACAGTAATATACATTTACAGTTTTGATTGACAGTTGACAATGTGTTATTAAATTAAATTTCATTAAATGTTCGGAGTGGCGCATTAATAATACAGCAATTTATATTTAAGTTATGTAAAGCTCATTAACCAATTTCCACCACCATTTTCGGTGTCCCCTTAATTTCAGAAACCAAACCTATATAACCCAAATGCTAAAGGAAAATTCATTCTACAAATTGAAACCAAAGGTGACAGTAAAATATAGAATAAATAATATGGAATGAAATTATTATACATGTATACATGTATATTTATTTTTATATTTCTTTCAGTTTCAAATGTATTTGTTTGTTCATTTAGTATAATTTTGTATTTGTCATTTTATTTTAACATGGATTTATTTGTTTCTCTATTTTAACTTACATATTTGTCAGTTTATCTGACAATTCTGTATTTTTTCATTAGTTTTTTTGTTAAAAAGTCATGTTTGGGCCTCCATACCTTTGAAGTCATTATCTTTCTTCCCATCAACTGCACTGTAACTGTTTCTTAGCAGGCTTAATGAGTTTAGTCAGAATCACAGGCAGATAAAATAAAATTACCAAACAGATGATTCTCTGTTTCTTGCTATCAAAGTCACAGATTTTTGCCAGCAATCGAATGTGTCATCAGTACTAATTTTACTTTGGTATTTGAATAATATAGTCCTACATGAAACCTTATTAATCACTACAATTGGCAGTAATTTGGATGCTGCCATTGTTACATGAGATTGTGATGTATAAGTTTGGAAACAGCTTGCACACGTATGTTGAGTAGGAGTGGACTGACAATTTTAGTCTCATTGTCCAATTATGAGTAATGTTAAACTCATAATTATAAGTTGGAGCGAGAAGGGGAAGGTGTCGGACTATATGGAAGAAAGACTTTCTCTTTCCTCTCTGCTGTATGATTCTGTGGAGCTACTTCCTATCTAGATCTGTTCTGCAGCCACCCAAATGAACTATGCACAAATTAATTTGCACATATTCGCACCTCTTTCACGCACACACACATATGCAAACACACACGAGCGCATAAGTACTTCAACCTGACAGTTGGTGTGCGTCATGCAGTGTTGATTCTCATTCAGTGCTGCTATGAAAAGTCTCAGGCTGACTGTTGAGTGATGTAAGATTGATATGTAACTCCTCTTCTTTCTGCTCAGACAAATGAGTGGGTGTGTTGAGCCTTCAGGAAGATAGATGGGGTAGAGAGGGAAGAAGTGGGAATAGTACAACGCTGGTTATGTTTTTTTGGTTGACATGGTTAACACCACAGCAGGGGATCAGAAATGTTATTGGCAGGCATTTCAGCAATGTCTCACAGGTGATAGGTTTTAGGAACGCTACCTGGTTAGCGCCGAGATATGTGTAAAAAGAGGGATGATAACATTCCTGCCTCTTTCTCCGTCTGTCTCACCACCCATCCGTTGCTCCCAGACTTTAACTCAGTCTTTCTCCCTCCTTGTCTCCCTAACAAGTCCCCCAGTGTCTGCCTGTTTTCCTCTTTCATATCAGACACTGTCTCTCTCTGTCTGCAGCCCAGGCCTTTCCCCTCTTTGGTTTACTGTGTCCGTATTACGTGCCCATCTGCGTCACGAATGAGGCACGCCTGCGGGTTAAAAATAAAAGATGAAAGGGGAACAGACGGATGCAAGGAGTGAGGAGAGGTGGGATTGATGACTAGGGGTGAGGATATGGAGGGTGGGGGTGGGGGGTGGACTGGCCTTAGAAGCAGCAGCCTGCAGGATAAAAGTAATAAATCCAGCCATTAACAGTTGTTTGTCCAGGTATTTATTCTCCAGTCCATCACCTGTAAATGTAGTGCCACTGAGGCGTCACAGGGGCTGAATGCTTACTGTTTGGCTGTGTCAGTGGTTGATACAGATCCTAATGAAAGCATCTGAATCCTGAGTGATGGGAGATAATGGGCAGTAACCACAATTACCAGAAAAATAGGATGGGAGGTGTGTATCCCGGAAAAGTGTATGTCTGCTGCCATGTATTTCTGTCTTCAAGGGGGCCAAATGATGACAACATTTATGAAAGTTAATTCTGAGTCATTTCTGAAATTTGACGAGTTGAACTTCTCTTTTTCTTATTTTACAAATTCTGTCTCTTTTCGTGCGTATGAATCCAAATGCAACAACATGAGGGCCTTCTGTGAGAGACCTTCTGAAAACGTGTGCTGTAATCCCGCTTTGAAAGATTATCATGTCTCGTTCGTCTCATCCCTTCAAAACAGGACCACAAGATTAGATAATAAGACAGAACCCACTTTAAGACCCTTGCCATGTTCTTAATTTGTGCTTTAGCGATGCATATTCTAAAACTGAATTGCAGTTAACTGAACCCTAACCAGCAGACACATGGTAAATAAAGATTTTTTTTGGGAGCCCGTGCAGTTCTGGGGCCCTGGGGCAGTTTGTTCACTTTGCCCTGTCCAGCCTTGTGTATAAACTGGTTTGTTTCAAGCATTCCCCGGCCTTCAGGCTTAACTCCAGGGTTTGGAGCTGTGGAAATTGGGTGTGGAGTTTGTCAGCTTGCTCTGTAAAGGTACCAGCCACTAGCTTATGCAGTCTCGCAGCTTGGATATGGATGCCTGTTTTTATTTGGCAGCCTGGGTAATGTACAAGGTTGGGGTTTAGTTTTCAGATGACAGTGCTGTCAGACACAAAAGCCATGCACTTGAAAGTTGCTGCTGTGTCTCTACATTTGGAGGTGGCACTTCTACTTGCACTCTTACTATAGGTGTAGTTGTGTAACAAGTCCAAAATAAAGGGCCTTATCATCTAGTAATTACATTCTGTGTGTTTTTAATATGTTGAGGTAAATAAAAGAATAAAAATGTAAGTTTGGTAGATGACATGTGTATTTTATGTGGTTGAAAATGCTGCATGGGATGTGTTGTGCAGTATTGCAGTTAAAAGGGTGCATGTGACTGTATGAATTAGTTACTCTGCAACACATACTTTTTCCAGTAACAAGACCTGCAAGGGATCACATTTGATGTAGGTGAGTAATTAGATTAGAGTTACAAATCACAGTAACACATTTGACATGTGGCAGTCGGCTTGTTCGCTCTTTTAGAGGAATTTTGATGGAGGCTTGATAACAATTTGGTTTCCTTGTGTTCAGTGGAGTGGTTCATTTACATGTTGTGTGTTCTTAACTGGCTTACTAATGTTAGCGATTGATATGCCTACATTCCGGCATCATCTGGTTTTTTTTCAGAGTTGGAGGTTTTGTTAACCCCGCGGCTTTATTAGACAGGTTTCCATCCCAATGTAGAGCAAATTCGAACTGAGTTTCCAGAAAATCGGCTCAAAGAAAATGCAAATTTCCACCCACTGCCTTCATGAGAATATGAGGAGTTGGGTGCATCGAGATAAACAGTTGGTGGCGCTAATTCTCTAGTCGGGTGCCATTAAATCATCAACAGAAGAGGAATTAAAAGTGGGCCAGTCAAACCTAAAATGGTGGAAAACAATGTAGAAGACATGAAGGAAATATGGCATTTGTTTGTTTCCTGTAATCAGGAAGGTCTCGTTGCTCCACACGTGATATTTTCGTCTGCTGCTATTTTTACTCTCTTCGGTTGAGTGGAAGCTTCAGTGGACGTTTCACTTCATTTGTTGTTTAATGTGAGGGGTTTTGGTATTTAGTTTTTAAGATGTTTTCTACAGAGTTAAAAGTGGTGTCCCACACAGATCAGTGCTAAGCCCCTGCTTCTTCTTTTTTTAGCACCTTTCAGCCAAATCATCCATTGCTAAAATGCAAAAACAGAGACATGCTGACTGCATCTACTGAAGGAAACGGAGGTTATAAGAAATGTCCTGATGCTGAAAAAATTAACAAGAAAAATTAGATGGAGAATGTCTGATTACTCAGACTCCTTCAAACCAAGCAGAAACACTGTTATTTAATATTGCAAAAGAAAATCCTTTGTTAAAAGGGCGCATGTGACTGTATGAATTAGTTTAGTCAAGAATTGTTTTTTTTAATGTATTTTTATCTCCCCACAGCTAGCCGAGTTCTTCTTGGTCTCTGTGTGCCCCATCACTGACGTCTGTCCGTATGTGGCTCAATATACACTACTTGCTCCTCACATATGGATTGAGGTTAGTATGTTATACAGTATGTGTGTGTGTGGCTGTCTGTTGGTCATTCCTGTCTTTTTTCTTTTGTTTCTTGGAAATGACCTGACCATAGGTCTCCAAGGGGTTTCTTTTTTCTTTTAATTTTCACTAGCCTGTTAGAGCTTATATTACTACATACTCTTTGTTGTTGTTTGTGCTGGTTACCTTCGTTTTGTCTTTTGGTTCGAAGCATTTCATTGCTCCATCAACCCATTCACACATTCATCCACGCTCATTCGTTCTGCTCCAAAGTGGCGGTTAGGAGGCAGATATTAAACCAGGATCACTTTCTTTCCTCCTCACTGTAATAACTGTGTGCTTTTGTTTCATGAGCATAATTGATTTGGCAATATTATTACAGAACAGTCATGTTAAAAGGCAGGTTTAGTTAAATGCAATTGAAAGAGACAGAGCGAAAACGAAAGAGCACCCTAAAGTAGGAGGGGGAACATTTTCATAAGTCAACAAACAAGCCCTTACACCTGGAGTGAAGTGTTATTAAGAAAATGTATGTGCAGACGTACAACACTTACACACACACACAACATGCACAGTTAATATTTGGAGGGGACGATGACGTGAAGAAAGTCGGTGTGAGAAGTTGGAAAACCAACTTGAGTTGATCTCATTACAGCGTGCTTTGGAACTGTTACAATCATGCCAGTAAAGCTCGAGATAACCGAATCAAACTGACCTCGGAGACAGATGGAGACAGAGAGCAGGGTGAAGCAAATCAAGCACTGTTACAGATCGGAAGAAAGAGCAACAAAATTGCTATTTGAGTCGACACAGAAAATAAACACGAACGCAGGATTAGTGATCACTTTCTCGCTGTAGATAAAGCACAATTTAAAACAACAGGGCTACCAAGAGGGGAGTGCGTATGTGGTCACTGCATGATAAGAAAAGCACTGTATCCTCTGCTGTGAAAAAGATTGCTCGCTGTGGGAAATGTTCCAAGATAATAAAAGCTGTAGAAGGCATTGCCTGAATTTCCTCTGTGAGGCCAGAATAGTTTGTGTGCCTCATGGCTGAAGGACCAACTGCTGTGGTTGCCGTAAAATACAATGTCCTTTGACAAAGCCAGGGTTTCTGTGTGAATTGGCCTTTTTTTGAAACATATTTTACATATGTTCTTAAACGTTCTTTTCATGTATGTATATTGCCAAACGTTACTTGTTGCCCTGAACTAGAAAAAGCCTAACTGGGCTTATATTGGTGAATTTCTTAAAAATATGACACATTGTCTGGGATTGGAAAAAATAACATAAACATGAAGAGGTGAACTTAAAGTATATGGAGCAGGACGGGAACCGTTTGCTTTGCTCATTTATTTATTGTGTTTTTGTTATTTGGATAGATCTGTTTCTTGTTTTGGGTTTTCTAGACGTTAATGTCTTAACTTTCTTTGTTTTCCTTTAGAATTTCAAACCAATACCAAAACTGTATTTGTAACTGGAGATAAAATGATTTATATATATATGATTATAGCATGAAGCTGTACAGACACTGTACAAATTGATATGAATTGGTATTGTTCCCAAGTGATTTTAGATTCGGGCTGAATTTCTGCCAGATCGGTTGTTGTCTGACGTGCAGTTTGAGGGGGGTCCTTACTCCTGTTGTCCAAATGACTGCTTGGATTTCAGAAATGTTGGTCATCTGTCCTACAGTTTGAAGAGTTCTGTGGTCCAATTTCCCTCATGGCTGCCGTCAAAAGATCCGTTATGATCTGTAGTGAGCTTGTTTGAATATTATTGGAGTAGTATTTTACTGCAGTCTTCACTGAGACTGTTGTGATATAGTTAAAACAGAACAGACAGACCATATTGTCTGCATCTTCCAGCCATCTGCGGCGCCATATTTTCCTTTTTTTCAACCTACTTTCTGTTCATAATAGAATTGCACAAAGTAATGCTGCCTTTCTCTCGTTTTGTCAACATTGTTTGAATAAACTTTATTAGAATTGCCACTGGACAAAATCGTCTGGGGGTTCAATTGTGTGTATCCTTCAGGCCTGACAATCGTGTTGAGTGCTTTTACTCCCTCATACAACATTAGCAAGCCGATATTTTATTTAAAATATTTAAAATTGTACAAAACTGGGGCTCATAAAAACATTGCTCCATAGCGCTACTAGTGGTGAAAATGTCTACAGAGTACCTTTAATAATAAAAACTTAACACATTGTGTTGAGTTCGGGTTTGAAAGTTAGAAACTCAGTAGAGAGCAGACATGACCTTGAAAATCATTATTCTTTCTTAGCATTTGCTTTTAATGGACAGCGACTGCAGAGATACATGGGCGAGGGAGAAATGTCAGACATGGCAAGCAACAAAGTTCCCTGGCTGGAATCAAACCAAGGGCCTTGTGACATTGTTATTGCGACAGTTTTGTGGCAACAGGCATACCATCAGCTCTGAAACAGACCCACCTAAGCACTCACATTGGGGAGAATGTCACCAATTGTGCACAACGTAGCAACTATTTTAACAATAATGTGAGTGTGGAAACGGCAAAAACAATGTAGAACACAGGAACACAGATAACAATGCACAAAAACAAGTAAATCAAGACGTATGTCCTTAAGTCCTTTTCCACAGTGCATGCTTTCCTATGTACTGTATACGGGCTCGTCACTTGTTCCATGCAATGCCAGAAGGGGGTTGTTACACCGAAACATGATGATTTATTAAATTTGGCAGTGCTGCCATTGTGTGTGTGTGTGTGTGTGTGTGTGTGTGTGTGTGAGAGAGAGAGAGAGAGAGAGAGTGGAGCAAATGCTTTCATGTTTTTGGTAATTGCGAGAGCAGTGAGTGGACGCCGAGCAGAGTAGCTCGGAAGAGAAATGTGAGTGAGTGAGTGAGGGAGGGAGGGATGGAGGAGGGAGAGTGGACAATATTGATCTGAACACATGCAAACACACATATGGCTGGGTGTTATACAATTGTTCTGGTGGTGATGAAAAGAGGAGAGGAGGAAGTTGCATTGACCAAAGAAAGCAGAGTGAGTACAGCCACTCTGTTGTTGAATGGCCTGTACAGACGAAAGTAATTATTTTATAGTCACCTTGCATGTCTTCTATACAAAGGATGATATTTTTGAGCCATCTGCACAAATTAGGACTGAGACCAGCATTTATTAGGTTCATGATAGTGACTCTGTACACTTCTGTACTGTACTTCTGGACATGTATAGCCTATACTTTGGTTATAATGTTTGTGTTACATATGAGTAAATGAGTAAGTAAGTTAAGCCTTTATTTGTCCCACAGTGGGGAAATTGCATATAAAAAGATATCTTGACTTCGGTGAGTGAAAAAGACCCAAACAGTTACACATATGGAATTTGAGGTACATATTACACTTGTTGGTTGCAGCAAGGCTGGATTACCAACTGGGTAAAGTAGGAACTGCCCCAGGGCCCCACACCCACAGGGGACCCATAGGCTCCAGGTTCAAAGTGTGACAATTAGTTTGCGGTCATTGCAGCTTTGTTTGGTCAGTCTCAAGCTATTCTGCTGACTGACAGTTGGTGCCAGTTGGTGGACTACAGGCTAGTAAAACAATTCACACATTTTAAATAATCTTAACAAATGTTCAAAATGTTCTAGTAGACCTCAAAGATACACACACTTAATTTTGGCGAGAAATACTGAATGTAAACAGAGCTTTACTTTGTTTACTCTGCAGAGAGCCTTTAAGGTGGCTCCTGCATTTCTACCTCATCTTGAGGCCTTATCCTGTAGAGGAGCCTTGTTTAAAAACTTTAAACTTTAAACTCCAAAAAAGATGTATTTGTATGTGTTTAATCAAATTACTGATATTCTGATGAACCCCCCGATGACGTCATCAGGGTTATTTTCTCAGACTTTTGAAAGCTCCCTCCAGAGCCAAAGAAGATATTAACTGTTTTCACAGATCGAGTAGTACTCCTCACACTGAGCAAACTAAGCTTCCTGTGTAAAACTGGCAGAGTGTCCCTTTAAAAACGACAGAGTACATACACAATGCACAAAAAGTGAGAAGAACAGGGGCATCAACAGGGGCCCACAGGTCATTTTGATGCTGCACAGTACTCAGAGGACATTTTTAGGAAACACCAAATACAAAAATACTTAATAAAAAAATGCATTTTAGTTTTCTTATGTTGATAAAGTTTATCTTCTAGAATAAAGGGAATACAACATTTTAAACTTGAAAGTGCACAATGATATAGTGATGTTAACTCAAAAGGGATGATGTCCTCTCTGAATGGCTGTCTAGCATTTTAGAAACTCAACAACTTGTTGCCTTATAAGAAGAAACTAATTACATGTCACTCCAGTAACCATTGTGCTGCAGACTGTGTGCCAGTGTGTGGAAAGAATGCAGCAGTATATGGCTGAGCGGAAGTGCTGACGCCGAGGGACAGAACAAATGAAAGACACTGGCAGAAAAGGGAGGGAGCATTGGAGGACAAAGAGAAAAGCGATGTAGGAGAGGGGAGGTGAGCAAGACGCTGAAGAATAGCTCGAGCGTCTTTGTCTTTGACAATTGGACAAACGCTGAAAGATGTGAATGCGTGTGTGAGAGATAGGCGGACTGTCCCAATGAGCAATGTGTTAGATAGTTTCCTACAAAACAATATGACAAGTTGAGTCACCTTCCAGAAGTAGATGGCCTGGTTTTCTTTATCTCACGGTTTATGTGCGTGACACTACGCTGTTTTGTGTCTGTCTGCATGTTCAAGTATCTGTGTCTGCATCAGTCTTTTACTTCATGACCATCACGCCACCATCAGGGGGCGTGTGTGCTCATTCTCCTGTCTTTCTTTTACCTACTCATTAGTGTCGCCCGATGGGACGCAAATACGCCGAGTGTACAAGTTTTGCATCCAAACAGTCTTTTGTGTTCATTAATGAGATGAACCATGTAAATGTCACCTTCCCTTACTGAGTGTACACTCCAGGATGTTAATAAAGAGAAGCAAATGCAGGGTCAAGCCAGTGTGAATTGTGAAAAAGGGGGCTGAAGTTCAAGAACAAGAGGATATTACCTACAGTATATTAATCTCTTCATCACAGGCCAGAGAACAGAGAGACATGTGTTTGTACTTTGCCAACAGACACAACAGACCTCTACTACAGTATCCCATCACCCTTACTAACATCCAATCCGACCTTCTATCAGTGGGACGCTGTTTACGTCATGCAGGACAGATTTGCGCAGATGCACCTGGAGCAACGAATCCAGGAGGTTACTTTGGATCAGCTGATTGAAAGTGCAATCAGTTTATTTCAGGGTGTCTCACACTATAGAGAGTAAGATAACAACACGCTGTGCTCGTAGGTGCAGTGACGCATTCCTCAGCTGGTAACTAACAGTGGATCAAAGCCGGGCAGAGAGTGAATAAAGCGAGGGACAGCAGGATGCAGAAAGAGGGACAGATAAAGACAGACGTGCAGATGGACAGAGAGACGGGCTGGCAGATGTGCTGGAGTGGGTGAGGGCCGGGGAAGCCTCAGTTTGTTTATGCGCGGGGATTACACAAACACGACGTCGCGATCATCGCACTCATTGAGGAGACAGTGCCTACACAGTACCGCAAACCTGCTGTGTGGGTGACTGGCACAACACTGATTGACTGACACTCCGTGGTGGCATTTAGACAAAGTTGTGCCTCAGCAGGCAAGCATGCAAACACACATGTACACACTGACACACACACTTGCACAGCTGGTGCCGGGGGTGTGTGTGAAGGGGAGGCCTGTGAGGTGTTGGTCCCGGATGGCCAGTGGGCACTAAAGCTCGTCCACAAGTCCAGATAAGGACAAAGCAGGAGGTGTGAGGGAACAACAGCACACACACACACACACACACACACACACACACACACACACACACACACACCGTGTAATGGATCCCCTCAATTACTCATCTGTTTATCATTGCCTGTGGCTCACTTTGCTTTGTGTAGAATGAAGCTTGTGTATACACACTGTGTATGTGTGTGTACTGTACTGTATATGGGTTGATATGTGTGCGGCCATGCATACGCCCTTACATGTGACTGTTTCTTCCCTCATATACTCATCTGTTGAGCCGCCTGTGTGTTACTATGAATGGGTGCCGCTTCTGTTGTCAACCTCCGCATGGCTCTCGGCCTAAACAGCAATCGACATTCATTTTCAATGTCAGACAAACAAGAAAAGCTCGAATTATTCTCCAAGGCTGACCGAAGTATTGCTTTTATAATGTTACACTAACAAAATGCTCTTTAAAAAATTATGCTACAAGAATTCACATATTTAAACAGCTCCTTATAGCTCCTCCTAGCTCTTCACACAAGCATTTCGTAAAGGATTTTACTGAGACAGAGCCTACTAGATCAAACTAATCAATGATCAATTAAAGCAAAACTGCGTCACACATTAAGCAAAGGGCAACAGGAAATCAAACAAGTAAAACAAAAAAAACATTTTGAAGAGAGCTTAAAAGCTGAAGACATTTTTAATGCCTCCATAAGACTCTCGAATGTATTAGTTTCTTATTCTCAGAGCTTATGCTATAGTTTCCCATCCTATTCAGTAACCTGTTGCTGAGGTTCCTGTTGGTATGCTGGTCTTTAGCATTCTTATGATGTTTCAAAATGGCACAAAATGACAAAAAAAAGTATTTTTTATGTAAAGAAATACTGACTACTGCTCTTTCCTCCTTTACTACTGACAGATACATTTCTTTTCTACGTGGTCGCTGCATGATATTGATATTGACAGTGGCCAGAAAGATAGAAAAACCTAGTGGGGCATAGCCCTGCAAATAATACAAACTTGGTTTATCTTACATTGATGGAGGGGCTACATTTTAGGCACACTTAATACAAGCACCACGCCACAAACTAAGCCTCAAATCACATGAACATTTTTCAGTGTCTCCGCAGTTACAAGTTTCATACAGGTAGCTCACACTCCATTCCATTGTTGTATTGGACTGCATTGCAATGTGCAGGGGTTTCCATTTTCTTTGGTCACTCAGTCTATTAAAGTACACTACATCTTTAAATTACATTAGATTTGATCAATGAAAAGGCAATTGACAGTTTTATTTATCACACTGTATCATTATCACATGTGATGCTATCGGGCTATCTTACAGCTGGTGGTCAAACACAAGCAGTGACAGCTTGAGGCACAGACACACAGCAAAGCAGACTTGAAGTGGCACGCATATTAAGGCATCTGTTGTGTTTTGCTGTCTTTCTTGCTTCATTAGCCGCCTGTTCCCCCCATTTATGAACCTAATTAACAAGAATATTTAAGAATAATATCAAGAATATTTGAACTTGTGCAATAAAAAACAGGGAAATAAGCCATATGAACTGAGAGGAATTGCATTTGACAAGTCCCATTCACATCTGAATATCTCAGATTTAGTTTAAAAAAATCCAAATGATCTTAAATAGTAATAAAGCACACTTCTATCTGACCACTCTTGCCTTGTTTGGCCAATTAATGGCATTTCATATCGCCATCATCAGAAGAATTATGTCAGGAGCTATAATTAATACACAAACAGCATGACTGGGGCTTGTCGTAGTTAACCTCCACAACAAAAACTACTCATCCACGGTTGTTTTGAGTGACTCTCTTCTGGCACCGAATTCTCCCTTGTGGTTGAATCATAATTCGGGGGCATCCTCCTTTCCTAATACAGAACCATCTAAGCCCTTTTCTGTATCTGTCTCTCTGGCTGCAACGCGCCGGAAACAGACCATAACTGTCTCTTAGAGAGACAGCCAGGAAACGAGCTGTGCGCTCTTCTCCTACCCGTACTCCGCTCCTCCACAGATCCCAGTCATCATTACCGGGCACCGTGCACCCCTCCCCCCCCGTTTCTACTTTCACTCTCTCGCCCTCCCTCCCTCTTGTTCCTATGTGCGTCGAGAAAGTCTCCTCCTCTCAGAGTCTGAGCGCACGTCTCCAACCAGTCTTTACGCGCGCGCAAACTCTCTAAGAGAATCCCCCATGGTCGGCCCCTCCCCTTTCCGTTTCTTGCCGCCCTCACTCATTCCTGACCCCGGATTGGTGACGTAGGAGATTCCACGGTGCCCACTGCCGTAGGCAATAACGGGATGCTTGAGTATATATGGGACACTGGTAGCCATCAGCCGGTACACTCTCAGTCGCTCCGACTCGGGAACCAGGGCATCAGCGGAGATAGCAGGCTTAACTTCGCCCTCTTAGGCTAACTCGCTTTGGGCTTTGGTTCAGGATGGAAACCTCTTCGATTTTTCGGAGCCGACGATGCTCCATCATGCGCAACTGCAAAAGTAAGTTCCTCTCTGTCTTCTTTGGTTTTGGATAACCCAATGGACACTACAGACATAGAGCTAACGCTGCTTTTCATTAGGCTACTTGTGCAACAATTTCTAAGTTTTTAATCTAACAACGCTTGATGTACTGTGATGTATTAATTGTAACATCCAAAATGGGTACATGGTTGGATGGGTGATGCAAAATCGAAAGGAAACTAGGAAGATCGGTCAGCAAATGACTTATAATAGTCAAATTGCAGGATGTGAAGTGGAATATACAAGAACGTTATATTAACTCTAAGAAATAGCTGCTACTGTATCTTTTGACTTCACCTGTCTCTGATCATGCTGTGCGTAATGGTTCGGTACAAGTGTAGTGCTGAGGCTGAAACTTCATTTATTGTAGTAACATAAAGCTATAAGATGTTCATCCTGTTATTCTAGGTGTAACTCCAGCAGTAATACCAGTGCATACATGCAATAATAGCAAAATAAACATGCAATTTTAACATGCAGTTCAAAATAAGCGCAAATATGGACTCAGTGTGTCGATGTAGTGTACAGCAACAGATGATTTCAGCACCATGGACAGCTCCCGCTCACCTCCCTCTCTCTCCGTGCTCTCCTCTAGGCGGTCTCTCCCTCTGGCTGGTGGTGTGGCTGGTCCTCGGCAAGCCAAGTCCGGCATCGGCGTGCCCGCACCTGTGCGTGTGCTACCCGACGCCCATGACTGTGAGCTGCCAGGCGCAGAACTTCACCGCCGTCCCGGTCGGAGTGCCCTATGACTCGCAGCGCGTGTTTCTCCAGAACAACCGGATCGCGGAGCTTAGAGTTGGCTCTTTCGGCTTCGGGACTCAGGTGAGGATGAGTGGGGGAAACCGCATGTGCAGGACGGGAAGCGTAGAAAAGTTCTATGTCAGCATGTTTAAAAAAACAAAAGCTCTTCACATTTAAAGTTAAGTAATGTCCACGGAGAAGAATAATCACCGTTCAATTCATGTTTTTTTCTTGCATCAGGTTCTGTGGCTGTTCTCCAACAACATCACGTGGATTGAGGCAGGGGCCTTCAGTGAGCTGAGGGACTTGGAGGAGTTGGACCTGGGGGACAACCCCAATCTCCACAGGCTGGAGGGTGGAGCCTTCCGCGGCCTAGAGAAGCTCCAGAGCCTCCACATGCACCGCTGCCGGCTCACTGCCCTGCCCCATGACATCTTCCACAAGCTTTACAGCCTGCAGTTCCTCTACCTGCAGGTAGGGGCGATGTAGAGACATTCAAATGCATGCAGATATCTCTGACACACAGTTAGATACACACGCACTCACACACACATGCAACCACCCACACATGTACATACACAGCATCACAAATGTCCAGTTACAAAAATTACAAATCCCAGTGTGTCTGTTCTTTTCATGCTAAACCCCTTCCCTTCTTTTCTTTTCTTCCTCAGGAGAATAATCTCCACTTCCTGCAGGACGACATCTTTTCTGACCTCATCAACCTGAGCCAGCTTTTCCTGCATGGCAACCGTATCCGCACCCTCTCAGAGAACGTGTTCCGCGGCCTGGTCAACCTCGACCGCCTTCTCCTCCACGACAACCGCATCAGGCAGGTGAACCGCCGCGCCTTTCGCGACCTCGGCCGCCTGACCATGCTCTTCCTCTTCAACAACTCCCTGGCCGAGCTGCCCAGCCAGGCCCTGAGGGACACGCAGGGCATTGAGTTCCTCCGCCTCAATGCCAACCCCTGGTCCTGCGGCTGTGAGGCCCGCGCCTTGTGGGAGTGGTTCCGCGAGGCCCGTGTGTCTTCGTCTGAGGTGATCTGCGCCTCCCCTTCCACCCGCCGTGGCCAGGACCTCCGCTTCCTTCGTGAGATGGACTTCGCCCTCTGCCCCCTGCCCGACCCAGGCTCCATCGCCGGCTCCACCACCACCACCTTCAGCACCAAAACCCGCTGGTGGTTCCACAAGAACAAGCCCCAGTCATCCACGAAAGGCCTCTTTGAGAAATCCTCGGAGACTGTCAAGGCTGGTTTGTACGGGAAAGGCCCATCCACAACCACCTCGGTAGTCAAGTACGAGTTGGGGGAGGAAGAGCTGGCGCTGCCAAAACTCGACCCAGAGGAGTACTGGGCGAACTATGGCAACGAGGACTCAGGTGTCACCCTGCGATGCTTCGAGCTCGAATGTCCACCTGAGTTCGACCTGCCTCCTTCTTCCTCCTCTCCCTCATCCTCCTCTCCCTCTTTCCTCTCACTACTAGCCCTTTCTGTTTTCAGCCTCTGCCTCAGCCTCCACCTGCTATTCGGCTGAATCTGACTCTTAACTCTAGTACCAAACCCCTTTCCCTTCCAGCCTGTTTTAAAGGCTGTGAGGATCCCTGTTAGACTCTCTACACCCCCTTTGCCCGCTTTGCTGTAAGCCAATCCTCAAGGCACAGCGAGGGAGATAGGGGGACGGTTAGATTCTGAATCTACAACCTACAGGGCTTAACACTTTTCAGGGCTGCTAAGAGTTCTTCAGCTAAGGTCATGTATATCTACAATGCTCTACAGGTATGGCTTCCTGTGTCTCACATGTATGCTGTCATGTTATGATTCCCTGCAATCAGGGCTGCGAGGGCTGAGTCCATCACTAATATCAGCGTGATTTGCTAGCAGTTCTTAATGATGTTATTTTTCTCACCTCAACTTTGTTAGAACTACTAGAGCTATTAGTGCATCCAATTAACTGGCTGCCACAAATACTACAACTACTGTTAGAATCGGTACACAGTAATGACAATACTGTAACCACTTAAAGTGTTATGTAAATAGGTATGCGTTTTTGTGAGTGTTCAAATTGATCCAGCAAATACCTTCATCTTAATCCAGGACAGAGCATGATGCACAGTGAGGCTGAGCGTTTACATGAGAGAGAGAAGAGAGGAAAACGTACTGTGAAGCTTGGAGGGAGGGAGGGAAACGAAAGAGAGAGGAATGCAGGCATGTCATTGACGAAGGAAGGGTGACAAGGACGGTGAGAGGGAGAGGGGAGGAGTTAGATTTTTTATTTTTTTTAAAGAAACAGGATTAGAAAAAGGAAGAGAAAAAAAGGAGGGGGGGGGGGGTCAGTGTTCATGCAGCAATAAGAAAAGAAGCAGAATTCAGTGCAGATACTCTGAAGGACAGCGCTGGCGGTAGAAGCAGCAGCCTGCAGGAGAAAAGTAATAAATCCTCTCATTGGTAGTTGTTCCATCCAACTCGTACCATCCACCATTTTCTGTAAATATGGTGTCGTTTGCGACAGCCACAGGGAAATAATGCTTCCTGTAAGGAAGCCAGAGATTTTAGTTTTTGGATGTCTTTCTGTGACATATTGATATAATGTGTAAAGATTGTTGACTTGGGTGGAGATGAAGATCTTGATATAAAGATACACCGAATATTTACTGAATCATACTGTCTCTCATGCTTTCCTTTGGGCAATATTTGCAGAATTTATTTATAAAAAAAGGGATTTACGGTGCTCTACATGGTCATTTTGTGTTGAACGCAAAAGCAAATACGTCAGACAAAACATTTAAAAACAAAAACAAAGATCCACCTAAAAGTAGCAGTATGCCGCTGTGTGACAAAACCGTGACTAAATCTGACTGAAGTGGACTAAAAGGACTGACCACATGGACCTGATGTCACAGCTAGAGGCCGCTCAAAGGCTCTGGCTGGGATGGGCATCTGTCTCTGTGTGTGTGGATGAATGAGGATGAATGGATTCACAAGCTGGCACCACTGCAAACGGCAAATACGTCAGCAGGTTTGTCACTCCACTGACTCATCGGTGGGCGATGCCAGATGGACAGACGAGGAGCAAATTGACTGATTTGTAAATACACCAAGAGAGCAATGAGAGAGTCTGGTGACTGCCAGAGCTGGAGACAAATTAAGACTGACACACTGACATGCTGACAGACTGATGGAGACGATGTGATAGAAGTGGTAGAAGAGTGGGCCCCGAAATTCAAACTTACAGGGAATTGCTAATGCTGATGCGGCAAAAGTAAGGAGCAGAAATGTTCTAAATGAGAAGCGGAAGTAGTGCGAAATAAGGGAGGAGGGGGAAGCTTACCAAATACAGGCATCCACTCATTCTCCTTCAGCAGTGTTTATTCATCGTCACATTGTAGGAAGCAAGATACTGTAGGTGTGCTGATGTATAGCAACTCCTTTTCTTCCTGCCTTTAATTTGCCCACCGTTTTCCTAAAGCGCTCTCCATCTCTCAAGGGCAGAGGAAAGATGGAAGGAGAGGGTCCTTTGCTCCAATCGAGGTGACGAGGGCAAGGCGAGGATGTAGTTGAAGTGAAAGTCTAGGGTAATGTTAGAGAGGTATACACACACACACACATACACACACACATCCACTCACAAAGCCAGTTACCCTTGCATCAACAGAAACAAGCTCACACAATCTTTTTTTCCTCCATCTGGTTCTGAGAATTGCAGAAAAACCTCTTTGAGATTTTTTTGTCAATGGAGATCTTGATTAAGAATGATTTGGGGAAATATTCGGTGTCATCTCGCAGTTTAGTCTCTTATTGAGTCTCATGGAGGAGGTCAAACTGAGCCCGGGTGCTCTTCAGTGGCCATGACAGTGAGGTCACTGTCAGACGACCAAAGTGCCAGTTATACCATTTTCCCCAGTTTCCTTGTTCAGTTTGTCAGTTTGCATGTTCTGTGTTTTGTATCTGAGAAAGAAATAATTCTATATGACAGATGGGCTTATTTGTTATTTATTTTTACTGTACAAGAAAAAAAGATGTTGGAAGATGCAGCATAAAGAAGGAATAAATTCATACTCGTTTTAACAAAATGTTCTTTTGTGGGGGCGTTTCATTCTATGTCTTGGCGATTGTCCACTCAAACACCCAAAGCAATCAAAGCGCACACAAACACACATACACACACACACACACGCACACACATGCACACGCACACACAGACACACTTGCCATTGTGCAAGTCCTCCAGGCAGTTGTCCAGCTTTCTCAACTGTGCAACTATTCAGCTGAGAAAGACGGGGAACAGGAAGCGTGGAGATGAAAACAGGGCACGAGCAGTGTAAACTTTACTACTTTACTACTCGCTGACAATTCAAGCAGAGTGAGCCGACACGGTACAATGCTCAAATGACACCATAATCACTCCTGCTCACAACACCTGCTCCTGCAATATACTAACAGTAATGGTAAATAAGTAATAACGATTATTAGCATTGTCGAGCACCATCTGTAGATATGAGATTATAGTTAAAGTATTGTAAAAACAATTATTGAAACATGGTTAGTTTGGTGTAGTGATATTATCCAAACACATGTATACCCCACGCTGTTGTGTACATGTAATTATTTCTGCCTAAAAGTAAAGAGAGCATGAAAGCACGATTACTGTAAAGGTTAGGTTTACATTGTTTAAAACTCACACACCCATACAGTACGTACATCGCAAAGGTTATTGGTCGCTGTAACCATTCATCCTGTTCATACTGGCAGTCAAGAGATCCCTTCTTAACATGATTTCAATGTAAGTCATGGGGGACAAAATCCACCGTCCTTTCAAAGGTTCACCTAGAGTTAATGTGAGGCTTCAGTCAAATCAAGAGGGTAAAAGTTAAAGTCTTTTAGTACAAAAATTCCCTCTGAACTGCAGTGGAATGGTTGTAATGTAGTACAAAGGAATGACTTACTAAAAAGTGTGCACCTATGGAAGATACTCATTTGTTGAAGGTACCCACCTCTGAGAATGACGGTGGATGGAATTTAATTTGTCCTCATCAAAGCATTGAAAAATTATATTTAAAGACGAGTCTACAGCCATGCTTCGTGGCTCTGTGAGGCTGTACCTAGCCACAGCAATGCCTTCAGCTAAATGCTATGGGGTCAACATCAGCATGCGAACATGCTCACAATGAAAACGCTAACATGCTGATGTTTAACACGTAATGTTTGTCATGTTCACCACCTTGATTTAGTGTGTTAGCATGCTAACATTTACTAATTATACAAAGTACAGCTGAGGCTGATGGGAATGTCATTAGTTTTGCAGGAATTCGGTCATAAACCAAAGTATATGACAAACATTTTGACCTGATGATGGCACTAAAAACTCAATAGCAAATTCTATTTCCGGAAACAATATCCAGGTTACTTTGATAATCCACAGTGGACTGTTTTTTAACAGGGACTATTTATTCAGTAGAAAGTAGTTCCAGTGAAAACTGTTCTCAGTGAGGTTATTGGATTATCCAGGGTGACCACGATATTGTTTTGATAAAACACAATGCTAATTAATTTTTCAAATGTAATTTAGCAGTGCCCTGAAGAGAGGAAAGACAATGCCATTCACCTCCATTCTAGAGGTGGATATCTCAAAATCCAAAAATGTTCACGGTTTGATACACTCGGGATAAGAGAGAGAGAAAAAATCTTCTTTCGCTGGACTTTAAGGGCTGCATGCAGCCTGTGATGTATGTACACAATCCTGGCGAATGCAACTGTTAAAAAACGCTGGTCTTTAACAGCCCAGGCAGCTGTTCTGCAGCTTAATGGTTTGTTTTTGCCTTTTTCAAATTACTCCTGTTATTTAATTAGTTAATTTGCAGCAGTTAACTAGTAGCATTTGAGTTTGTTGTTGTCATGGGAACCTTGAATTCTTTCTAGACTTATTGGGCAGGCAGGTAAATATACAAACACAGTTACTTGGTAGACAAAGGAAGATGTATACATTGCTCATGCACAGTTTGCTGGGGAGGCATACATCTGTGTATGGTATAATGGGACCAAATCCTTACCTATGTGCAAATTTCACGTTGTCCAGCAGTATGTCTGTACCAGACTTCATTCAGAGGAAACAGAAAACAAAGCAATCAGACAGCTGTTACATACAAAAGTCACAGATTCACACTGCAAACACACACACACACAGATCACACTCTGTGGCACCGAGCTCACTCGGCGGAATCACAGCTTGTTATGGCTATATAAGGATGAAACAAGTACATCCGACAGCTCATCCTTCCCATTCCTATTGGTCTGCAAGCTTTTGTGTGGCAGAAAAATTCCATGACGCACCTTCTTCGTAGAGTACATACAAACTGTGTGGGTTCGATTGGACGATGTCCATGTCACTCAACCATCAGACACAGCGGGAGGCGGGACGTGAACGTGCCTGTGGAATCTACAGTATGTTGAATAGAAGGAGTATTAAGGATTCCCAGTTTATTCATGAGAAGAGAGGGAGCAAAGCAGAGATGGGGAGGGGGCTGGTTGCTGCAGCCTTGTTCAAGTGCGTCACTCTTTTGTCACAACTTGCCCCCACCTGCTGGGCCTCCATCCTTCTCTCTTTCTTTCTCCCCCTCACACACACACAAACACACACATTTCACAAACGTGCAAACTATTTCTCACTTTTTACATGCACATGCACAATTTGCATGGGGTTCACCCTTCCACGTGTTGAGGAGTTGAGTTTCTGCAACCTGACCAGATTATGTAAAGTATATAACATATCTAACATCTCTTTCAGTTCTTGCCACCATGGTTCTTGCTTTCACACCCCCCCCCCAGTTTCTCCAAAGTGCCCTTGACGTCATGTCCTTTGCTCTTCTTCTAACTTCTCTTACGCCTTTTCTTTCTAACCTTTTTTGTAACCTCCAACGTGAGCTGACAAGCTCCTCTGATTCATGGAGTTTTTCTCGCTGATTCATAGACCTAATTAGGAATGTGTCACTTCTATCCTCCAATTTGTCTGCGCGTCTTTTCGATCTGGCGCTGGGACTGAATTCTGTCAATGCCCAGTTTCTTATTTTCTGTTTACTAATTTTATTTCTTTTTTTTAAAGTATTCATATTATTTGCTTACATTTAAAAAAAAAACACACATCTGTTGTTTTTTTTACTTTTGTTCTTCTTCAACAGCAGGTAGGAATACAAATATTTTCCATATCAAAGAGATGAGAACACAAGTCGGTTGCTTCAACAAGCCATGAGACAAAGACTGTGCAGCCATGAAGTGCTGTTGTTGTTAGTGGTGGATGGATACATATACAAGAACATATGGACACAAATGGGGTGCATAAATGAAAAGCAACTCTGATGTCATCATGCCACCTACAATAGGCACAGGCAATAACATGTCAGGCAATATAGAAGAGACCTGCAAATAGACAGTGAGCAGAGGCTGTTACTCAGTATGTGTAACAAAAAGACTGAAAAAGGTGAAAAGTCACTGACGCCAATATGGGGTGGAAAACAGAGCTCGCTCTTGACAGCATGAGATGAAAATGAGAATTTGTGTGAAAGAGAGGGAGACAGAAAGATAGCAACAGAAGAGGTGTGACGTTTGAGTAATGTACTTGGATCTCTTCGCAACCGAGAACATTTGGAAGGCTTAAGTGTGCACGCACACACACGTGTGAACGCACCCTCATTGGCAGCATTTGGCGTCGCTGATACGCCTTGAGAGAGTCCCGCTGCGAGACAGGCGTTCCTCATAGCATCACACAAGCGGCATCCACGCACATGCATGCTTGCAAACACACGCACAGCTACAGACATGCAAAGCAAAAGATATACTCTTACGTGCACAAGCAGCGCAGACTTGCCACATCTTCGCAACCAGATGGCTCCAAATTATGAGCATGGTTTCCAAGCCATAAGCATTTGCATTTCGGTGTGTATTTTAGTGTTTCTGAGGAGGTGAGTGCGTCATGAACTCTGGTGCCATCCTGTTCCCCCTGCAAAAATATTTTAACAAAACTCTACCCTTTTACAGAAATATTTATGTAAGCAAGAAAACCACTTCCCACAGAGGGCTGAGTGTACTGAACACACGCATAATGCAAACACGTACCAGCACAAACACACAGCGAACAGATGGACACACTCGCATACACATGTCTGAGATGGAATCTGACATCATGTGTCAGGTTTTCATTGTGAGACGATAGAGAGCAAATAGGAGGAGAAAGGGGAGAGAACAACAGCGATGGGCTGAAGCGAAATAAAAGCAGAGTGGAGGAAAAAATGGACAGAAGAGAGGGCAGGACATGAAGGGGAACAAAGACAAACTGAAGGGTAGCAAGGAGTGTGAAGAACAGGCAGTGAAAACAAAAGGGAGAACAGAGACAAAACACAGTGAGTGGTAGTTTGCACATTTTACTTTCCAAGCCATTCGACTACAGGAAAGGTATTAGGTGTTTAGTCCACGTCAAGTCACAAGCCTTCATAAGCAAGACAGTTTCAAGCCCAACTGGTCTCTGAATGTGACAGTTTTCTTTCAAAGCAACGTTTCTGGATAGAGATGTTTCATGCATTACACCAAACACCCGATCACAATTTAGACCCCGAAATAATGTTTATATTAAATGAGAGCTTCCGAGAACACAACACAGTTCAATCAGCTTCAACGGAAGCCGATCTCTTATGAGATAATTACATCTAAAAACTAATTTTTAGTTTGAAACAAGTCTACAGTGGCTTGCAGAAATGACCAATACTTTATACTTGGACAAAATGAAAAATGCTTAGAAAAGTATAATATTTGGTATCCCTTCCTCTTGTATTTGGGAAGTTACCACAGTCAGTCTGAACTTTTCTGATTTGATTTAAAGTGGCCTGACGGCATAAGCAAACAACCCAGGGATGTCTTCACATTTTGATTCAAATGTTGCCAAATCCTGATTGGTGCATGAAACTGGCAGAAGATTCTTCATGGGCTGTAGAACGCTGCTGCTCATAGTAAGAGGCTAATTGAGAAGAAAGGTTTAGCTGGGCCTTTAGGGCAATACACAACTTTATAGACAACTTTAAAAAATCTGAAGGATAATACATTTCCTCCCAAAGTAGATACACAGTGGTTCAGAATTAAACTCTGCATATTAGACTATTTTAAAATCTGGAGGAAGCAGTTGTGTGTCCCACAGTAAAGTCTTTTGGTTAATGTTGATAACTCCCAGAGGCTAAAAAGCTCAGACAAAATATTTCTGGAAGCTAAGGGGGTGGGCATGTCTGATCTCTCTATCTCATGTAATCATGATACAGCACCAATAAATTAATCCTCCTACCCGCAGTTCCCACTCCTCTGTGTCCTTATTTCTCTCTGTGCCTCACTGTTTAACTGCCACACACCAGCTACATCACAAGCTTTAACCAGAGCTTTCACCCTCCAGTCTACGTTTTCTGGACACACATGAAGCCTCTCCTCCTGTTTTCTCCTAATCACTCCTCTCTTTTGTATTCTGCAGCACAGAATGAAACTTTTTGTTCTTCCCAACATCTTCCCACCTCTTTGTCTCCCTCTCTCTCTCTCTCTCTCTCTCTCTCTCTCTCTCTTTCTCTCCAGCTCCCTCTTTTCTCACCCTGTTCTCCCTCCTCTTTTCTTCTCCTCTGTCATCCTCGGGTACGCTCTGCTCTGTTTTACCAGTGATGACTGGCCGTGTCACTGAGGCGTCACCTCAGTCAACAGTCATTTACTGTGTTTACTTCGGTGCTGGCAACATTACTAGTTTAACTCGACTTGTCACTAAATGGTTGCTGTTGGCTAGCTGATGCTTTTGCAGACAGAAGTTTACGTTTTGTTGCTTGCCAATGTTAAGGAGCTGAGGACGCTTGTTTGGTTTGTTCGGCGGTGCTGGCAACATGCTTGTTAGTAGCATGTGGCTCCGAGACTGATGCTTGTCAAACAGTGGAAGCTTTGCTTTCAGAGGGCTATGTATGGGGGGTGGGGGGGGGGGGGTTGTGGGACGCTGGAACACACTGTTGAGCCTTCTCGGCATTGTCGGCCGAAATTGACGAAACAGCAGTTATTGAGAGGGTGCCCACCTGATGGCCTATTGTACTGTTTGGCCAGAAATATGTAACTCTGCCCTGTCTCCTGGTTCAGGATCTTTGTCCTGCTGCATCGACCTTAATCTGTGAGACTATGCACAAGGTCTCCTGCACTCATGGATGTGAACAACCTTAAACATCCATCAAGGTTAAAGTAATCCCTTGATCCTCACTGATATTGTTTTACTTTACTAATCCAGTGCGCCGGGATTAAAACATTAAACAAGCATCCCTTTGTATTACTTTCTGACTGCACAGTACACAGTTTGAGGGTGACTAATGCTTCCCAGGAAGCAGGAGACACAACTAGACCAGAGGCATGGCGGGGGAACAGGGAAATGACGGACCAGGTGAGAGGCCTCCTCGCTATAGCCCACTCAGCACAAACTGAACAGCCTGGGCCGCCCGGGGATTTGACTCAGCGCAGCACTCGCTAACAAATAATAACAAGGACAGTTGTTTCCCTGCAGTGTGAGTGAGAGAACTGCTGCTACTCTGAAGAAGCTCTGTTCCTGGCTCTCGTCCAGTTCTCTCTTCCCCTCTCTAGTCAGAGCAGAGAAATGGGCATAAACGGCTGACGTCTTAAATGGCTGCAGAGTTCACTACATTCTGAGTCGTTTGGGGATGAGGCTTTGTAAAGATTTGGTTTTGCACTTTGATCAGACAGACACTTTCTGCATTTCTGTATTGCTTCAGCTGTATGGTCCCTGCTGAAAACCTTCCAACACCCCTTAATTGACCCCTTATTTTATTGTTATTATTTCCTCTTTGCTCATGTTCTTTGACAATGTTCTTATTTTACCCACCTTGTATGGTTAATATTTGTAAAGCACTTTGTAACATTGTTAAGAAAAGTGCTATATAAATAAAGTTCATTATTATTATTATAATTATTATTATTATGACTATGGCCAATAGTCTGAACCAACAGGATACTGCACCTATTTCTGAGTTTTGACAAACTTCTGAAACTGTTTAATGTTCTCTTTCAAAGGTGTGGGTAGCTTAGTCGAGATTTTGTCCATAATGATGGTGTATTTACATCCTCTGTGGGATGGTTTTATGGATGGCAGTGCACAGTTTGCATGGTTCACATTTAATGCATAAAGAAAATGTGTCTGGTATAATGGCTTTAGCTGTGGGTGCCTTTTGAGTTTACTGAGTCACCAGCTAAATTAGGTTAAAAAAAAGCTATCACTCATGCCACTGCAACATTAGGATAAACAAATGAGAAAAAAAAATCTAAATGTGTCTCGGGGATCACCAGATGTGGATGATCAAAGTGTGGCAAATCAGTCAGAAGCTTAAATGATGTCACAGGCTGACAGGAAACTCTCCTGGCTCTTCAGTCAGTCTGACCTTGGAATAAAGAGACACAGATGATGAAAAGCAGCAAATATTTTCTCTGGCAGGGACCAAAAGATGATGCACTCATCTGACAGGAAACTCTCTCTGAATCTCAGGTGCTACCAGTAATGTCCATTTAAAATTTGACCGAGATATTGTGGCTACATCGTGAATCAGTGCTTATCTCTTGAAGCTCAATAATGAACAGATGGCATCTCGTTTGTTTCATCCAAAGTCAAACATAAATGTAACGACAAAGACTCCCGAAAATCTTGAACTTTGAAGAGACTCAAGCTAGCTGTTTCCCCCTGCTTCCAGTCTTTGGACTTGATTGCCTCCTGGCTTCAGCTCTATAATTAATGATAAGTAATTACAGTACAAGATCATTTTTATAGTTTGCTTTTGTCAGGACAATATTTGTTGTTTTTTAAATCGGCAAAAAAATTGATTTTAAATGTATTTTTTATTGCAGTTTATTTGCACACATGCGAAGGAATGAACAGTATGGAACAAGAGTGTTAGATCGATTACAATAACTGTGATCCTAAGAGGATGCTAATCATATCATATGAAAAGTGAGTGTTAGTGAGTGGGAGGCAGCATGTGCTCATAGTATGTTTGCTGTAAAAGGGAATGAGATGAATGAGAGAGTGCGTGTGGGTGTATTTGTGTTTGTGGTTTTGTGTTTTGGAGTGAAAAACTTCAAAGCTATTCAAGGTTTGTGTCATTGGTGAGTTCTAGTTTGACATAACTGACAGCTGTAGCTTCATGTTTATAAGTTTTGCTTTCATTATATAATTTATGTTTCTGCTTTACCTGTGTAGGAAAAGGTTTGTTAAAATGTGCTGATAAAGTCTTTCGAAGCGGACAGTGTTGTTACTCATTTGCATGTAAAGGAGACAGGAAAGTGTCTTCTAAGTTTTTCAGGAAGTGCCTGTCAGACTGAAGGAATCGCCTCCGTCACTCAGATCACACTGAGATGCTTACAGGTAATGATCCTTGAAAAGTGCTCCTGTCATCAAAGGTTTGACGGCCCCTCCAGTTTTTTGTCTCTCGCTTGTTTTTATAGCCCTTCATCCCTGCCTCCCTGCACTCCAGCATTTGTGTCTGTATCATTTCACATGCATCACAACCAAACAGCGTCATCACAGTTAATTATAGAATCCAACTGATCCCACCCTCATGTCACATTTGGCATGCTTGCTCTTGTCTGATATACACTGATTCTTTTTGATCTCAACAGGCCTTTTGAGAGTTCTCGGACTAGAAGTGAGTCACTCCCCGCCCATTTCCCAGCGCCCTCACCTTCTGCCGTCACCGCCACGGTCTATTTTCATTCTGTGAAAATTATGTTAAAATGACTGCATTACATGAAATGATTCCCTTTGCAGTTCTAATGGATAAACTGTATCTTTTTTGGCTCATTCTTTGAGCCTCGAGCCAACATAGAAACAGTTGGTGTTTGTGTATGTTCTTTAATGTACTCATTTAAATTTCCTGAACTTATGTTCAGGTTCAGGTGAAATGGTTGGTTGGTTTGGCTGAGGTGTACTAAAAAAACAAGGGCTTGGCACTGAACAGTGTCGGACACCACGTTTGACTTTGAAGAAAAAATCTTAAAAACCCTCACAATAGAATTGAACAACAAATGCACTGGATTAGAAACACTGAGACTCAGGCAGAGTCAACACCAGTGCTGGGCAAGTTCAATTCAAATCAAAATACTTTATTCCTCCCTCAAGAGGCAATTCAAGGCAAGCCAGCATGCAAGCAGACGTACACATAGACAATTCATTTACACAAATCTAAAAATACAAATATGTTAGAAAGACATAATGCAAGGATATATAGCAGCGACCAATCCATAGCTGGCCATGAATATCCACCTCCACAAAGACACATATTCTGTCAAAAAATGTACAAGGTCAAAGTGCAAGTGCGTTTAGCATTCTGTACACAAGGTAAACTGGCAATTTCTTGTACTGTGGCTGTTCATAAGTCTAATGGCTTCTGGAACAATACCAAATAGAGTTCACTTTGGTTTGGATAGAGGCAATCTGAAACATATTCCTGATGGCAGCAGCTTAAATTAGTCATAGAGGACACTATGCTTTTTGAGGACTTTTCAGGGATCTTTGGGTTTCGCCAATAATTTTAGAGCTTAGGTTAACGACACTTTGCAGTCGGTTCTTGTTCTTTTTGACAAACGGATGTAAACCAGCAAATAAATGAAAAAGTAAAATACTTTGGATAAAAAGTTAAACCAATCAAAATTGGACTAAGTTGTACAGAGATTCAGATGCGGTCGCGCTGAGGGAATTCCCATAGCGTCAGCTGACGCAAGGTAGAGTTCCCTTGAAAGGGAAACAAAGTTCTGCTCCACCAGTTGTGATTCATTCATCATGGACTTATTTTGGATTTTCACTTATCTTTGCTTTTTTGTGAAAATGTGAATAATTGTACCTCTTTAGGCCTCAAACTGCTAAACATTCGAAAAGCGACAAGGGGCCCCAACTTGACAGCTTTTTTGTACGTGGTCACAAGCCATTGAGGTTGGTAGCCACTGGTTTAATCTTTAGCAATACATTGTCTTTAATAAGCTTATCATATGTTTTAATGTCGAATTTAAAATAAAAAGTAAATAGTAACTATGGTTGTTGAATAAATGTAATGGAGTAAAGGCACAATATTTCCATCTGAAATGTAGTGAAGTAGAGTATAAAGTAGCATAAAATACAAACACTCAAGTACAGTACTTGAAAAAATCTACTCAGTGACTTTCCATCACTGGCTACAAGAACTAGAACTTTATATTTTCTTTAAATTCACAAATCTGTTCATATGTTTCCCGTTGTATGTTTAGTCATCACAGTGTGTTGGTGGATAGGACTCCTCCCTTCAATCGTGCTGTGTGGGCACTACGATCCATGGTTACCTGGAGCATGTCATGAGCAAAGAGGTGGGAGACACCGAAGGGTTTTACATGAAATCATCAGGTGTACATTGTGTAATTTAAATTTCACATGTAGAATGAACTGAGAAATGATCTGCTCCTACTTACAGTGAACATTTACAGTTGAATTGACCAATTAAGCATACCAATACATAATAATGGCCCTCTGAACATAAGCGTAGTGTTTTCTAATCCTGCACAGCCAGACCTCCAGGACTGTTTGAGGCCAAAATGTAGACTGAAATTATTATAAATGTCAAAGAGGATAATCCAGTGCAAGACCAATATATTTTCATAACCACTAATCGCAATTTGTACAGTCATGTATGTATCATTTCCTGTTTCTTAGTATTAGTAACAATACTTTGAATTTCTATTTCCTCAAATTTTGAAGGTCTTGAAATACATTGAATAGGGAAAATAATGCAATATCTGCAGCAGAAAAAACTTAAGTTAACTGTCTTTTTATTGATTATTACTATGAAAGTTGTGCTTTCGTTTGGAAGGCTTGTTTGCCAAAAGTCATCTTCAAAAGTGCTTGAAGATATGTAGATGAGAACAAGGTCAAAATTTAAAACTAAAACACAGTGTCCATACTGGATGCAAACTTGGACAGGAAATCTTTTGAGTTCTATCCTATCTATGATAGGATTGTCTGATTTTTTTTAATTGACATTTTAATATATTTATGAAATATAACAGACTTTGTTGGTAAAAAAAAAAAGTCACAGACTCATTTCCATTGTTGTCAATAGTCTTTCACAGTGCACACAAGCATTCTGTAGCTGCTTTTCTACCAAAAGTACCAGGAACTTCTTTTCCCAGGAACTTCTTGTCAATAATTAAATGTTGCTTCAGCCCATTATTGTAGGCGTTTCCACTGAGGTCTTAAGATTAGGCAAATTACACCCATTTGGTTACACGCATCACACAGCTGCATAGTTCTATTGTTTTAACGTATTAAACACATCACCTGCAATTCAGCATAAGGTGCTGGTTTTAACTCTCACCTGTTTTAAATACTGAGCTAACCGGTGTATATTGGTGAAATTGAGAGCCACTACTTCCTCAGAGTGTTGATAGACTATGGTAACACAAGCATAAGCATCACGTGTGTTTTTACATATATAGTAGCATATACTTCAGAAACAAGAGCAGCCACTGTACACACACATTTGGTTCCACAACTATTTATTTATTTGCAGAAATATAAATGTGCAAAATACATCGTTTGTGTGCTTCAGCATGAGGAACTGGACGAGGGCTGTTGTTGGTCGCAGGAGTAACGTTAAACCACACAGTGGTCTCTGCAGCCCGCGGTTCAGTGTACCCGTCCGTTTCACCTGAAAAGCACATTGAAAAAAAATAAACATTGTGTCATTCACAACATATCCTTTTGTACCATTGATTTAGTCAACTCTTGTATTGAGGAACACCTCAATTCTACACCATTATTAGCGGTTGCTGTTAACATGCAGCTAATGTTAGCTTTTGGCTAGGGTAGCAATAGCATGACAACAGTTAGCTGTTATAGCATTTAACAAGCAGCGTGTGGGCCGTATGTGATTTATCTTCAACCGACTGGTCATCCGGCTTCCACCACGACTTCCAACAGCACGGTAGCTGAGCCGCTGTGCTCAGTAAAAAGGCTACAGGGAAAGCTAATGATGGGCCCTCAAACGCTGACAGTGGGTGATTTTGGTGTAAAAGACGCAAGATGTGCAGCACGAACAACAAAATACTTTGTTTTCCCAAGGATATGGTCTCTGACATGAAAGAATCCTGCATATCGTGGCTGCACATCCAACTGTAGGGTGGCCATTTCCATAACACCAAAAAGGAGGACACTTTGCGGCATTTAGTGAGGCAAGAATAATTGCATAGGATTCTGGTGTACTCGCAACTACAATGTACTCGTAATACAATTTTTCATGATACAGGGATTCGGAAACAGCCTACTCTATTCATTGCCAGACAATTTGATGTAGACCTGTGTGTAACGGAAGAGGCAAAAAAGTGTTTGTTCACAGTTTTTGTATTTATTCAAGACACTGTGATGTCTGTTTCAAACATTTCTGGACTTCTGGAAACAACAGAAATACAGAAATAACAAATAATGAATGTGAAAAATAAATAAATACACATTTCAGTGCTTAAAAAAGAAGTAGCGCCTCGGCTGCTTTTTGCTATAAATTTGTGCTCTTTTGTCCATTCCAGATTAAACGAGGTCTGACGTGTCGGCATGTTAAGTTGATGATATGACGGAGCCTGTGGCCAGCACCTGGAGGCTTGTTTACGTTTTTAACCAATGATATATCAGATATTTATTTGACACCTCTTTCAGCCAATCATTTGTTTGACCAGACATCTTTCGGCATTAGACGCTATGCTGCTGCGTCCCAATAGAGATTCTAGAGCAGGTTTTTTTAGGCCGATTCAGTTGGTGTCCAGCTGCACCGGACGCCAGACAGAGGGCTTAAAATCTGGACTGCGGGATTGAGGGATTCACCAGATTGTCGGCACTGAGCACATGGCTCTTAACTGCGTGCACCGTCCATTCAGTGCACTTTATTGACAATTTCAACTTTTTCTGGGACCACAGACAGCTTTTTAAGGCAAATGGACTCTGCCTTGACAAGTCATCTCTAAACTATTTTACTTCCTGCGTCATCCATCTGTTCCCTCTGCCAAGGACAAGAGACAAGAGGAATGAAAACAGGAGGAAGACACAACACAGCGCGGCAGAAACCTTGAAGGGGAGCAACCCCATCCCCCGCCTGAAGAGAGATTTAATCATCAGGAAGAGTTTCCAGCCCCCTCGTCAACAACAATGAGTGACGATTCACCTTCTTCTACCCCCAAAACTCCATCCATGTCATCCTCCCCCCCAATCTAACGATTAGTAAAATTTATGGATGATAATTTATCTGTAAATAAAATGACCCACACGATGACCTTTCACCCAGCGACCTCATCCGTGACGATCCCTCACGCTGAGACACATTTAGTAATTTAGCGCACCACCAGGATGGATACCTTCAATGCCGCGGCTGCCGGTATATGGGGTTCTCAGGGGCAGCTAACGCAACTTCTGCACACAGCAAAGTCTCTTCATCTTTTCTTCTTGCTTTTGCTACTGAAAAGAAATTCTTCAAGGGACCAAACGATTTTTGTAGTAACTTGTATATTTTGTACAGTGGAAACTTTGGATCAAGGTTCCATGAGTTTGTAACCATCTGACGCAGAATCAAAGGGGCCCTGAGGAGCTTTCCTGTAAAGTTACGTTGACAAGGTAGCAAAGGTGAACAAGGTGAACCTGCATGTTCATGTTGTTCTTGCTGTTTGAGGGAGAAAAGTTATTATTACTGCAGGATTTACTGCAGAAATAAATTTCAAAATGTCAGTGTCAATATAAAATAAATAATATACCAGACATCAAAAGTGCAGTGACCGCGATAGGGCCTGAGTTGAATTTTGTTTAGTAGGTACCAACGGAGTGAACACACACACATTTTAGTTTCTTTATTTAGACTTTTGATTAGACATATAATCAATCAAAATCCAGCTATATTTCAAAGTCACGATGCACTATATGAAATCATGATCACAATATTGCGTACTGTAGACACACAAGCAAGCAACGCACACACACACACACACACCTCTGTCTATATAGATTTTTCTGTCTCACTCTTACCCCTGCCATGGCCACCCTCATCCTTTTGCCCATTAATGTTTCCCTCTCAGTTTATTTCCCAAACTTTTTTGAATCTGGTATCTTATTTCCTCTACCTGCAGCTCCTGGTGTGCATCTCCATCTTGTTTCCTCGTAGCAGTCAACCTTGGCAGCAGCTGGTCAGTCAAAGTGAGCCACTTCCAAACACTGTCAGCAATCTTTACGTCTTGTCATGGTCACACAACCATTCCTCAGATCACCTCCAGCAGCATCGGCAGCAGCAACAACAGCAGAGGCAGCGACCGCAGCAGCAATGTCCCCAGCAACCCCCTCAACATCACCTGTTCCCTGTAAGTCATGTCAGCCCACAATGTTTTAAAGCTGTTGTATTGTCTACAATCTCACTATATGATACGTATCACGATACAAAGTTTACTATAACAGCTGTTCTTTATTATTCTGTACAGAGCAGAACAACAGAGAAGAAAAATCCTGAAGGTTTGGAAAACTTAAGACACTTCAGTTTCTAATCCTAGAATTATTAATTGTGCAAAGAAAATATTCTTTAAGTTTCAAACTTAAAATGGTCTTCAAGACAGAAATGAAATAAATATGAATATGAGTGGGGGTCACATCCTGCCATTGTGGTCCTGGGTGTGGTCCTGGGTGTGGTCCTATGGGGTTGAGGTCAGGACAGATGGGAGGACATGGCAGCACTCGCACGCCCACGATCCTCAGGGCAGCTGCGTATTTCCTGGCGCTGTCCGTCTGTTTGTTCAGGATGAGTTTGTGTCAGAGAACGCTGATTTACTGCACCATCTACAAGCATGTGATATTTACACGGGAACCTGAATAAGCATGAGTTGTTGATCGGTTGACAAGCGATGAACCCAGAGAAATGTAAACTCCAGCCTGCATTGTTCCAACGGGACCTGTTACTGTTGATGTTGTGATCCAGAAAAGTGAGCTTAACAGAGCAGGTTTTTAAAATATAGTGGCCACTAAGGCTATATGCAGTTGTGTGATAATAAATAAAGAATTTTATGAAATAATGTGTTGCATTATTCAGTAATAATACATCAAGTTCAGATGAATGTGAAAAAATCAAACAAATTTCTCTGCCAAATTGCTACTCTAATGAATCTTAACCAATCAGTTCTCTGAGGTATAAATAGTACACATTTTTTTAATGATCACAATAAGATTAAATAGAGTCTACACAAACTGGATTTACTAGTCCAGTGCACAAATTTTTCCTGAAAACAGATGTTGTAACAAAACTTGAGTAATCGACACGATATGAAAAACTGCAGGTTCAGCATTTTTGTGTCTTGTGAAATCTGTTCTTCCTCATCTTTGTTCATATGAACATGTGGTTCACGTTGTGAAATTGTTACTGCTGCTCTATGTGGAGCTCTTTCCCCCATGACCTTCGAGGAGGCAGGTGTTTATTTCAAACCAGAAACACAAAGTGATTTTACTAATGAGGTAATCTTGTCTCGTTTAAAGTGTGTTTATGATAAAAAAAGTGACAACCTGCCAAAAACCTTTCTTAGGTTATGATGACACCACAAACAATGCACAGTGTTCCTAACGCACTAACAATTAAGAATTAGGAAGGAGGGAGGCTCTTGCTCCGCCTACGGGCCAACCCTTTCTGCCCCACTGGCCACAAGTGTAAAGAAAACCATACAAGGATGTATAGTGAGCGTGCAGGACGTCAATAGATTAGTTTTTCCTCTCTGAGACTGCTCAAAGCATAATTCCTTCATATCGCCAATTCTTTGACTGTGTTATCATTCTACAAGTGGAGGTAAGGTTGACTTTGTTTGTATCTTACATTCAGTATCCAGTGTTGCACCACAAAAACACTAAACCTAGAAATCCAACTTTTCAAAGCGGTCAGCAACAAGTTGCCTTGAGAACAACACCTTGAGAACGTATGCTATGGTTTCAATCCTTGTAAAGGTAACACAGGGTCTACAGCATCTTCTTTCTTTATGTCAAGATAGGAACTTATTACTGGAGGGCACTTAGAAGAGGATCAGGGATTAAAGGGAAATCACTGAAAGGGGAAGAGACAGACTTTCTAGTAACATTGTTGAAAAACTCAACAGCTATTTCAGAAGTTAATGCCACTGTTTTTTTTTTGTTTGTTTTACTAGTTATTGCTCCAGCTCATGAAATAGATGCAAAGATGACTGTCGAGTACCGTGCCTCTACAGTGACAAACATGGACATCGAAGACAGTAAAATTGGCTATAAGCAATTTTTCACAGATGGCAGCAAGCTCCGGTGTTCAGGTAACAAAATAAGAACTTCATTCCCAATAGGGTTGGGTGATGTGACAATATATACCATGAGACAATAAAAATGTGTCAACTGTCAGTTCCCCTCGGTTCCACAGAGCTGTTGAACATTTTTCAGCTCACTGATTTGGTTTCACAGTTCGCAACTCTGATGTTTTAGTTCATCAACATAAATCAGAAATCCCGCTTATAGTTGTGACAGTTGACAGAATTGTTCATACCATACCATACAGTTTAAAGAAAAATACTTACTTATTAATTAAGTTATTTTCCTGAAAAGTACACTTCTTGAATTATTTTCTGGCCATTTTGGGGCAGCAGAATAATGCATAAACATTTAACATTTAACCTAATACATTTAGCAAGTTAACAAACAGAACATCACTGTATGAGCGATCACTTTTACATTATCAAGTTGTTTTTACATTGTCATGATACATTAACATTTTAACTCTACTGATTTTATTTTTCTGTATGTTTAGCGTTCTTCCAGTTATACAGGAGAATCAAGTTTGAAAAGCTGTAGTGTATGACAGATTAGTGCAACTGCGTCCGTGATATACAGTGAGCAAACCATTGCCTATTTAGTCCAATATAGAACATTAGCATCCATTTGGAGTCATGTTTCTGGCAACAGCCGGCAACAGCAGGCAGGTAGTTTTAAGCAAAAAGGCTCTGATCGACCAACTGTACACTCCCTGCCCAGCACAATACAGCAGACAGGCAAAGTTGGCGAATGGCTGGTAAAAACACAGAGCTTTGAGCTGCTACAGAGTCATATATTTCACTCAGGAGTTGGTGGAGACCAATGCAGAGCTGAAAGGAGGGTGAATGTTGGACTTGCATTTGTCATATCACCGAAAACACAACTCCTAATAAATGCTATTGTTCCTCCATTTCTGTCCAATGCCTAAAAAGAAAAACTTTTTGCTAACATGTTGCCACAACAACTTTATGAGTTTGACATGTCGAAGTGGCGTTTGTAGTTTGTTCGGCTGCCCCCACGTAGCCCAAAAGAAATCAATTATTAATTATTTAATGTAATTCAATTCAGTGAAAATAGTGGAATATCACTGAGGCAAAACAAGCTATGATAGCTACTTCTACATGACAATGCATAGCATGAAGCACTAAAAGAAACTGTCAACTGCCTGTGATTTTGCCATAATGTTTACTGTGAGGTAGTCGTGTAGCAGGACTGATTAATGGCAGTATAGGATTTATAGAATTGTTGCATTGATGACTCTTAGGATTAGCCAAGTCATTCCTGTCTAATTTTATCCATTCATTTTAACTTTTAAATCAAAATAAAACAACATATACTCCTAGATAAGATTTTATCCTTATCACCCAACCCAAGTTAAAAATGATACAGCCGCCAAACTGTGTTAATTTAAGGTTTACAGGTCCTCTGGTTTGTTATACGTTGTACAAATGATATATTTTGGTATATGTAATATGCGGCTTAAGGCCTTCAAAATAGTAATGAATTATATGTATTTCTAAAATAACTAGTCAGCTCTTTTGCTTGAAATGTTTTGTATAGTATTTTGCCACACCACTCAATATTGTAATACAGATGAAGCACATAACGACAAGTGAACACTTCATCAATTTTAAGTTTCTCTTTCTTCTCTTGGTGTCATTCAGTGTATGCATTGAGAAAGAGCCCTTTCCGGGTTGCTACAATTTGCCTTGGGCTGCTGTGTGGTCTCCTGTTGGCTATGATCATAGGTCAGAATATCCACTGTGAGTCCTCTTTGTTTTCTTCTGTCATATATTCACATGTTTTAGAAAGTTGCCTGATGTCATGGGAAAATCACTGATTTACTGATATCTCTGATCTCCGACAGACCAAAAAGTAGCGCAAGAGCATCAGACCATCCTAAAAACCATGAGCCAAGAGAGAGAGGATCTACAGGCAAACCTGAAGACAGTGGGAAAAGAGAAAGGAAGCCTTGAGGCCATGCGTAATAGTTTACAGTACAATTACAATTCCTTATCTAATCAAAAAGACAGACTACAGACCAATATCAATATACTGACAGAGGAAACAAACACTCTGAAACTTAGCCAAAGCCAGTTACAGACAAGAAACACTGCTTTAACCAAAGAGAAAGAACAGCTAACAGCCACAAAAGACCAGTTGCAGACTAATAACAATGCCCTGTCTAAGGCCAAAGACTTGTTACAAAAACAATACGATATAGTGGTCAAACGCAAAAATTACTTAGAGACCAATTATGACTCAGTTACCAAAGAAAGGGACATTTTACAGAACAAATTCAATAATGTAACCAGATCAAAAGAGCAGCTGCAGATGAATTACAACACCTTGATCAAGGATGTAGAGCATTTGCAGGACAGATACAACTTCACTTCCGATGAGAATGACAAGCTAGCAAGCAGTCACCGAAACCTGACGATAGAAAAAGACACTCTGCAGGCCACTTGCAACCTAATCTACACAACATCAGAGGAGTTGCAGGCTGCTTACAAGGCCTTGGTGCAGGAAAAACAAGAGCTCGAACGCAGTTGCGAAAATGTAACTTTGGAGAGAGACGTGTTGAAGATGAAATACGACAACCTGACTGCTGATAGAGACCAGGTGCAGGCGGGAGTTCGGAGACCTAATGTAACAAATCTTGGTAAGCAGAAGGACTTACGAAACTGACCAAAAGCGCATATTAAGCATGTTTCATATTGCAAAATGTCTTCTCAACTGGCTAAGTCCATGTGACCTTCTTGTCTTATGTATGCTGGAAAAAACTGAAAATGCCATCTGAAAAACAAATCCGAACCTTTATTACCACAGAAAACCACCAAACATCCCTTTAAAAATGTACTCCAACTCAATGCTTGCTCACACTTTTGTCTAAGTGTTTGGTTAATGATCAACAAATATCTTTTTCAGATAAGAATTGCCCCACTGGCTGGAAGAAATATGAGCACAGCTGCTACTTCACTTCTGTTAGCAAAGACACATGGAGTCAGAGCAGAGAATACTGTCAAAGCAAAGGAGCAGACCTGGCAATCGTAAACAGCCAAGAGGAAATGGTTTGTTTATCCGTGCCCGTTTGTCTATACCTGCATGACTGTACGTGCAACTGTCACCATATTGATTTTCATGAACTCGCAATGAATCAGCTTCTTGAGGGCATTGCTGCACTAATCGATATTTTCATAATAACAATGGAACAATGTATGTGTAATCTGTCGCTCGTAGTGATGAAGACACAAAGAATTATCACCCGACTCTGCAGGTCCCCTCAGCTCCACAAAGCTTTTAGCATCTTTGTGCTCATCGTATTGATTTTACAAACTGCAACTTTCAGCCGGTTCAGTTCTCCTTAAGCAAAAGGAAATTTGGGCAAGAGTACAGGAAAATCAGAGACAAACGAAGCTAAGCTAAGCTATAGCTACTCATAAAAATGCAGTCAAAATGAAACTACTAATGAAAAATAAGTTTTTGGCCAAGAATGTCACAATGTAACAGACTGCAATACATGTGAATTAGATGCATTTGTATGAAAGGTCCATGCTTGTTTTAGTCCAATAATTAAAAATCTAGAATACTTTAGAATACTGCTGACCACTATCTGAAACACAGTTTTGGTAATAGCTTATGGTATTTTTCAAACAACATAATATGTTTTTACTCACCCTGTAATTTGATACATAAAAGGCACGCTACTGGAACTTGTAGTTAAAGCTACATTATTGAATCTTTTTAGCTACTTTGGGCTACTTAAGTTGGCAGTAGTGCTTGGAAACAATTTACACACAGGAAACACAGAGTATTTGGCAATCCCATGAATGTAAGTCCAGTATTCACTCTCTTTTAGCACTGTTTTTGGCCTCCACCAACTGTTGAGGGACATATCTGGCTCTTTTGCTGTTTCACTATGTTCACCAGCTAGTTGCTAACTTCATTTTTAATGTCATCTCATCGATCTTTTGCATGGATATATCGCTTTGTGCAACTTTAAGCTATAACTGTATGCTAATAAAGTAAAGAAATGTAACTTGATTTGAAAGAAACCTTTCATTCTTCTCTCATAGATTGTCATCAATAGCTTGTATTCAAGTGACAAAGAAGTCTGGATTGGACTGACTGATGAAGGAGTAGAAGGGCATTGGAAATGGGTAGATGGAACACCAATGACCACAGCGTAAGAAACTAAACTCATATTTCCAAACTAACAACTCTGGCCAATGTTGATTTCATTCACTCAAGGACAGAGCAGTGTTTATTCTCATTTTGGATGTCCCGGATCTCTTTGTCCTGCAGGTACTGGGGTAAAGACCAGCCCAACAGCTATAACGGTAGGGACCAGGACTGTGTGGAGTTCTGGCACCGCTCATCAGGGAATGGTGACTGGAACGATGAGAACTGTGAAATAAAACAAAATTGGATCTGTGAGATGTAGTTTTCCTGTCAAGAGACGCCTAGAGGTTTGGCCAGCCTTGCTGTCTGGTACTGATGATCATCATGTTATATCAGTGTAGTACAGAACTAAATGCAGATTAATGACTGCTGTCAGTGAATTGGAAATAACAGCAAGATTGGACTTCCTGTTTGCTTAGAAGTCTATATTTTGTGACCAATTTCCACAAAATGACATGCAGCATTTCTGACAGCTATAATCTGATGTGTGCTGTTTAGTAATATATTATGAAGTTTAATCATCCACTAACCTACATTTTTAAAGACTATCGATTGATTTTCAGTTCACCCATAGGTAGAAAAAGACACTTCTAGCTTATGTTAAACTAATTTGCTGCTGTGATTAACAGTATAGCATAATCCAATATGTATTTATAGCCATTCAATCTGTGCTTTAACTGTTTAAATAGCGCATTGGAAAGAAGGACTCTCACATTGAAATGAAAATGTTTTTTTTGTTGTTATATTTTTGTAAAAGCATCTCATCTATTGACTCATGTAAACATAAAATTAGTGATTTTAAATAAAAGAACTCACCTCGTTCTACCAATGTAATGAATCAAAATCATATAGTTCGTCTATATGCTCAAGTCGTTTGGACACTACGCCTGAAGCTACAGATACTAGAATAATTGTTGCCCCTTTTCTAAAAAAAAAACAATATCAATACTGACCTGTGTTGGCTCTCTGGGAAAAATATCATCTTCCATCTGCTGTTTGTGTATGATATTGTATGAAAACTTCACTACAGTAATCAGTATACATGAATCAGTAGTGACTGATAATAATAGATAGATACAGAGAATACCACATTGGAGGCATGCAAGTCTAAAAACAAAGTTCTAACAAAGTCCAAAGAAAGGACTCAGTATAATGTTAACACTATACAGTATAAAATGACTCTTAAAAAGCTTTCTGAGACTGCTAAAACAATATAGGTTATGGGGTGTCGTATTTGTCTTTAAGATCTGTCCTATCCACATGTAGGTTGGTTAGTGTCTTTTTGGTGTGGTGTGTTTGTTTAGCTGTTTTTGACTGATGCACCTGACCCTTTATCATTGCCTGGAGTGCTGCTCACAGTACGTCAGTCCTATTTAAGTCCTCTCCCACTAGGTGCCTAGTAGCTCACAGCCATTTGTTTACCATTTCTTCACACAGACCTCAGTCTACCTTTACTGACATCGCCAAACACTTAATGATTCTTGTCTGCATGATCCGCTTTAGGCAAGCGCATGCACTTTACGTCTTTTAGTGTAAAGCGTAACTTATCTCTAACACCATATAAACCCCTTGAAACCTTTTCTGACATCCTGTGGTTTAACTTCTCTCCTTTTTGAGCCCATGAGAGGGTAACCATCTACAGCATTACACAATGTAACAGTATAATGCGTATTGTTGCCTGAAGCTCCTCCACCATTTGGCCTGGCATTCCCATAGCCAGAAATCCTACTCATTCCTCTCAACAACAGAGTGTGAGAGCCTCATTTCTCTTTCAGTGCTGTAGGTGTTCGTTCCATTATCTTCCTCCTTAGGTCCTTTTGGAAAGATTTAATCAAATGTTTGAACACTTAATAAAAACTTTATTTATAATGAAGAGTCGCCCCCATACAAACCAAACATTCCTCTTACATATTTGCAATAATTAGACCTGTTAACTGCAATATGATACATTAGATTATCAGCACGTTAACATGCAACTTGTAACAGTTATTATATCCCTGAGGTTTCCACTGTGTAGGTAGGTGACCCATGTTACAGGTATAAGTAAAATGTCTCATATCTTCACGTCGGAGCTGAAGTGCAGTAGTGTTCAACACATACACTAAAATTGTAGCATCATGATCAGTACCAGCTGGCTCTCGGGGCACATGCACAACCGATTGGATGGAACCACCCAAACAACATGAAAACCAGGTATCCTGCCTTTGTGCCTCAACAGCAGACAGCTATTGTGACCAAAATGCAAAGCTTGGTTCTTAAACTTACTGAAATAGTCCACCAGTGGTGGATGTCAAGTAGCCTATTAATGCGATCATGAGCGGCAAAGATCAAACAAATCCGTGATTTGGCTCGTTCCCTGGCTATTGTGCTCCAGTGGCTGCAAGTGGGCACTACTCCGTTTCTGTCCGTCATTCATCATCCAATGGAGCAAATGACTTCCGGTCTCTTTTGATCCCACAATGAGGGAAGTTGGGCACACCAGCATTAGACTATCGGGCTCAGCGCCTTGCATGGTAGCTCGTTGCGATCGGTGTACGTTAATCGGTGAGTGAGACGCAAACTGTAAAGATGAAAGCATTATTTATTGAACAAAGGGTTTTTTCTCAAACAGTGAGATAATTTTGACCATATTTGATACTTGTATAAATTGACTCAAATAGACACCGATACAGGTTAGACACAGATGGGTGTGGAAGATGTCATCTTCAGCCCCCCCCCCAACACACACACACAAACACACACACACACACACACACACACACATACATACACACACCCTCCCTCTATCTGTCTATATTCATCTGTCTGTCTATCTAGAATCTCCACTAACCCACCCACTCAAACAGGTAGGTGGTGAGTTCTCAGTTTGGCCGTACCGCTGTGTGGGAGCAGCTCCATGTACACTGACACTGCTCCTCAGGAAGGTAACATTTAAAAATCTCTGCCTCACATACTTCCACCATACTTTAACACACAGCCTGTGGTCAGACATTCTCTCTGTGCCATATATTCCCACATAAACGTATGCACCCTGTATTTTCTGTCAGTAAACAGAAAAACAAAATTGTTTGGATAATTAAGATCCCATATGATCCCCTCTTACTGACATCAACGGAGAAATACAGAAATATGTGTTGTTCACTTAAAAATCCAAGGTTCCATCTGTGGTCAGCGTGTATGTGACCTACTGTGTTAAAGCTCTACGTTGTGATGTGACCTACTATATATTAGTGTAATATGCTCTTGTTATCAAAAGGGCCCTTTCAAGAAGGGAGGTTTGTCACCCACTTGGACATTTAAATAAATTTCAGCATCATATAAAGAGCTGCATTAGACTTCCATTTGATCTAAATGTCAGATGCAGATGCATAATTCTTTTGTGTATTACACCTTCATCTTGTAATGTGGTGGCATGAGCTCTTTATAATAACATCGATGCATTCATCTTACTGTATTTGCATGTCCGTGTGTATGTTTAGCATGTCACGGAACATGCACACTGCCTTGACTGGCATGCTGAGAGGAAAGGACACCAGTGAGGCTGTTGACAAGGTGTGGAAAAATGCAATGGAGGTGTTTTATAGTAAAAGTATCTCCATTTCAGAATTATCTGTATGCATGTACAGTATAAATATAGCACACTGGAACACAGATTGACAGGGAAGGCATGCATACAGTATTGTCAGTTGCTAGTAAGTTACAACCAATGTTGAGAACACAACCCTTCATAATTTAATTGTCTGCAGATAGGATGCTCTCCACCAGTCTGTGGTCGCCAGTGCGGTTTCCTCTGCTGTCGCGTTCTGGGGCAGCAGGGTAAGGGCAGTCAACAAACTTATCAAGAAGGCCGGTACTGTCCTGTGGGTGGAGATGGATTCTTTGGTGCTGGTGTCAGAGAGGAGGATGCTGCGCGTCCTGCGGAGCATCAAGGCCAAAGACTCTCGCCCTCTCTCCATGATGTGTTGGTCACGCACAAGAGCACCTTTAGCAGACAGCTACCTCCATGATGCACGACAGAAAGCTACAGGAGATCCTTTATTCCTGCGGCAATCAAACTTTATAACTCATCTACCTCGTGCAGCAACAGACAGCAGGGGCATGGGTTGCTGAGGTGGCTCCAGCCTCCATTTCAGCTCTTTTCTGTTCTATTTAGTCTCTCTCTTTCTCTCTGGATTACTCTCTCCCTATGGATTACAATCATTATAACCCATGTGTTACACCATGGGTTATAATTTGATCCATAATTTGGAATAATGAGACATCGCATTGCCCTTTTTGAATTAACCATATACACTTACGTGTACCCCAGATTTGGTATTATACATACATAGACATATGACACTTCTCATACATATCTCTCATCCTTACCATTAACCTCTTATGTTTTGGCATGGTGATTATTTGGATCTGTACCTCAATTTTAACCCATTATTTATTGGCAGCGTGTATATTTTGGATTTGCACTGTACTGATAATCTTTATTCTTATTGTAGTGAGGTGGTCTCATTTCCCAGGACACCTGAAGTGTCCCTTTTAGCTCTGCCTATTGGCCCACCCCTCCTGTTAGTGGAACTATTTAAGCCACCTGTGTCCGGTCTGTCAGTCCCTGCTGCTGCTTGCTCTGTGGTTTGGGTGTTATCGGTCTGCCTGGGGTAGCTGGTCAGTCCTGCAGCTTGGTGCAACCTAGGTTCCTTCAGGCTGGTAAGTTTGGTGTTTATTTAAAAACCAACTTTACTATGGTGAGCCTTTTTAACACCTATCCATTTCTCCTTTACAGCCTATCTTGCTGCTGTTTTTGCAGTGGTGTTTTTGGATTGTATTATGACTTTGTATGTTTTTGTCTTATGGTACTGTTTAGTTTATCACTGACTGGGTTTGCTTGTGACTAATTTTGGGTTTATATTTCTTTAGTGATGCTGGGTGCCCTCCTGGTTGTTGACCTAGGTACGTGGGTGAGGTTTCCTCACTTATGCATGTGAGTTAGTGCACTGGTTCACGAGTTTAGCTTGCACCTTATTTGCTGTATGGTCTGCTGTGTCCACGGAGGTGAGTAAAGGGTGGCACCCCCGGACATCACCAAAGAGTAGTCCGCTTAATCCCCGGTGGCCCCAGCTAGCTAACTTTTGTTGATTCTTGGTATTTTAGAGTTAGGCCTATTTAATTTATTTCATTTGGCCCAACAGTACTGAAAGTACACACTTGTATACAAGTGCCTTGTATACGTTTACATTTCTTTTTAGATCTGTAAAAAAAAAAACCCCACTTGTGAGTAGACCCATTTACAAATGACATATGTGAATGAGTTATGGCTATTTTTAGGACTGAACCAAAACTACAGAAGGAAATAAGACATAAGTATTTGAATTTCAACAGCCACTTAATACTGAAATTTGAACACGACTGAATTCACAGCATTTAAATTTCACTCTGAAAACCATGTATCTGAATTTATTTTCTTCTGAATTCATGTCTTTAAAATTAAATAGAAAATTCCTTGATTTGCAATTTCAAAATCAGAATTTTTTTTTTTTAATCCCCCCCCCAGTGTTCACAAATTCAGAGAGTGAATAAATAATTCAGGTTGCTCAGATTCAGCTCGAAAAATTCAAGATGAAAACGGCAACATCCGAAGCAGTGCAAATATATACAATGCTGAAGACAGGTTACCAATATGGTAGATATGTTTGTACATGTCCAGTCTGATGTAGTCAGTATAGGAGTTCAAGAGTGCATGGTTAAACAGCATGTCTGTGATATTTCCGGTAATGACCCATTTTTTGCACATTATGTCCCGTGAGTCAGCTGTGAAGAGCTGATAAAACTCAAATATGAAATGCTGATGGGGCTCATTCCATTTTAGGGCCAGTGCCTTTAAAGGTTGGGCCAGAGCCCAGTGCAAAATGACTGGTAAGCCCTGAAACTGAAGTCAATTTCTTGCGAGATTAATAGGGGTTATGTTGATTTGCTCTTTTCAACTTTCCTTGAAGAGAAGTTAGAAAGGGATAGTCAAAGTAATGCCGCTGTTGTGTTAACTAGCTAGCTAAAAAAATTGTGTTACAGTTTTTCTCTATTGCGAAAACCCATTGACTGAACAAAGTTCTCAGTTGCCTGACCTCATTTAGCTAATTGTACAATGTGTTGTTAATACCTTAAACCATTTCACATGGTAAAACAAAATTTGCAGATCTCACTTAGACTTTTCAGCAAAACCTTAAACACATTCTCATTCTCAAAACACTCTGCACGCTAATCCACATGTCATCCATACTGGCAAACACAAGTGGCAATAATCAAATACAAATAGAGGTCACTGATTGTACGCAACCACTCAAAACTGATGTAACCTGTTTCAAATGATGTGATACAAATAGTGCTGACTGCTATATAGATTTTGGATGGTTGCAGGTTCATTTCAGCACAGAACAAGAATTACAGTATCACAGAGACGAAGGACAAGTTTGTGAGATGCAGGTTACAGTACTGTACGAGGAGGATGAACAACAAAAAATTGCAAAGAGCAAAGCAGAGTAGTCACTTCTGATCAATTTCTAGCTACTATGATAGAACATGTTTTCTTTCTTTAAAAGACAATGATGGAGAAAGATTACTTTTGTTTTGAGATGAAGTATTTACTTCTCCCTGAGAACTATGTTTTGAACCATGTGTTTATGTATTGTTTACTGACTGCTTGATAGTGTATATCATTTTGATCACTTTATAATTTGAGAGCAGTGCTTGATTTTGAACAGGTAAAACCGTTTTGAGGTGACAGTTTCATTTTGCAAGAGGAGTTTTTGTAAATAGTGCTTGAAGATGAAAATTTAAAAAAATTGTTTTAGCAAGGAACGTCTGGTTGTTGAGATGAACAGTTCGTTTAGGTCAGTGGTTCTCAACTCTTTGGCTTGTGACCGCTTAAAATGAAGCGATGCCCACAGGTTACAGTTATGCAAATGTGGTTACACCAAATAATGCTTTTTCCGTTTTCTGGAAAAATCTTTAATGAATTAATCAGAAAATTATTCAGTATTTCACAAGAGAAATTGCAACAATTACAGTAAAATCAGAAATAGCATTATAATAAATGTGTGTGTGTGTATAGTGTCCTATCTCCTGGCCATTTTACCAGCGGGGTATAAATATACACACACCCACTGACCTTTTGAGGCTTTGTGCTACTGAACTATTTCAATTCAATTCGTGGTGATGTTTGTATTTTTGTTCTGTGCCAAATTTGTGTTGACAGGGTAGTCACACTGAGACACTTTGACCAGCCAGGCACTTATTGTCCCCATCTGGAAGAGGACATGGTGACCCAGCGATGATGTCCCAGGCAGTATATAAGGTTTACTATTTAAAAAATACGCTTTCAATTCGGTCCACAAGATGGATATGATTTTTTTTAACTTAACAATTACAGACTGTGATTAATGATTTTGCAGGGAACAGAGGTAAGGAGGCCAGAATGTGAGGTGAGGCCTTTAGCCACCAATATCTTCTCTTCAAATGGAAATGACAAGGTTCAGCATTAGATTCTGTACATTAACTTGATCAGATAAAAATTAGGGATGCTCCGATCCGATATTTCTATCGGGTATCGGCTCCGATATGGAATAAAATTCTAGATCGGGTATCGGTGACAATGGGCCCGATCCGTAGGTGCATTAAATTACCGCAAGAGCGATTCGAAAGCTTACAAAGCAGTCGGCTCTCGAAACGCTCTCGCGGAAACAGAAGATGGCGGTAATGCACCATTAAGCTGGATGCCAACTGCTGTTAAAAAAAAAAAGAAGACGCTCTCGCGGTAATTCTATACTGCGCAAGTAACGGTAAACAATTCTAAGATCATTCAAACAAGAAAACGTGCTCAGAGCAGCTAACAGCATGGAGCGATCACATATTTGGAGTTATTTCACACTAACTATGCCAAAAAGTTCGACAGCTGTTTGCAATATATGCAATGTCAATGTTCCGAGGGGTGGTGATAAAGTTTCGAATTATAACACAACTAACTTAATCAGACATCTCCAGAGATTTCATCCTAAAGAGCACACGGAGTTCAACGAGCTGAAAAGGCAAACACTAGGAGGTACGAGGCAGCTAACTTTGGCGGAGACACAGGAAAGAACCCAAAAATTCCCACCTGATAGTAAGAAAGCAGCAGATATCACTGAGAAGGTACTGCATTTCATTGTTTTGGATGGGCAACCGCTTTCCGTCGTTGGGGACAAGGGCTTCAGACTTCTAATGAACCACCTGGAACCACGATACGACATGGTAAAACGAAAATATTTATCGGAGAAGGCTCTACCTGAACTGTACAGCAAAGTGTGCAAACACATAACAGATGCGTTAAAAGATGTCAAAGCGATGAGTTTCACGACAGATATCTGGAGCTCTGACGTCTCCCCCGTGTCGCTTTTGAGTTTAACTGCACACTGGTTGGACGTGAATTGTGTGCCACACAATGTCATGTTAAATGCAAGAAACTTCAGAGGGTCTCACACCAGCAACGCTATTGCAGCTGCCCTTAAGGAAATGCTTGACAAGTGGAACATTCCGTTGAGTAAAGTCCACGTTATTCTGCGGGACAATGCTAACAACATGCGAAAAGCAATGGACAACATGGGCGTGCGCAGTTTAGGCTGCGTCGCACATACAATGCAGCTCGTAGTCAACGAGGGACTTCTTTCGCAACGCAGTGTGAGTGATGCCGTGGCAAGTGGGAGACGCATCGTTGGACACTTTAAACATTCTCCACTTGCATATTCCCGGCTGCAAGATATCCAACTGGAGATGAACATGGAACCAAAACGCCTCCAGCAAGATGTCAAAACAAGGTGGAATAGCACCTACTTCATGATTGGGAGTCTGTTGGAACAGAAGCGAACCCTGTCTGCCTATGATTCTGACCATGAACTACCCACAACACTCACGGCAAACCAGTGGGCTTTGCTTGAAAAAACAATGAACTGTCTTGAACCGTTTGAGGAGTTTACTAGGAAGGTGAGCTCAGCCACCGCATCAGCTGCTGATGTTAT